>JBAMCJ010000654.1:0-18001 GCA_037075205.1 Drosophila prostipennis
AATTTAAGAACAAAGTTCTTAATTTAAGAAATTTTGTTCTTAAATTTTGTTCTTACAATAAGAACAAATGTACTTTAAAAAAGAGCAAACATTCCTAAAATAAGCAATTTTATTCTAAGATTGCTGAAAATGTTGTCCTACAATTAAAAAATATATATTGTTTTTAAGGGAACTACAAAAATTATACAATTTTTGTCCACTAATCTACGAGAGAAAATTAATTTAAAGAACTAATTTAATATAATAAAGAAAAGCAAACAAGTAACATTTATTTAGACAAAAAATCATGGTTTTTAAAATACGATTCTATTATATTTGAGTTTTTGAGATTTTAAAAGGTTGATACAGTCATAATACATTACAAATCTTAAAATGTTAATTTATCATATACGCTTAATTTAACATACGATTTTCCCTTGTTTATTGGGTGTACATGTAAAGTGATATTGAGAATTGGATAAAATTATCGAATACGATTTGATCCTATTATCGTAATTTACTAATGTTACCAATAAAAAGTAACAATTAACAAACAAATGCTAATTAAATATTAGTTTAAAAATGTCCCCTTTTTTATTTGCCTTAAACTAGTTATATTTTTAACATCGATATCTTAATAGATATCGATGATTAATGGAATGGTCACACTGAACTATTCCCAATTGTTCGCGTGTATGACTGGTTGTGAAATTGAAAAAATGGCTACTAAAAAACAGTGCGTGTTAAAATGCCGGCTAAAGCAAGAAAGGCATAATCCTTTCGGATTCGGAGCCTTAAGAAAACATTGAGGAGGTGAAGGATCAAAAGAATATAGCTGACTCGGTACCGTGCTCAACTTTGAGGTTTTATACCTAAGTCCGTCCTTACCCGAGGACTCAGACAAAGTTAAGCTATCTAATGAAATGAAAGAACTCGGTATGGAACATTTAATGCAATACTTGATTGGTAAGAAACATATAAACCAGTGGTGGCCAGCAGAAGCAGCACCCCTGACCATGGGCTACGCAGTTTTTCTGCCGCTGCGCTGTCAGCGTTTCGACGTCCACGTTTCTCTGCTTAACAGCGTCGAAAAGCTGAATTATGTTGAATTTTTTGTTTTATGTGAATGAATTAATTAGAATTTTGAGTTTAATAGAATTGAATGAATGAATGGCATGAATTTTGAAATAATTCAAGCGACAATTTCTTTTGAAGAAGAAAGGGCCATAATTATACCCGTTACTCGTAGAGTAAAAGGGTATATTGTATTCGTGCAAAAGTATGTAACAGCTAGAAGGAAGAGTTTCCGACCCCATAAAGTGTATATATTCTTGATCAGGAGTCGAGTCGATCTAGCCATGTCTGTCTGTCCGTATGAACGCTGAGATCTCGGAAACTATAAAAGCTAGAAGATTGGCATTTTGCATGCAGATTCTAGGAGTTCCTACGCAGCGCAAGTTTATTTCAAAAAGGTGACACGCCCCCTCTAACGCCCACAATAGCTTATATACGATTTGAAAAATTTTAATATATCGGAAAAGTAGGAATGCAGTTTTGTTGTGTTTATCAATACCTATCGAAATGTAGAAACAATTTTTTAAATCGGACCATTCGTTTAAAACTTATGCCTGATCAAAGTTTTATCTCCATCTTCCTAGCACTCCCTTTAGCTGAGTTACGTTTATTAGATAGTCGGGACACCAACCCGACTACAGCGTTCGCACTCCCTTTAGCTGAGTGACGAGTATTAGATAGTCGGGACACCAACCCGACTATAGCGTTCTCTCTTGTTTTGTGATTAAATCTGCGTGAATTTTATTTACTATGCAGTTAACATTGATTTCTTCAAAATTTTCCACTTTTTGTTCTCAGAAGAAAGCACAAATAAAATCTGACAAATTCAAAAAATTCATAAAATTTATTCATTCATTCATTCAATTCGAAATGAATTAGAAAAACATTTAATTTATTTCACATAGAATTGAATTAAACAAATCAGAAATTTCATGGCATACTATGATAGAACAAAAATTGAATGATTCACGCAGGGCTCTAGTTCGGAGCACTCAGCTGCAGAGCTCGTAAAAAAAGGTCTCATTGTGCTTGTTGTCAGAAAAAAACCCCTCACATACTGACCCCATACGAAGCTGTTAGAAAGAGACCCTAAAATTTCGTTTGCCTTAGACTTGCTCTCTGCTCAACCGGTGAGAGATCTCGTTTGCTCGGTCGGGTCTCTGCTCACCCGAGACCCTTTTCGTCGTAAAAATTCGTCAAACGGTCTTTTGAGCATGTATGTATGTGTGTTTTTTTCGTATAGCTCGGTAAAAATTTTTAGGCAGCGTATGTATGTGTGCTGACAAATAGCTCGGTAAAAAGTTGCAATGGCCGAGTCCATCTAGCCATGTCCGTCTGTCCGTTTCTATGCGAACTAGTCTCTCAATTTTAAAGCTATCAAGATAAAACTTTCCCAAAGGTCTTCTTTCAGGTAGAATGTAAGTTGGATAATTTTTTCGCGAGTTTCGGGGGTGAGTCCGCTAATAGAAGGTATTACTCCAAAAATTATTGTTATTTAAATTTATTTAAATATTTTAAATTTTTTACTGAATAGGAGCTCTGAGCTTTCAATCAGTTTTGACAACTGACCTGCACACAAAAAAAATTGATTTGAACTATAAAAAAAGTATTCTACTATTAAAAATGGTTAGTGTGTTTGGTTTTTGCTTTGTTTGTGTGCCTTTGCTATTTGTGTGATTTTGTTGTTGTGAGAGTAAATATTTGATTGGTAGAATTGACAATTTTTGAGGTTGGGGACAGTTTGACAATTATATTGGTTAATTTTACCAATCGATTTTTTTGTGTGTGTCGACGTTCTTGGACCTCTTGTGAATCTTGTTGAATTGTCCAATGCATAAAATAAAATTCGGTTCTTCTAAAATGACTAAATGGGGCTCTTTTATTAATAGGTCTGATTTCTTTCGTCGACTTTCTCTAACTAGTCATTTTTTCGTCCATGAAAGGAGAAGGCAAGAATTTGAGAATTTTCCGATTGCCAGACAAACTGCTTCTCGAGATTTTATTTTCTTCCTGGCCAGTTTTTTTGTCCGTAATAACTAGCTGCCCCTTTTCATCTTTGTATTCGATATCTTTGAAAAGGGCTGTTGCCAAACAGGATGCAACCCTATTTTAAACACCAAATGGATCGCACATCATAGCGAAATTAGGGACTCCATATCGCTGGATATACAAATATTGTAGACAAGATTCATATCAGACATCTGAAGTCTCCTGACTTGGCGCATAGCTCATCCCAATTTGGCTATTTGTCGCAGAGTCACGATCAGGCAAACATGCAGCTATTATATTTTCTCTCTCGTTGTGTTGGTCATTTATAAACTGGCTGAGATGCCATTAAATTTGCCCACAAGAACACGCGTTCCATTTTAAATCGCACTTGCACTTTCCTATATAAAATAAGTCGTTAAGCTTGCCAGCAAATTGGTCTGACCGGCTTTTGTTCTTCGAATCCTTCTGATAGCGATCAATCAGAGTATTAAGTTTACAAATTAAACTGGGAGTCCCAATGGTAGTCAAATCTGCTGTTGCCATAAGGAAATTACAAATCAAGTAACATACAAAACAAGAGAGAACGCTTTTTAACGGCTGGTCTGATTTAAAAAATTTCTTCTACATTTCGATAGGTATAACTAAACACAACAGAATTCCATTTATACTTATCCAAAATCTCTAAAAATGTGGGCGCCAGACACATTTTAGTATAGTTTGTGCGCGATTATGGGTGATTCTTGGCGTTAGAGGGGGCGTGGCGCTCGCCTAAAAAAAAACTTGCGCTGCGTAGGAAGCCCAAGAATATGTGTTGGTAATCCCAATATTCTAGCTTTTTTAGTTTCCGAGATCTCAGCGTTCATCCGGACGGACAGACGGACATGGCAAGATCGACTCGGCTAGTAATCCTGATCAAGAATATATATACTTTATGGGGTCGGAAACGTCTCCTTCAATGCGTTGCAAACTTCTGACTGAAAACATAATACCCTCTGCAAGGGTATAAAAACAAAGTTGTGCTTTGAGCCGAACATGATTGCTGCTAAAAAGAAAGAACGGCATAGTCGGGTGCCCCGACTATCAGATACCCGTTACTCAGCTAAAGGGAGTGGGAGGGAGATGGAGATATAAACTTTGATCAGGCATAACTAAAGTCAGTTTTTTTGGCATAAACTCTAGTTTTAAAGATAGAGCCTTGAAAATTATAATATATACTCCTTATGCACAAATAGAATTTCGGTTTTTTCCATTTTTTGAAAAAACCTTACGGTTGTAAAAACACCACCCACAGCCACTCACAACCCACCTCCCCATTATGGTCAACCCCCTAAAAATGTTCAGAATATTTTTTTTTATTACTAGAAAACATATTTATTTAAAAAACAAATATAGGATAGGATAAGATAGTTATTAAATAAAAATTGTTATTATCCTCCACCTTAAATCCCTGAAGAAAAAGCCAAAAAGTTAAAAATTTGGTGGTTTTTTTTTTAAAAGGGGCAAAAAAGGGCAAAAAGCAATGATAGGACTTGTTTCTTTATTATTTTGTTAATACATTTCTATAACAACCTTGCGTCGATCAGAGTAGATTTTTAACTAAAGCTTAACAGAACACAAACACTTTTGTTAGTTTTCGGCTAAAATAGACGTACACAAGACATTAAATAACTGGACAATGCAAACAGTTACAACACAATTTGTTTTGAGAAGTATTTAAGCATACCTTGACGTAAATTTTCCATATTTTTGTTTATTTTTTAGCCCTCTAAACACTTTGCACGTCGTTGGGAAACTTTGTAGTAAAATTAGCGCGTTTTTTCTTCGAGATGAGCACGTTAATCGATAGACTTTGATCGACTACAACAAATTATCGGTGGCGCGTAAAATTATTTAAAAATTGTTCTAATAAGTTTAACCATTTTAGTATTAAAAAAAATATGTGTTTTTTAAATTAGTAACTTTTATTTTTTGCGTTTATGCCAAAAAAACGGACTTTTTCCCCATAGTGGAATGGTCCGATTTATGCCGTAACCTCACTGATGTACATACTGTAGTATTTTTTCGGTATTCAAAAAAATGCTATTTCTTGTCCGCACTGGACAGCATTTAGCATTCAGCATTTATTATTTTGAAAACAGATGTGCTTTGCTTTTAAATTCAAAATATGCAATGCTATCAAAAATTATCTTACTTTTGTCATGTGTTTTCTGCTGAAAATTAAAAAAACAGCTATATAAACTGCATAGGCACGGAAACACAAAGGAAAGCGTTGAACGCTTTTCATAAGGAAGACATTTTTCAAAACCTGAAATATGGGCATAATTTCTCAAATACTACTATCCGCAAGCAGGAGATTTGAACAATCAAATGTATTGACCATGGAGAATAAAGATTTGAATGTTCTATTAAGCTTTTGTTTGCATTATATATTGCATTGTCTTTATTGTTTATTATTTAAGCTATACATGCTTAGATATTTTTTTTTGATAATTTTATTGTTGATTTGGCTATCCTTCGGTGGTCTTATCGATATGGTGGTTTGTTGCCTCCTACTTCCTGTGACAAAACTAAGGGGCAAAAGATTGGTCAGGTTTTGTTACCTGCAGTTATACGCAATTTTTTTTCTGCAGAAAAATCATCTATAGTGGGCCTTGATTATTTCGAAAATTTTGCGATGGTCGTTTAGTCGATAGTCAAAAAATACTCAGATATTTGGTATTTTAGGCACGAGAATATCGAAATGTAGTAGCATTTATTGTCGAATGCTCTTCTCTCCCACCTCTAGAACCACTAGAAAATATATGGGAAAAATGTAACATATACCAAAAAATGTCAAAATGCTACATTCAGCTCTAGTGAGGAAACGGCATTAAACAAGTTTTTCTACATTTCGATAGGTATTGATAAACACAATAAAACTCCATTTTTACTTTTCCGAAATATTTAAATTTTTAAAATGGTATATAAGCGTTTGTGGGCGTTAGAGGGGGCGTGGCCCCCTTTTGAAACAAACTTGCGCTGCGTAGGAACTCCTAGAATCTGCATGCAAAAGCTTTTATAGTTTTCGAAATCTCAGCGTTCATACAGACGAACAGACAGACATGGCTAGATCGTGATCAAGAATATATATACTTTATAGGGTCGGAAATGCTTCCTTTTCCCTGTTACATTCTTTTGCAGGAATACAATATACCCTTTTACTCTACGAGTAACGGGTATAAAAATAGCCCCAGTGTTCCAATTTCCACCGTTCCACTTTCGTTGCTAACTCATCGAAGCTAATTTGACGTACTTAAAAGAAGTTGTAGTTATTGAGAAATTAATGAGGGGATTCCCTATACTGTTGAATTGCTGAATTGTTGAATTTTGGTCAGCTGTTAACCAGCTGTTCCATACAAAATCAAGTTTCAGAAATTTCAGCAATTCAACAACCTCGAGGCTGCACAGTGGTAGAAATGACTGATTTAGCAGCGATTTATTCAAATTTCAACTTAATTATTGGAGCCAAAAATGTTTTGTAATCGATAACTAATATATCCGATAGGCCGAAAAAACGTTTCATTTCGCTTTCCTCTCGATATTCGCACAGCTGTAAAGCTTCAAACACAACATACATATGTGTTTCATCAGCTGCCGCTAACCGCTCTCCCGACAATTTTGACCACTGGCTAAAAATTGCAAATAATTAGATTTTATTCATTGCAATTCAACTTTTTGCAATTAATATGGAAAAAGTTATGTAATTAACTACAAAATAAGTGTTTGTGACCTGTGATTGTGTTCGTCCCAAAATTGTATGAGGTGTAGTGCACGTAAGAGATATAATGTTTACTAACAAACTAAACTTTCGTATACCAGAACTTTTGAGGATCGATATCAATGTTTTTTATAAAAATTAGTCAATGTTTTGCGCTGTGAAAATGGACAACATGGCGGCAACACTACTACTATTTTGACCGCAGCTGTAAGCTTTCATGTTTTTTGACTATGTTTTCTAAAATTTGTTTTTTCCTTAATAAAAATCCTAAAATTATTCTAAGTATGGGGTTTGAAAGATAAAGAGTGTATCTTTTAAAATAATTTAATACTTTTCGCATAAAACCATGAATCCGTTTGCCTCTGAGAGCTCCGGAAAGTTGGCCAATTTCAGCATTTTTCGAACTTTGAGGTCCTTTTGCTAAGAATCCTTGCGTCGGGAAACTTTTTGGAAAACGCAGTTTAACTTGGGAATTCGTAACGAATCCAAAAATATAGCATCCATCGATGTAAATTTTTGATGCTGCATAGTGTTATCTAATGATTCCTCATCAGATACCGATTAGAGCAGTTAAATATTAAAAACAAAAAAAAAATTTTAAAATAAAAAAAAAATTTTAAAATGTATTAAAAATTTGTTGTATATTAATTTTGATTTGTGGTTCCAATCTCTACCAAAAAAAATTATACGTACAAAAAAAAATCATCATTATTGCAGAAGATATTAATAAATCGCTGCTAAAGCAGTCATTTCTACCACTGTGGGCTGTTGAAAATTTTGTTGAATTGTTGAAAACCAGAGTTGTCACCTTTTTTGTTAAAAGTCTTGGCAACTCAAGTTAGACAGCTTATTTATAGTTATTCTTACCTTGCTAACAATTTTAAACAGTAACTTACTATAAAAAATCAAATTTTAGGTGTTTAAGGTTCCATGACACTTTTCAACCAAAAAACAGTTGTTTGAAAATTCAACAGGAACCCTTCAGGGTCGTTCCCTTAATTGCTGAAATTTCCTGTTGAACTTTCAACAATTCAGCAATTCAACAGTTTAGGGAATCCCCTCAATAAAAACATGCAAACTTTGCAAAAAGGTGGCAACACTGTCGTACAAAATTTCCTATTTTTTGCCTCATAAGAAGCCGGCTGTGGAGAAGAAGAAGACATGTAAGTAAAAGTGAACAATTTTTGTTTATGGTTCAATCCACGTGAAATGTGAACGGTTTTTTTTCGATAGAGGATTAAATTATATCGACCCGTTTTTGTTTTTTATTTTTAAAAAATCTTTTTCAGAATTGAGCTCTGATTTCAAATTTTTGAATTTTAAATGAAGTATTTTTTAAAAGAATTTAAATTTTTAAAAAATTATGTTGGCCGGAATACACGCGGTTTCCGAATAAAATAATTATCCTCATGTTGCTTCACATGGTGGATTAAAAAAATTGTTGTTTTTGCAAGACGATTTAAAAACGATTTTACTTAAGCAACTTTGCACTTCTGCTGCTGCCCTCTTCCCACAGGAGAGCACGTATAAGTACCTGTTGTCAATATTTCCGACCATAAGTACCCAAAAATTAAATTGCAAAAACTTCTTATTTTGAAGTCAATACTAAGAGCAAAAAAATTATTTTTTAGTTTAATAAATGCTGAAACAGGATGACCCAAGTCAATGAAGAAATATGTTTACTCCGAGAGCTTTATAATCGACTATCATATTTCTGACCATGTCTTCATAGTTTTGGGATTATTCACTGTCAGTCAATGAAGAAATATTTTTACTCCGAGAGCTTTATAATCGACTATCATATTTCTGACCATGTCTTCATAGTTTTGGAATTATTCACTTCCTAAAAAATTGTTAATCACGATTACCACCGCGTTCCAGGCTGCTAGCTCCAAAGAATTTAATAATTCTCGAAAATTTGAATCTACTTGCAATTTACGTATGTCTGGACCGATGTAAACTGCCTCCTTAACTTTAGCGGTACTTTTGACTACAAGTACTTAAAACCAGGTCCATCTTTATACATGGTCTTGACAAAATTCTGGACAATTCCCAATTTAATATGAAGAGCTGGCATTATTATTGATTTCGGGTCCACTAAAGCCTTGAATTTCACATTTTTCTGTCCTGGAGTATATGTGGTTATTTTCGGTTAGATGCTGTTCACATAATGTACAACAGTATTTTGTATATCCTCCCTGCAAGCCGGTTAGCAATGCCTCAACTTTTAGATCTGCGTATATAGACCATTTATACCTTCCATATGTCTCTTTAAAATGCGGACCATACACTACTGGAATTGATGGACGTAAATTGGTTTTATACAAAAGCACGGCTTTCAAACTACTTTTTGATGCATCGATAAAAAGGCGCCAATCATTGCTGTTATGCTCATAATCCAGGATATTGGAGGGTTTCGCAGAAAACTATTCCAACCAAATTTCCCCCGAATAGCAAATCTCACTGTCACAGACGTCTTTTTTGATGGCTTCTAAATCCCCCGTACTTTGCCGGACGTTTTGATAAAATAAACCAACTTACAAATGCTTGTCAAAAATATAACTTTATTTAAGACAACTCTAATGAAATTTATCAACTATCTGCATACTACAATTTTTTTATTTTGGTACTTCGGGCTATATTTTAAAATATGCTTTCTATAAAACCTCTCGAAAAAATTAGCTAATAAAAAAACCGTCGGCAAACTGTCCAAGCTGACAGTGGTACCAACTAGCTCGAACTTTAGAATACCAAATTTCGGATTGGTTATGGAAATGTAGTGTTAACGAATTATTTATTCAAAGGTACTTATTATTGAGGGGATTCCCTAAACTGTTGAATTGTTGAAAATTCAACTGAAAATTTCAATTAAGGGAACGACCCTAAATGGTTCCTGTTGAATTTTTAAACAGCTGTTATTTGTTAAATAACTTTAAACACCTAAAAATTTATTTTTTATAGTTAGTTTCTGTTTAAAATTGTTAGCAAGGTAAGAATAACTATAAATAAGCTGTCAAAACTTTTAACAAAAAAGGTGTCAACTCTGGTTTTCAACGATTCAACAACATTTTCAACAGCCTCGAGGTTGTTGATTTGCTGAAATTTCTGAAATTATGAAACAGTTGATTAACAGCTCACCAAAATTCAACATATCAGCATTTCAACAGTTTAGAGAATCCCCTCATTGTTGTTGAAAATTAAACTTATTTCTGGTAAAAATTTCATGTTAAAAAAAGCTGTAGTTATTGAGTTAAGGTGGGATTGTTGATTTTGTCAAAAATAAAGCAGTTCGGTTGGCAACGTCGAATGAGAGAGACGTGTGCCACATGCTCACAAGCCAACAATTCAGTTTATACTTTGTGTACTTAAATATATATATTAAAACCTTTGTTAATAAATACATAAAACCATCCTGAATAAACGCAGAGGTATTTTTGACAAATCAGAAGTGGGATACGATCCACAAATATCAATAAAATGATATAAAAAGCTGAATTTCATTCACGAAGATAAGATAATGAAGGATTGCAAACATTGACAAAACGGCAGCGCCAAAACGGGCTAAGCAACACGGTCATAGGAAAACGGCAATTCTGAAAAACGGCTTCACTTTTAAGAAGCGTCTCTACGAAAAGCGAGAAAACACGACACAAAAAAACGAAAAAGGAAAAAAAAGCACCAAGAGTGGGAAAAGAGAAGACGCTACGGACCACGAGGTAAGTTAAACTAGGTCAGCTTAAGGTTGCCGAACTGGATATTATTCTACGCACGAATAATCTTCCAGTCGTCGGAAACAAATCGGCTGAAATCGAAGAACTCACACGGATCTTGGGATGCGACGAAATTGAACAAACAAACTACGAATTGGAACCAAATACCGAACAACCACAAATTGACAAACTGAAGCAGTTGATGATCAGTTTATCGCAAACTGTTCAGGCTTTGTTCAACATGGGCCTTCAACTTCGGGCCAAACTAATGGACGGAACGCAGAAGCTTCACAGGCTGTTGTGGGGCAGCAGCGCCAGCACAGTTTAAGAGTTCCCTTTTACAAGATTTTCCAAGCGTGGTAAACACAGCAGATGTTCACAGGGAATTGATGCGGCGCAAAAGAAAGCTTGACGAATCATTCAGCGAATACTTCTACATCATGATGGCAATCGGAAGAAGACCAAATATCGGTGAGCCATCCATCAATTCGTATATTATTAACGGATTGAACCAAAGTGATTGCACGAAGGCTTTGTTAGCCATGAACCTACAAACGTGTTCAGAACTATTCAGGTCTCTAGAGAATATGAAGATAGTGCAAGCATTTCATCAACAAAGTATTCCTTCTCAGTCTGTGTTGGAAGCGAAACTAAATCGGTTTTAGAGCAGCCCACACAACCAACTCAAAACACAGACGGATAGCAGCCAAACTGTGCGTTTGAAATTACTTTATTTAAGCTTCAATGTGTATTACAAAAATTGCGTTGCGGAGCACGCTTAAAAGCATTTTCTTTTTCCTTCTCTTCTTTTCCGTGGCCTTGAAATTCGTGCCATTATCAGAATAAATTTCTCTTGGTGTCCCACGAAGTGCCATGAAATTAGTGAAACACATCACACAGGAGCTTGTATCGAGGCTGTGAGCGATTTCGAAGTGGACTGCACGCAGGGTTAAGCAGGTAAACAGCGCAACCCATCTCTTTTCTTTGCGTCTTCCGACGTTGACTAGGATAGGCCCAAAATAATCAACCCCGGTATACGTGAACGGTTTTTCAAAACTTGCCAACCTAGCTTTTGGAACCGCGGCCATTTGTGGAGGTTGTGGCATAGCGCTACGATTTTTACATAATTGGCAGGCTTTTCTTATGGACTTGTGCAGTACTCTTAGGCGCAGAATATAAAAGTTGGATTTTATATCGTTTATCACGGTTTCGTGAGCGAGGTGATGATATTTTTCGTGATAGAACCGGACTAATAAGAATGTTACTCGACTCTCTGGGGGCAGAATTATCGCGTCCATAGTATATCCCACTGCGTTCACTCGACCTTTAGTGCGTCCAGATATGCGTTTTTATACCCTTGCAGAGGGTATTATGATTTCAGTCAGAAGTTTGCAACGCAGTGAAGGAGACGTTTCCGACCCCATAAAGTATATATATTCTTGATCAGCATCACTAGACGAGTCGATCTAGCCATGTCCGTCTGTCCGTCTGTCCGTCCGTCTGTCTGTCCGTTTCTACGCAAACTAGTCTCTCAGTTTTAAAGCTATCGGGCTAAAACTTTCCCAAAAGTCTTATATCTATTGCAGGTAGTATATAAGTCGGAACGGGCCGGATCGGACAACTTTATCATATAGCTCCCATAGGAATAATCGGGACAAAAAATGTAAAAAAAAATTATATCTTGGGTGTTTTTGAACCTAGAGCCTTCTACTTTTGGAAATGCCATTTTTTATTTAATTCTGAATTTCGAATAAAATTTTTTTTAAATCGGACGACTATATCATATAGCTGCCATAGGAACGATCGAAAAATTAATGGGAATATAATTGGAAATAAATTATTGCTTCTTTGACTTTTATTGTATTCTCTTCTACTCTAGAATATGACTCTTTTTAAATGTTTTCGAATTTCGATTTTAATTTTATCAATATCGAACTACTATATCATATAGCTGCCATAGGAACGATCGGAAAATTAGTCATTAATAGGAATTATCTGCAAGGGTATATAAGCTTCGGCTGGCCGAAGCTAGCTTCCTTTCTTGTTTACTCTTCAATGAATGGATTTCGTCCGAGAACTCGAGCCTCTGTGCTTCTTTGTATAGAAGGGTCTGTGCTTTTTTGACGTGAAATTCGGTCACTGCTGTCGCCATGTCGGTCCTTTGGCATTTTGCTTGTAGTCGCTGGGTATATAGAAACATGTTCGCGACGGCTCTGTAAAGGCGCCGCCAATCGGAGAAATAATCCACGTCGAGTAAGACTTTATTCGCATTACGAGTTGTAAAGATGTGTCTGCGTAGTTGGCCGTGATGGAATTGTTGGCCACTTGCAGGGCGTCTGCAACGTTGAGTTTTGATGGGACCCATCGCCATTGATCCACTCGGGTGGTCTCCAGGATTTCGCCGATTCTGTGCATCACAAATTGTTGAAAGTTGCGAGGATCCATCACCAGCCATTGTAGAACAGTTCGTGAATCCGACCAGAACGTAATATCGTCGACTAGAAGATTACGTACGTTGACGATTTTGTTGGTTAAGCGTGAGCCCATCACGGCGGCTTGGAGCTCCATGCGCGGAATAGATAGTGGTTTTAGTGGCGCCACTTTGCTTTTTGCGGCCACAAGTATTACGTCCACCTCGTCTTTTTGTGATACTCGCAGGTAGCAAGCAGCGGAATAAGCATGCTCGCTAGCGTCCACAAACGTGTGCAGGTCGATTCGTGTTTCTTCAGACATCTTTGGGGAGAAGCATCTCGGAATGTTAATTGTTGCCACTTGAGGCAGTAACAGCTTCCATTGATTCCAGTCCTCCAACAATGATTCTGGCAGCTCTTGGTCCCAGCTGATATTTGCACGCCAGATTTTCTGCAGAAGGATTTTTAATCCGATCGTACACCCAAAAAAAAAATAGTCATCACTATGCCCCTATTTAGGTGTCAATGTGTCACTATTGAGTTTCAATTTGGCTTTGATCAGAAAATCATGAAGTTGACCCTATTCTGGTGTCATTTTAATATTTTCGAAAATAAAATTTTGACCCTATTTGGTGTCAAAGAGCCACTAGCCGGTGTCATTTTTTTTAGTATGAAAATACGGGCAGTTGACCCTATTCTGGTGTCAATTTAATATTTTCGGAAATAATAATTTGACCCTTTTTGGTGTCAAAGACAGTTTTTCGAAGTTATTTGATCCACTTTTGGTATCAACAAGACCCCAAAAATTTTAATTCCGAACCAAAAAACAAAAAACCATTGTTTTTGTTTTGCATTTTTTTAAGATGAATCAATTAAATATTTTATTTTAGGTTTTTTTTATTTTAATTACATAATACTTCAACTTATTCTAAAATAATTTTACTCGTACAAACTGGGTTCCATACGATAAGATGTGTAGTTGAATCGGCGGTCCGTGTTAATTATATTAAACGGTCTGGAACGAAAATTTAGAAAAGAATTAGTTTGAGATTGAAACTCATTGGGTAATTTATCTAAGAATAATTGCTTAATGGAATTTACTATAACAGTGTTTACTATTTCTATAGTGCTTACATACGCAAATACATATGTATGTATATCATTCGTGCCTCGCACATTTTTGGGTATACATGTATGTGTGTATGTAACAGCCTTGTGCATTCTTGGACAACTACGTTCCATATATACATAAGTGCAAGAGCTATGTCTGGAAATTTAACTAATCCAAGAATATGCATTGTATAAAGACATTAATAATATTATTGTAGTTATAATAATAATATTATTAATGTCCTTTTAGTCTGTCTTGTTTTACTAATGTAATGTGCACATTTTTGTATGTACACACATATGTATGTAATTATAATTTTTCTATTGCACATTATTTTAAACAGATTTATTTAAATTACACTCTCACATTTGTTGAGCATACTTAATTTAGTTTAATTATCGTATTAAGAATGTACTCACCTGATTTTTAAAACACTTAACACGCTTAAAACACTTAACACACAAAAAACGCGTCTTGTTTTTCTCACTTTCGAACTCACAGTGACAGCGCAATAGCTGCGTCTCCACGCGATAGGCACATTTCGAACTTCGAAAATAGAAGTTCGAACTTCAGAAATCGATAAATGACAATTATTGCTATCAGTATTGTGTCATTAAAATGACAATATTTCTTATTAAGTTCAATTTTTTGAGAAATGCGGTTTACTTTTGACACTCATTTGGGATCAAGTTGACCCCAAAAATTTGATCCTAGGGGTAGTGACATTTTGAACCACAAGTATTAAATTGACCCTCATGATTTTTTTTTGGGTGTATGACATGACAGTAGGCCCAAGGGGTCGAAGATCGACATGAGAACCTGAAGGACTTCTCTTTCGTTGGGACTGCAGGGTCGGTAAGGACATCTCGCTTAAGTCTTGTGAATCTGCAAACAAACTTAAAAACATCGTTATGAGGGTCCCAGTACCTTCCCAGAACCTTTTCTGTAGCGCCGAACTGCACTGGCTCCTGGATTTTTGGCGTCTCTATCGTTCTTAAGATACGAAAGAACTGTACTGGAATTTGACGCTCAGTTTCGGATTTCGAATCCGCCTCTGGCGTGGACCTCTCTTACTTGGCTGGATATTTCGATGGCTTTCTGTTCATCACTCATACTGTCGATGAAGTCGTCGACATAGTGCGCACGCTGAATCGCATCCAAGGCTAAAGGGAATTGCTGCTGGTGGACTTCAGCATTTTTGTCGCGCACTATGAATGGCTAATACCAAAGGTCATGGCACGCATGACGTAAGTGTTTATCTTGTTTCGGTTGGCGTCGTACCAAAGAAAGCGCTGGGAATGCATGTTTCATGGCGAATGTTGATCCTGTGGAACATTTCGGCGATGTCGCCGCTTACGGCTACTTTTCCGACTCTGAAGGCTAGAAGAACGTCGATGAGTGGGTTTAAGCAGTCCGGTCCGCTTAACAGAAGGTCGTTGAGGCATATTCCATTTGTTTTTGCTGCCGCGTCCAGACTAGCCTAATTTTCCCTGGCTTGTTCGGATTTAAGGCTATAACAATGGGTAAGTACCAGGTGCGAGTTTCTTCTTTCTCCGCCTCCTCGCCGGGCAGTTGCTTGGCGTATCCTTTTGTAAGAAGATTTATGATTTGGTCGTCGATTTTCGTAAACATATCCGGTTCGCTCAGAATTCTGTTTCTCATGCATTGTAGGCCTTTAGAGCGGTACTGCGACTTTCGGGAAGTTTTTGAAGATCATTCCGCCAAAGAAGTCCAACTTCGAATTTTCCACATTTGTGCTGACAAGTCTGCTCTAGGATTTCGACTGCTCGCTTGTCATCGCTTGAAAGGAGTTTTTTAGGCGGAGTTAACTCGAGGTTGAATTGCTCTTTCACTTCATCATGAAGCTCTTGCCAGTTGCAATCGCAGTGGTGCATAGATACGTGACGGTTTGAGTTTGCCGATCCGTGGATGGTCCACCCCAACATGCACTTTGACGCTATTGTGTCGTTCCAGTTGCCTTCGCGGATCCTGCGAGGAACGGCTATTTTCCAGTTGTTTATCCAATTAATAACATTGGCTGCGTGGAGTAGGTCTCTAATGGCAGGTCCTTTAGATAGCTGTACTTACTGCGCAACTCATCCATATCGACGGTTTGCTTTGGCAGTGCAATGTTTTGGACAGTCTGAACGTTGTTGAGCCAGTAACGTTTTTCTGAGCTAACGCCTGAGATTTGGATTGATGCTCGCACGGAAGTATTTTCGAACCGGGTTGTTTCTCCAGTCCACTGCAAACAAATCGGTGACGGTGAACCTTTTATACCGAGCTTGTCAAAAATTGATTTGTCTATTAGGGTAACAGATGATCCTTCGTCCAAAAAAGCGAAGATTTCCATTTTTTGATCAGCATAATGTAATGTTACGGGTACGATTCGGAAGAACTGGTTTCCTTCTACATCGCCTTGGTGTGTGCTTACATGCCTTTGATTTCCCGTTTCGTTGGCTGTATTGGGAACATTTTCCGAGTGGAGTAGAGGGTGATGCTTTCTGGTACAACCGTTTACTCCGCAATCCTTTGGTCGACAATTTTTTCGATGAAGCTTCAAGCATCGAAAGCACACTCAAAATTTATTTTTTCTTAAATATAGAAAAATACAAATTTTCTGTGCTTTAGAAAAATTTTCTATAAAGAGAAAAAAATTTCTAAACTTCAGAAAATTTCTCTGTTAAACGATATTTTTTAGAAAATTTTTTCTCAATATGAGAAAAATCCTTTTTTTTTCTAAATTATAAGGTGTTTTTTCTAATCTGCCTTTCTATATTTGAGGGTTAAAATCGCCATTGCTTTTAGAAAAAAAAAAAGACTAAACATTTTCTAAAAATAAAAAAAAATCGCCATTCAAATTAGAAAAATTCTTATATAATAGAAATATTGTTTTTCTAAAAACAGAAAAATTGTTTAAAATTTTTCTAACATTCAGAAAAAATCGCCTTTAATCGAAGAAAATTTGGTAGCCTAGGGGTCTAACGCGTGCGTGCATGAATATGTTATACATGCTAATCGCCGCAAGTGTGAGTTCAATCCCACGTCGGGACGAAAAATGCATGGCGTCTGTTTATTATACCCGTTACTCGTAGAGTAAAAGGGTATATTGTATTCGTGCAAAAGTATGTAACAGCTACACTCATAAAAATTAATTTCTAAATTTTGGAAATCTTGCCATTGAATCGGCCTACCTTTGAAAATGAAAAAAATTTCTTGTTATTAGAAAATTTGCCTTTGAATACAGAAAACCTTTCTTGATGGAAAAAATTCAAGAAAGAATTTTTCTTAAAAATAGAAAAATGAAAATTCATATGTTTGTTTTGCCGTCGCAGCCAAAACATTTTTGTACGTATTTAAGGACAAAATCACCTTTGAATATATGAATGAAATGACCCATGAATATAGAAAAGTAGGCATTGACTTCCTTCGGCTGCCGAATGTTAACGACAAGAAAAACGAAGTGGGACGAAGGGCCTATCCGGCCCGACTACTACCCGGCTACCGACTTTTCTGATCACCCGAGCGTCAGTTGTGAAAAAAATTCGTAAGTGATGGACGTGATTTTCAAGCGGGATAAGAGGTGAAGCCTTTTCCAAATATTCAAAGGTATGTAAATATATAATATTTTGTATATCGCGCGTACAATTGTATGTATGTAATTAAAGGATAAATTCCAAATCTCTTTACCAAGCTTATACCACTTTAGTTGAATTGTTTTTTAGCTAAGAGCTACGTACATACATACATTTGTGCATAAATTTGTGGGTGTAGAGTTCTATAATAACTTTTATCTTATTACTCGCATTTTATTTATTTTTCAGAGTGAAAATACCTGCAGTTGCATCAGCCAAATAATTTGTTTGACTTAGTTGCAATTTTGTTTTAAAACCTTCTAAGGTAAGAAAAAATATGTTGTATTTGTTTGACATACTTATGTATGCATGTAAATATCTATGTGCCAAAATTA
>JBAMCJ010000672.1:0-34488 GCA_037075205.1 Drosophila prostipennis
AAATGTACATAGGGTTTTTCCTTTTTTATTAAATTATGTTTATTCGTAAACTGTTTAATAAGTTGATTAAATACCGCTGCTAACATTAATTAAATATTAAGATAATAACCATAAATAAATATGCAAGTGTTTGTAAATCCATTGCCTGCATTTTTGTATAACTCATGGAAATATTTATATTACGTTATGGTTATTTTTAATTGCCTTGTAGAATACCGTATATTTTACATGTTAGGATTGTAAAAGTTAGTTGAAATCATACCGTGTATTTGATATGATTTTTTTCCAAGGAGTTCCAAACAAGTAGCCACTGTTCAGTGTTGTGGTTATTGTTGTATTTGCTGTTGAATCGGTTCTTGCAGTTATTGTTGTAGTCGCCGCCGTTGTTGTTGCGCTGTTTGTGGGCCCGCCTTCATGTTGCCCCATGTTGTCAGCGGGGCAGTGGCAAGCATCTGCTGTTCCACTCACTAAATCCGTGCTACTTAAATCGTCCCTAAAATCCTCGTGGCAATTCTTTCGCCATGGAGCACATGCAGCTTTTGTGTGCTGTATGAGAATTTAATGACATTCTTAAGTTGTCATCAGTGGCTGACTGGCTGCCTGGCTGGCTGGATGGCTAAAATGCAGGGCGAGTCTAGTCGCCGGGGACAGCGATTGGGCCAACTATCTTGGCAGGCTGACTGCCTTCAGCACTGAGCTCCGACTTGGTGGCATCTTATCCTGTCGCCGTCGCGATTCCATTCCCTTTCTCTCCTATCCACAGTCCCAGTCCCATTTCTTCCCATTGTCGTGGCAGTGGTTGTCGTTGTTGGCGCTGCCGGCATGGCAGGAATATCAAATTGAGTAAGACCAACAAAATGAGTTGAATCATTAGCGTACACAACCCACACAAACGGAGTCGTTGGGGCTAAACAGATGAGGCCATAGTTATAGCCCAGGAAGTCTCAATTTATAAAATAAACATTATATGTAGGAAATTCCTACTAGGAATACAAAAAGTTCAGCACTAACTCGAATTATTAATATAATAAAAATGCCTGCCATACTTTTCATTTAACTATTTCATTCTAGCTGACTTTCTTGTTTTTTGCGTAGTAACCTAGTTCTACAAAATCTTTACGTAATTAAATAAATGTAAAAAAAGGAAATTTAAAAAATGAAAGGACAATAAAAATGCTATTTATACAAAATAATAATTTAATGTTTATAAATTTTAAAATGATGCAGAAAAATAATAGAAATATTGGAAAATATCTTATGTTTAATAACTGAGTTTAATAATATCATTATTTAAATACATTTGAAGTTTAAAGTAAGTCCCAACATTAAATTTAAATCAAAACGATTGGTGAAGATATACTAGTTTAATAGCTCCTAGTATTTGCATCGCGACTGTTCGTAAAATGCGGAGAAGCATCCTGGAATCACCTTTTCCCCACATCCACATCCACATCCTCGATCCCACTGCTTACATATTGCGCAATCGCCGACGTTGCCGGGAACCCCCGCGGCAACTGCCGCCGCTGGATGCATTTTGCCTTTTGAGAGGATGAAGCCATATCAGCATTAGCGTCTGATGTCTCTTGTCTGCCCTTTTTGGGGACATTTCTTTGGGCCAAAATCTCACAAGACAGTTCCCCTCTTTTTCCAGGTCAGGTCGGGTCAGAGATATGAGGCATGTGCAAGCCGATTGTGCCACTCTTTTTTTTTGGGGGTAGGGGCTTTGGAAATGGCGAATTTAATTTTCAATTTTGGGCCAAAACATTTGCGCCTTTCATTTCACGCTGTCTGCCAGTCAAATGCGAAGGACCCTATATTCCATGCTCCATAGTCAGGCAGTTATTTTTGCGCTGCATGAGCAAATCTTTAGTATTTGTACAAGCGACAGCCGCAGACTGGAAAAAGCCGCCGCATTTGAATATGCAATTTGCAATTTGACTTGGCTCTGCCGCTGAAGGGAAGGAGGCCAAAAACCGCGCGATTCTGTTGCCTGTCGACAGCTAGGACCTAGGACCGTACCTCCTCCCCCTTTTTCCATTCCGCCCCCTCAAAGCTCCAACGCCCCTTCGCCTTGAGTTAATCTGAGAGCTTAAGAAACCCCAGACTGTAACGAGTGAACTGGGAGTTTTCAGTTACTGCAACAGTAGTAAGCACTAAGAGAAATTAGGAAAATCTAGATAAATGACTTATATTTGTGAAATACAAAACTTATTTTTCAAATAGAATTATTAAGATTTATAATAATGTATAATAGTTTATAATAATAGACAATTAGATAATTGATTTATATTTATAAAATACAAAACTTGCTTATCGAATATCAATTTAAAATAATTTATAATAATTAAAAATATTTGTTAAAGTAATTTTTAAATTTTTTTATAAGAATTTATAAGATTTATAATTATTTATAATAGTTTATAATAATTTATAATAAATTGTAATATTTACTAACAATTGATTATTATTATATTTATTTAGAATTTACTAGGAAAATATTTTGATAAAGTGAAGTGGGCTCAAAACTACAAAATGTTTAAAAATATATAAAATCACAATCTTTTTTATTTATTCGGTCACTTTAAAACCTGAATATTTGCAGTTCTTAAGGCCAATAGGTTTGATTTCAATAAGTTTTTCCGATTTTCTCTGAGTGTGGATAGCAGTAGTGTCATATAAAAGCTGCTCGCCGGCCATTTTATCACAGTGCTGGGCGCGTTTTTGTCGTTCGTCCTGCGCTGACATTTCCGCGCAAGATTTATGCACTCGGGCTGCAGTTGAAGACAGCTGTCGTTGGCCCGGCTGTCTTTTCTCGTTTTTCCCAGCTCCACGCCTAGCCCTAATAGCTTTTTATTCTCGTGCATGAAATATGCCTCCGAAATGTGGAATAAAACAGGGCCAGCGAGCAGAGCGCAGAGTTCACTTTGTGGAATATGGAAAGTGTCAATCCGGATTTGGTATATATTTTTTGTCACCCCATCGCTGTGCCTGTGCTCCACTTTCAAGTTCATCAATTGTCAGCCGCAAGTGAATAGGATCGTGGGAAAAAGGCCGGAAAAGGGTGGCGGAGAAGCAACTTGAGAGTACAACAAACTAAAGCTAAGTTCACCTGACACACCAATGACAAGTACACACGTCTGCACCCACACACACACACACACACAATTAGGACTTGATAAATTGCTTTTGTATGCTGTTTCAGTCATAAGCCAACGCGGCAGCAAAATGAAACAATAAGCCACGTCCGTCAAGTCAGCTCTTGAGGTGGCTAAAAGTCGAGTCGAGTTATGAGCGGAAGTCAGGACACCCTCGCACACAATTACACCCAGGACCCTCGCCCACACACACACACACACACACGCTCCCACAGACAGCACTTCGTCACACTTGCCAAGACAATGGGACTAGACATTCAGACAATCAGACAATCAGACACCTTCGTAACAACGCTTCGGAGTCGAAAAGCGTTTGGCTAAGGAGCTGCACTGTTTTCGGACTGCATGCAACAAAAAAGAGACTGTCTAAAATTAGCTTCATTTAATGGGGATCTACCAGCTTAAGAGGAAGTTAAAAAAATGTTGAGCACAGCTTTGGTATTTTTCCAACTCACTTTTTAATTACACCTTGTATACATTTTAACATTAAATACGATGGATTTCTAAATGCCTTAATATAAAAGTATCATGTATTCATTTTTACCTAACCCATTTTTGATCACATGAATGAGGAAAATTCCTTTGGTTTTTTTTGTTTGGAAACGCAGTTAACACAAAAGATATATAGAGCTATATAGGGGTAAATCAGCGAAGATAACTGCCTTTCGGTCGCTGCTACAACAGTTCATTTTCCCTTAGTCAAAGGACTATTTAAATTTTTCTGGTAATTTTTTCAATAGCTTGTTCTAGAAACACCTTTGGTGTCTAAGGACTGATAACTTTTCGGCTTATTTGCCGCCTGTATGCCGAAGTGTGTGTCCTTTTTGGGGCAACTAACTGGCAATCTATTATACGTGTCCTTTGACCGTAACCAAGGCACACACACACTCTCACAGTACGGTATATATTTGGGCCAATGTTACCTTTCGGCCTGGCTGGCTGCCTTGTGCGGGCCTTTATTGAAAATTGTTCAATTTGGAAGGACATTTTCGCACCCCTCCCCCCAGGACCCGGCTAATGCACACAATTTGCTTTGTATATCCGTTTCATGGATATCGTCCTGCTTTGGGCCTGTGAAAACATTAACAATTTCTCAATGGGAGTTTTATGAGGCAAAAGGGTTGAGAGCAAAAGCAAAAGAAACGAGAACAAGGCGACAATTACTTAGAGGAGCTCAACTTTAACTTTCACTCCAATCAACTGGCTGAGTGACGGCGGCAATTGTCCTGGCTGACATGGCTGCGACAAGAGTCCTAGTCCTGTTCGCAACATGCTGCTTCCGTGTTGCGGTTTCGAGTGCCTGGCTAGCTGCTGTTGCTATTGCTACTAATTATGCATGGACTGCGGGGCAACAAACCACGCTGATGTTGACACACAGCCAGAAAGGGTTCTGCTCTGAATCTGAATCTGAATCTGGAGATGGATGTGCAGATGCAGATGGAGATGGAGATGGAGACCGAAACCGAGATGGAGATGCAGCCAAGGAGCCGCTGAAGTAGCTCGCAACTGTCACACGGGCGACTGGAGATTTCTGCTCGTGCTTCAAGACACAACTGCTTGTTGCCATGTGTGTCATTACGCTGAGAGAAAATACTTCTCAGAAAATCAGAATAATACAAATATATTTCTAGAGTTCAGAGCTTAAGAGCTGAGAACCTAAGGAGCTTAGGTTACGCATTTAAAATCATCTTTTATGATTTTTAAGACCTAGATTAATAAATAGAGATACATTTGTTACTTTACCACAGTGGTGGAGATAGGATTTTGTTGTGGGGGGTGTTATAAGAACAATTTTTTTGTTGCATACATTTTAAATACCAAAATTCCTTTCATATTTCACCCGAGTGGGGGAGGTGATATATCACCCATTTTTTTAAATTTCTGAAGACCATTTCTGAAGAAACCATTTTCAATAGGCTTTCTTTGATTTTGGCTTAACAATAAATTTTAAATTGTGGAAAAAGCTTTAAATGAAATTTGAAATATTTTTTTACCTGCGTTCAAAAATTTAATAAGGAAATGTCATAATCTTAATTATCTAATCAACATTGAGTAAAATTGGAAATAATTAAAAAAATGTCTATGAGCCTGTTTTCCAGTGCATGCGTAAAGTGGTATGAGTGTTTTTGTGCGTTTTGTGATATTTTCTAATTTTCACAAAATAAGCAATTCTCACGTCTTTGTCCTTCTGCCTCGTTCGCGCCTCCCTTCTTCGCCGCTGGCCTGTGGTGCATGTGTATCCTCCGCTCCGCCGTGGATTCAATTCCAACCTGGGCGAGGTGGGCTGGGCATGTTGTTGTTTAGCCAACGGGCTGCAGGTGGCAACGCCAAAAGCTTTGTACTTCAAAAGCAAGTCAATTCGCAGCTGTGAGCGTGTGTGTAGGTGTTCCAACCTCAGGAGCCTTCGCCACACAATTGTCTCTGTGCCTTCTGCATTGTTTCGCTGCCACATTGGTTTATGCTTCCCTTTTTTTATGGAAAGTAAAGTAAATTTGTTTTATTTCTGCTGGCAATCGATTCACGTTTAGTTATTTCGCTGGCTTTGATGTTGGAGGGGAAATGCCCGCTCACATTTCCCGCCAGCAGCAGTTTTTCCCTCACTCACCGCACGAATAACATTTTCCTCGTCTTATTTTCTTTACAGGTAAGCCCCCACCATCATACTATACATATTCCACACGTTTCACAGTGAGTAATATGTGCTTTCCTCTTGGTGATTTTAATTTAATTCAGAATTTAATTAATGGGTATCAGAATGAAGCCGGCAAGAGGTTTCATTGAAAACTAGAAGCGGCTGAAACTCATATTAGTTATTTCTATAAAACAAGGAGCCTTAGCCTTTTATTCGCAGTGTAGCCGGTAAAATAAATCGCTGCGCACTGAGTATAAATTAGCAATGGCAATGTAATTACACTTTCATTAGATTAAAATATCATAAGTGCCATAAAAATTAAGTTATGCCGGTGGGCGAGCACAATGGAAATGAAATAATCAGCTTAGCTCGGCTGCGGGCAAACATAAAAGTCCGGCCACACAAAGGAGCCTCGCCGTCGAGGAGCCGCGTTGCTAGGACACCGGCCAGGACTCATTGTTTTGGCAGGGCATTGGGTCCGGCATCGCTTTGATTTCACGCGATAATTACAACGTGCTCTCCGAAGAAATACTCCGGCTTGCTTACTTTGGTTCGTGCAGCTATTCGGGAGGCTAGCTATTCAGTGGAGCGTTTCTTGGAGTCCATCGGACGGCCTGTTCAGATTTATAGCCTCGGCGACATGTTGACATGCCGCCCGTGCCGATGTCGAGGCCAATTTCTTGGAGGCCCAGCCAATCGACTGGCCAATTTCGTCCCATTGTTTCAGGGCTAGCTTCTGCTTACGCAAAGCGGAAGGCTATTTCTGGAACCAATTCCCAAGAATATTATAAATAGCTTTAATAGAACAATTTTTAGCTAATGATTCATAAATGATTTCATTGATTAAGATCTATGTTTTACTCATTTTAATGTATTATAAACACATTAAATAACATTAAAACATTAAAAGAAAATTCACATGCTAAAATAAAATTGATTTTAATTTATGTATATTTTGATTTTGTTTATTTGTGAGAAAAATTTATGCTAACTTTTTTTTGGTACAGAACATTCTTTTTTGAAAAATAATAAATATATTTTGGAGTTCATTCTTTTTATGAGTAACTATTTTGATACAATATAATAGATAAAATTTTCATAGGTTGATTGCAAAATAGGCTAGCTGGTGAGATGTTAAAGGGTAATCCTTACTTTTGTGTGCTTTTATTTTTTGCCAATTACCGCACGCTTCGTGGCTCAGAGCCGCCGCTTCGGGCACTCGCTCCGTATAAGTAATTTTTATTGGACACTTCCACGCGTCGTCATCCATCGTCTGTCTTCGTTTTCAGCTGCCATCCATCCTTTTGTGTGTTTGTGTGTCAAGTCGTGAGCTTTTGGCTCGTACGCAGAGTCCTAGGCCAACACGGTGAGCTTTGCTCGGCGAATGTGCGAGCAAAACAAAAACGGATAATTGCACGGCCACCTGAAACTCCAACTATCAGAGTGTGTGTGAGTGTCTCTTTCTCTCTCTCTTTCGTTCTCTCAGCTGAAAATCTCTCCACTTGGCCACCTGTGTGTGTTTGCTTGAGTGTGTGAGTGCGTTTTAGCGCTACTTCACAAACTGCCGTTAGTAGTTATGATTGAGCCATAAAGTCAACTTTCATTTAGTAAGTTAATAGTAATTAAAATGTAAATATCTGACTAAAGGTTATAGAACGAAGTTTTAGGATTTTATTACATTACGTTGGTCTTTATTAAAGTCTATAGATTTTTGCCAAAGGAAGTCTATACTTACCGTTCGCAAAAAATATGGCTTAGGAAACTAGTGTGTTTGCGAAATACAAATAATAATAAAGTATTAACTATATATTTTAAAGTTCGATTTAGGCAAAATTTAAAAAAAAAGGAAGTGGTTTCTCACCAATTCAAATTTTTCGTTCTTGATTGTTGGCTTTGGCTCGCTCAAAACGTTCTTAAAAATTCGATAAAATTCAAAAACAGATACCAAAAAGCCAAAATGAGTGTGTTACGTATAATAACCAAAACTATGAAGCGAGTCCTTGCGGCTTACAGTTTGAGAGTCACACTCTCCACAGGAGTCAAGAATTGGCGCCAAATGAATCTCTACACACACGGACTCGCACTCGCTCTCTCTCTCTCGCTGATTTCCCCCGACGAACGAGGCAAGCCGATGGCCCAAAGACGAGCACGCGGAGCCGAGTCCTTTGGGCCAACTTCGTGCGTTGAAAGGACCCGAGGGCTGGGGATTTCAGCGGGCCAAACAGTTTGCGACTGAGACTCGTGACGAACGGACGAACGCGGCCAATGGCAAGCGGGCAGTGCGATTCAATCGGACCGCTTTTGGGGCTTCAATTCGATGCGAATTCGACTCGAGCGGAAGCGGAAATACGAATGCCAACGAATTGCCAATGGCACACGGCATGAGGCATGATGTGTGCGTGCCGCGCGCGAGGATCGTCGAGTAAATAAAGTATTCAACTTCAACGCTAGGCAAACGTGCAAAATCGTCAAGTGAAATCGGAGCTTAGAGCTGCAAATCATAAAGTGTCAGTCAGCAAACCAACAGAAAACCAGTCGAGTGTGCTTTCTTCGTCCGAGATTTGTGCCACTGCATACTTGGAGCCATAGTGTATAATTTAATTTGGCAAATGTGTTGGAAAATTGTATGGCCCGGCGAAAGGGAAAGCCAGAGTGGCACGGCAAGGAAAACTCCGAGCAGCAGCTGCCACTGCCGCACGGCTTACTGCTTACTGCTTATGCTGGTAATGGGTTAATGCGGTTGAGCACTCGCATGCCTTCACTCTTAAACCCACCCTGCCCCTCCGATTCACTCTGCTCCGCTCCGAAAGAGCAAATATTTCATGTTATTTACCTAGGTGCGCCACTTTCGTTAATTGTATGCAAAAAAGTTGCCAACATTCGCCCCGCTGTGTGGCGGTGTGTGAGTGAAGTTTTTGGCTCAGGTTTATTCGCTACAACAACTTTCGGGTGGCGGGTTCAATTACAACCCCATGGCCCATCGCCCATCGCCTGCCGCACTATTTCCGCTCTAAAATTCGAGCCAACTTGCCGTTACCAGCCAGCTGGGCTCCCAAGCCCAAAGTCCTAGTGCCAGCAACAAAACCGAACCGAAAACCTGCGACTTTGCTGCGCCTCAGTGGCGTTCACTTAGTAAATAAATTGGCAATCGCATTTAATGTGAGTTTATGTGCGTCGCTACCTTGGCTTCGCTCGGTAGTTATTTTTTTTTGGTCTTGCTTTCGGTCTTGTTGCCTTTTTCTTGGCTCTCGTGCCCATGTGCAAATCGTAAATTCACGTTAATGCCGAAATTTCACGTGATAATGACGTGATTACCTGGCGCACACAGGCCCAGAATGTTGCGATCCCTGCACATGTCTCTCGGTGTCGTTCATGTCCCCCATGTCCCCCATGTCCTCTGTGTCCTCCATGTCGCCTGCCTATCCCTGTCTGCCAGGACTTGGGCATAAACTACGCCTAAATACGTAACATCCAACTCGGCAATGGGGAACTCACTCCGCTGGCAGCTCAACTGAAAAATGAGTGCCCCTAAAATAGTTGCAATGCATTCAGTCGAGGCAGTCGAGTGCGAAGTGGTATTTCTGGCCAGGAATTTCTGGTTAGGCCCAAGCGTAAAATTGTTGGCGTACTTTCCGAGTGCTGTTCAATGAGTTCGAGTTGAACACGGCTGCAATTGTTTAGTGCCACCGCCCACCATTCGTAATCCGAAATTTAAAACGGAAAGGGGGTTTCTGATTTTTGAAAGCCTCTGCCCAACTGTCTCAAAGTTCCTTTGCAATCGCGTAATTTGGCCGTATTCTTTGCGTTTTATTTGCAACTTTTTAATTACTTTTGAGCAGCGATTTGAACTTTGCGCCTGTCGCCCGTTTACACTCTAATTAAGCGACCCATTCAAGGGCCCTGTTGTGTTTTTTCATTTTTGTTTTTTTTCACCCCACTTCTTATCGGACGCAGAAGAAGACGGAGAAGAAGTTCTCGGCTTTTTTAAATGCAGCTGTCCGAAGTTGGTGGCGCTTTAAACGTTCGCTGGCATTTCCGTTTCCGCTAAATCGCTCCTAAGCCAGTTTGTTAGTTTTACCTTGACATTTTATGCAGTTTTTCTCGGTGTTGTGTGTATTTTTATTCCAGCTACCTTTTGTCTGCTTTTGTTTTGCTTGTTACCTGCGCGCTATTTTTTCTACTTACACAGCGAAAATTTAAGATACAAAATATATTTTAAAGTAGAACAATGTATAGAAAATAATTGTTAGAAATAAATTAAATAATAAATTCTTGAAGTTATTGAATAGTTGTTTACCAAAAGTGGTTTTCCATTAGAAAATTTTTAAAAAGTGAGAGCAATATTTTAAGGGATTTTGGCAACTCAAAAATATTTTGTTCTCTAGCTTTTAAGCTTCTGGTGGATAAGGTGAAACTCCTTGAAATATTTGAAATATTTTTCCGTGTGCAGTAGCAATAGCAGCAGCTGCTTGTGGAGCAACTTTAACAATATTTGTTTTGCTGCAACACTCCTCCACCTTCTGCTCGGCGATCCGTTGCCTTTGTTCGTCGCCGGCTCCATTCACTTTGAATTCCCCGCTGTCCGCGCCTGAGTCATGAATCATTTCCACCGCTGCACCCACACCCACACCCACATCCACACCCACCTGCACTTGGTCCTTCCTTCCTTTTGGCCACATCTAAGTGTTGTTTAATGCAGCTTTTCAACTCATTCGCTTTGACATACACGTGTGTGCTGGGCTTCCACTTTCCACTCGCTACTTTCTATTTCCTATTTGCCTTTGCAACCTTGCTGCCGTTTTTGCATGTAGCATCAGATTTGCTTATGCAAATGTGTCGCTGCAAAGGGGATTTGCCATTTGCACCGCTCGTCCTCGATCGAAATGTTTACGGTTTCTATTCGAGGAGGGCTGATGTCATGGCTTGTCGATGGCCGGTTTAAATATTTGCCACCGCAATAAATTATTAAATCAACAACAATTACTCACCAGCCAGCCGGCCAAAGGGAATCAATCAATGTTTGTGGAGGGGTCGAAAATCGAGTGAAATGAAGTGAAGTGGGAGTGGATTCATAAGCTGACAAAATGCCAGCTCATTCCACGCCGCTATGGTTTTGCTTTTGGAAGGTGTATTATAACGAGTTTCATGACAGCAATTATGCGAGGTCGGGCCCACACACATACTCACTCACACATACATGTACCCACTCGAACTTATTAATACGCATACGCAGTGTTGCCGGCGCAGGCTAATGTGTAGTTTGGGGCGTTGCTTTTCGAGGGCTTTGTAATCGATATTACAATGGCATTGTGTTAGGCCCCTGATATCCTGGTTTTTCCCCCTTTTTTATCGCTCTCCTGCATCGCTTTCACATAATCGAGGGGT
This sequence comes from Drosophila prostipennis, assembly GCA_037075205.1. NCBI lineage: Eukaryota > Metazoa > Arthropoda > Insecta > Diptera > Drosophilidae > Drosophila > Drosophila prostipennis. Next base: position 11,173 of record JBAMCJ010000672.1, read on the forward strand.
CCTGTTTGCCCGGGGGAGTTGACAATGCATGTTTAATGTACTTTGCCTGTAATTTGTAATTAATAATACATGAGCTGCAGGATGCCGTCTGAGATTTTACCATATGCCAAGTGCAATCGGCTTTGGCTTTGCTGCCCACATGCAATCTATTTCCAATCGTTGCCTACTTTTCTGCGTTCCCTCATTTTCTCTATTCATTTCCCTGCGATTTTAGTCGAGTTGAGTTCAATTCGATTTGATTCCGTGTTACATGTCGGCAGTTTGCCATGTGCCAGCTGCCTGACAGCCAGATCACCATCACATTCACCGAGCCAGCTGCTGTTGGTACACTTTATGTCATTTTTTGATTTATGTGTGATTAGTATGGGCCGTCCTTCGTCTGGTTCTCTGTCAGTTCAGTTGGGGCGGGGCGAAAGTAAGATTTTCCATTTGTCTGGCCCTCTTGTCAGTTGTCATTTCATATGTATGAATACATTACGATATTCGTAGTCGCAGTCGAAGTCTGCCTCGATTCCAGCCACTTTCAGCAGCTTTCGGTTGACTTTTTGCCAGCAGAGTGCAGCCGGAGAAGTTGGATTCGAGTCAACCCTTGAATTACACGCCTCGGTGTCTCTGTAAAATGTGCAAATGAAGTCGCCGTAAGAAATTCCCAGGCCGACTCACATGGGGGGCGGGGGTAGATTTGAACAATATAAACAATGACAGGCCATAAAATATGCAAGCACCCTAAATACCTTCAAGGCCTTAGGTGCCTTTCTGATTCAGTTTTTCCTGCCCTGTGCTCCTTCGACTTTTCGGGGCCATGTTTGCTCGCCTGATTCCGATTGTTGATGTAAATGTCAGAATAAATAATAAATACCAATTTTTGGGGCGCCACACTGCGCCTTAAATTCCATAACGCAGCGTCGTATCGTGACTTTAACGAGGCTTTAATTCCAGAGATTATGGATTTAATCCGCTTTTAATTACAGGCAATGTTGCTGCTGTTCTGCTGCCGCCGCCGTTGGTCGTGTATAATTAAAGTATCAAATGTGTTAATTGATTATGCAATTAGCGGACCGAGCGCGTTAGTTAATTAAACGTCGATGAATAAATTTATGGTATTTATATATCCATCAATGTGCTCCGCTTACAGTCGCCATGAATGGGAAAGAGGTTTATTAAATTACGAAAGTCCGCAATTGAAGGCACTTGAACTATTAGTTTATTTGCCGTAAGCATTCATTCATTCCCATTCAGCTGGGAAACTTCTTTGGTTCCTCTTCCTGCCTTCCGCCTTCTGCTTCCTGCTTCCTGCTTTCTCCTCTTTGCTTTCCCCGTCTCCCCATCTCCCCTTCTCCCTTCTCCAGCCATACTTCTTTTCTTTGCTCCGCTGTGCTCTCATTTATTCATACGTGCGCTTATTGCAATGTTCATTGCTTCATATTCATTATGGCAATGGAGCAATGTGCGTTCGGTTCTCCAGACAAGAGCCAACGTATGTGTGTGTGTGTGTGTGTCTGTGTCCGTTCGATACGTTCGATAATCCAATAAATATTTATGAAGCACTTTATTGGAACAACACTGAATTACTTTATGGCAGATGTATGTATGCAAGCCCGTCCAAACGTGTCTATAGTTGCTGCTGCTGCTGCTGCTACTGCCATATGCAGCAGATCCAGGAGCAGATCCTTCGAGCAGGACCAAAAAACTAACAGCCAAGCAGCTCCGTTTCATGCGGGCAAGGAAAACACAGCGGGGGAAACATACAAACCCACAAAAAAGGAACTATATTTGGCACGAAGTGCTGCTCGAGCTGCCTGCTCCCTGCTCCGCATGCGAATATTGCTCATACGCACCGGGGTGCGCTTTGATGCGGTCACTTTGGCCAGACGTGGTCTGTTGGTATTTTGGTTTTTAATATTTTTAAGAGCCCTGTCTGTGGGCTCGAGTGCCGTCCAACGTCCAACACTAATTGCCTCTCGTTCACTTCGTATGCATTGTGTGTGTGCGGCTGTGTGGGCCGCACTCATGTTTAAATTATAGACTGTCGACTCGAGTGATTTGGAGGTAAACTCCTGCTGCAGTTTGTTGGCCCAATTAATCTGTCAAAGGCTAAGCACCTTGGCCAAGACAGTGGCCCTATCTATGCACAGTTTGCATTGTTAACTCCCCGCCAGGGGTGTAATTGCGTTGAAATGACGTTTGCTTTACGACCCCACAAGTCCTGCGATACATATACACACAAATATATATATTCTGGCGATGACAGCGGTCGAAGGATTTAGGTATCTAACTCGCTGGTTATTTAATTTGAATCCATAAGCTATGCAAATTAATTTAACTCGAAACGAGGTGCCAAAGCAAACACATAGATATTTACAGTTGCTGTCGAACAAACGGCTCTTGAATTAAATATTTCCAATTCGATTTAATATTCTTTTATGGGACTCATATTTTGTTTGGTTATAACTGTTCTAGTTGTAATTAAATTTAAAATAACATTTGCCATAGAAGTCTTTTTGTAATATCTTTACTTTTTCATAATAAATAAAATTGTTGATGATAATTGCTGATGCCAGTATTTATTGGAATGCTATTAGGTTTGAAAATAATTATATTATTTTAATATAAAATTTGCCTTGTTTTTATTATTGTTTGTCATTTAAAAAACAACATTAGCCTGTATTTATTTAGCCATAGGTAATTCTATTATGCTGACCGCAAGTGTGACTGCATTTTTTATTCGTCATTCCCGCTGCTAAACAAATTTAAATGCAAACACAAGTGAATGCACAAATGAATGCGACAAAATCAATGCAAGTGCAAACATTAAATGGCAACACGACAATGACAAACAACAATAGCGCCGAATATGAATGATGTGATGGGGCTTGACAGGGGGCGTGGTTTTCGAAGCAGGGCGGATTACCACCCCCACCCCACAACACCCTTGGCAGCGAGTTTAAAATTATTGACCAAATTTTCGGGCAAACATACCGCAAAAACGAGCACAAGAGCAAACTATGGAAACAATGCATAACTGGGTCAGTTTGACATGTCGTTGTCGCAGCAAACCCTGACGGCTTCTCGCCCTCTCTTTCGCTCCACTAGCCCCCTCTCTTTCTGGCCCTCCACTCGCCATCTCCCTCGCACTTCTTCGTGCAATATTCGGCAATGCATGTGGGCAAAGGGGGAATGGTGGTGGTGGGGGATGGCCGACGGAATGGGGACGAATGTCAATGCATAAAATTCATTCAATGACTTTTGCAGCTATTTTTCTTCTACTTCCAAGCTGTGGGCTTCCAAGGGGCTAAGCCATGGGTGGCGGCCGTAGGAGGGGCGCTCCTGGAAGGGCAGACAAATAAATTGCAAGACATGCAATAAGACGAGGACGAGCCAAATGTGTGTCTCTGGCTTGTCTAGCTGCCCTCCTGGTCTCCTTCTTGTATGCAAATAAAATTGTACACGAAATTGACTTTATGCAGGGCCCCATCTACACACACTCACTCACATGCTAGTGTGCATCAGAGTGAACCAGTATTCGGTTTTTTGGAAAATATTTTGACAGTTTCCCTAAACAGGTATACAAAACATGAAGTTATTTTTAACACCGAATTTTTGCAGCCTGAAAATAGTAGCAGATATTGTTTTAAATTAGATCACAGGTATCGATCGATATCAGTACATTATACAAAACATTATGACAAAAAAAATTTAACTACAATTTAATTTAGATTTATATTCCGTTCTTATTTATTCAAAATAAGTTGGAGGCGAAATCTGATGTTCAGTGAAATATTATTATATTATTATTAGGTATTGTACATTTTATAATCGCTTATGGTTTATTGATTTATGATTTATGATATAATTCATTAACAATATTTTTCTTAAAATGTTCGAATCCCTTATCATTTATTAATTGGCACATCTAGTTTAAAAATTGAATAATATTGAATTGAAACATAGATATTCGCCACGTATTCAGATTCCAGGGGTCCACCTTCCCAATGCATGGTATGTGCATATTGTGTGAAAACCATGGTACGGGACATGACTTTGACTAACGTTGCTGCTGCATGTAAATGGCACCATGCCATCCAGATCCCGATCCCGATCCAAGACCCAAGCCCAGGCCCAGGCCACATCGGAGAGGACCATGCCACACGTTTGCCCGTAATCATCCATTATCCTAATGCCAGGTCCATGCCCAGGTCCCCCGAGTCTGATGGTCTGAGGGTCTGAGCCATGAACCTTGTGTGCGAGTGCACACTGGTCGATTGGATTATGCCTTTAACCTGCGTCCTACACTGCTCGACTTTCCGTAGCCTTCGCAGCGACATTTATTAATGGTGCGACTAGAATTTGTATTTTGGCCCACTTCCATGCACTTGCGCTGGCCCAAACGATTTGTGTAATCGTTTTAATTGGCCCATTAAGGGCGGCAATCAATCGATAATTGTAAACTGTAGAACTGTAAACCCGAAAAGGGCAAAGGACTACTACTCACTGCTCTGTGCGTCACTTCAACTGCGGGCAATTAGGGTGAACCACTCCCCTCCCACATTCACCACGTATAATTTAAATGTTTGATTCATTCTCTTGCCCATCCCGCCCGCCTAGAAATATTCGTGTACCTCCGACGACATCTGCTGCGATTCTCAGACAGTTACACGTACATCCAGGCAGGAAAGGGGTTGGGTCCTGAAATCAATACTCATAAATTAAAGTCATAAAATGGCAACAAACCATACGGTATACAGTAAATATAAATAGAAGCCAGACACGAATTTTCAAGTGCCACCACCAGTCTGCAAGGTGGAATCAATCGATTCACCTGTGTATTACGGTCTGTCATTTTATGGCTGAACTTTGAAGGACGGATTTGTTCCGAAAGGACAAAGTTTAAAGGGAAATGGGCGGAAATTAGGCTATGGCCAGCAGCTCTAATCGAACGAGAGTTCGTAATTATCATGTGTGCTGCCCATTGCTCATTGAATTAAGGCGAGACGAGCTGGCTGGGCAATCAGGAGCGGGACAGGTCGGACACGTTTACGATGGCAGGGCACTTGACAGCCTCCGCAGACGCGACCTCCAGGCCCATTTAAACTTTCACAAACAATAAAAATCACCCTGCATAATACATGAGACCGTGTCACGACCCCGTGACAGGCTGAAGGACAGACAGGCCAAATAAGTTCACTGGTTTCGTGGCTGATTTCCAAACAGGCAAACGCGCGCTGACTGAAATGGGGAAAACAAGTTTTGCATTTGAAGCGGCAAACATTTGCACACTCATTACGGATCGGATTGTTTACCCGCCGACTACCGCAACTTTCGCCCCATTAAAATTTCATTAGAGCTTCGCTCCAGCCTGTAATTATGAATGGGCGAGTTGAGCAGACAGCTGACCAAAAACTCTATGGAACTTTTCCTACCAAGGAGTTCGTAACTAATCCTAAACTCATAAAGTACTAAAAAATGTACCTTTTTTATACCCGTTACTCGTAGAGTAAAAGGCTATATTGTATTCGTGCAAAAGTATTTAACAGCTAGAAGGAAGCGTTTCCGACCCCATAAAGTATATATATTCTTGATCAGGATCACTAGCCGAGTCGATCTAGCCATGTCTGTCTGTCCGTCTGTCTGTCCGTCCGTATGAACGCTGAGATCTCGGAAACTATAAAAGCTAGAGGATTGGTATTTGGCATGAAGATTCTTGGAGTTCCTACGCAGCGCAAGTTTGTTTTCAGAAGGTGCCACGCCCCCTCTAACGCCCACAATAGCTATATACGATTTTAAAAATTTTAATATTTCGGAAAAGTAAAAATGCAGTTTTGTTGTGCTTATCAATGCCTATCGAAATGTAGAAGAAATTTTTTAAATCGGACCATTCATTAAAAAGTTATAGCTAATCAAAGTTTATATCTCCATCTCCCTCGCACTCCCTTTAGCCGAGTGACGGGTATTAGATAGTCGGGACACCAACCCGACTATAGCGTTCTCTCTTGTTTTTTATTAAATTTAAAGGAAGCATCCATTTATTGACAATAACTTGAAACGGAGTATAAATCTCAGATGTTTTATAGCATCTGCAAAAGAGGTAAAAAAAATATTTTTTGGGAAGTATAGGTATTTAAATTTTCTGAGTTCTGAATCTCTGAATTATTTTCCCAATAAAAAGGTTCTTAACTTTTTCAACACTGATTGGTTTTAAACTACTATTTAGTTTATTATGAAATCCATGTTTTTCCCTTGACTTCAAGGGACTTAATTAGGCTGAATCACAATTAACTTTGAAAGCCGAGCACTTGGCGGCTCCAATTGCATTTGTCATGCATAGAAGACGTTTCGGAGGACAACAACTGTCACTCGAGACTGCGTCTGGTTCTCTGACGTCAAGGTGCAACCGCATAAGAAGGGGCTCCACCGCTCAAAGGATCCTGGGGGAGGGCGAGGGGCGATGGAGGATGGGATATCAAGTTGTTATGTTGTACATAATTATATCAGAGCCGCGAAAGTTTCTCGGCAATTTCGTTGACTGCCACTCAGCCTCCTCAGCCAGCGGAGGAGGAGCAACTTTTATGAGATCCTGACACTGGCAGGCGGCTAATTAGATATTCTATCGTTCTATTTAATGCACTTGACTCGGCCTGCATTCTTGGGATTCTTCACCAAGTGTTGTGTCACTCCGTTCAACCCTCCTTTTTGCCTGCAACTGCCGGACTTAAGAACTAAAGAATTCCAATTTAAATCGAATTTTCGGCATTGGCATGTGAAAGGCATGTGGCATTCTGTACTCTCTATTTTCCAGGCCGAGGACTGGCCAAGTGTGTCGATGCAGTGACTCGGAGAGCTTGACATACAAATTTGTGGTACATTTATTGGCTTGTTTGGTCAGCCCACACACATCTAAGTCTGTGTGGGGATAGTGAAAGGGATGGAGGGGCTGAAGGGCTGAAGGGCTGAAGGGCAGGGGATGTTTTAAATGCTAAGCTGACTCTCAAAGTCGGGGGCCATTGACACACATATTTGCACAGCTGGCGAGCTGAGACCGGACTTTCGGTTCCGCTCCAGGATCCCGGCTGCTAAATGTGGCTCCTGGCCATGGCCCTGCGGTCGAAGGAGAGTCAGTGTCTGTGTGCTTTAATTTGCTTTATTTATTACACATTACCAGCCCAATTGCAGGGCACAGCTGTTCTGGCCAGCTGGCCGCACCGCCTTTTGGCCTCAGCGATAACTTATGCAAAAAGTTGAAACTTTAAATAAATAAACTTTGAGGCGGAGGCTGCTGCTCCTGTGCCGTTCTGCTCACACGTAACAATTTGCGAGGTAAACATGGCTTTATTTTAGTTTCAATTTTCGCTTCGTTATTTTTCCACACACACACACTCCAGGCACACATTCTCAAAGGGGCGACTGTTTGTTTTTAGATTGCTGCAGCGCGTTGCATGTTGTCTTTGCCCGTCGTCGTCGTCTTTTTGCCGCCATTTTACGCTCGTTATGGCAACACTTTGGCTCAAAAGCAAACGACAGCCCTGAAAACACATCTCAAACGGCGGCCGCGTTTGCACAGCGAGAAAAAACGAGAGGGAGGGAGAAAAAACTGCGGGCTGGCTAGAATGGCTGGCTGGAAAAAATCATTTCAAGCAGAAACAACAAGGGAAATGCGGAAAACGCCTTGGCGCCTTTCCTTCTGGGCAGGGACACCTCTACCCCTGGCCCCCTGCCCCCTGCCCCTTGCCCCATTTCCATTCACATTTTCCCCGCCGTTTGTCGTCTGAGTTTGCCTGCATTTGCTCCGTTGACTGGCAACTTTCGTCGCCTCGGCCTTCGTCCTTCAACCTCCTGCCACCCACCACCCACTCGACGCCCACGTGATTGACTGCACTGCGACGTGTCTCTTTCACGGGGAAAAAAGGTAGTGGGTCTATAATTCTGCACTTTAAAATGCTTCTTGGATTACTCAGCAAGATCTAGAGATACAGCCCTTGAAAGCATTGGGTTATAGATTAAATATTCAAAGTTGTACACTTTTAAGTTCAAAGGTTTAAAAAATAGAAATGAGTAAACCAAATTTATAGAAAATATTTTTATTATTCTTACACAAAATAATACTTTATTAACCAACAGTCAGATTGTAAAATTCCCTAATTTTCCACCGTGCTGTTTGTGTTTTTTATCTTGTCTGATAATAATTTTCCCGAGTCGCTTTTCCTGCTGCAAAAGATGCGTGTTGCATTTGCCTGTCTGCCGTCCGTCGTCTGTCGTCTGTCGCCGGGATTTGTTTACATGATTGTGCACAGGAGGAGTGTTTGCCCCTCCACACTTCCCTTGCTCCTTGCTCCTTATTCCTTATCCTTAGCCTGCTGCATTAGCACTCGAGTGTTTGCCTTTCCTTTGAGCCAAATCGCAGCAAATTATATTTTTATTGATTCGGCAAACATTTGAGCTGCGCGATTTGCCCGATAAAGGCGCCGCTAGAGTGGCAAAGTGAATTAATTTTCCCGCTTGGGATTTAACAGTTTTCCTTGGTGTGCAAACTGCAAACTGCATATTGCGCATACGCCACCGAAACGCTGGATTTAGATAGCGTGAACGGTACAGGGCGAAAAACCGCAAGCGGAATAACAATAACAACAACCACAACAACAAGAGGTAGCCACAACTTTTCGCATTTACCAAAAAACTTTCCAACATTTTCTTGTTACCCGCTTGTCTTCTTCGTTTTCGCTACATGGCCATAGACCCACTGAGCAAATTGTAAATGAAAAAGTTTTTATGTTATTCAGTGTTTGCAGGGGGCGGAACCACCGTCTGGGCCCCCTACCTCTCTCCCTCTTCGCCACCCCTGTCTCCATTTCTTGCTGTCGTTATTGCTGCATTATGTCTATTGTTGTCTATATACATTTTTGTCGAAAGTAATTGTAAATGCTGTTCATAGTTTGACTGTCGACGTGATGTCCCCGTCCCCTTGCTCCTCCCCTCTATTCTCTACTCGACTTTCTGTGGCACTCAATTCGAGAGTTTTCCATTGCCCAGTTTCCCGGCTCTTACAAAGCCAGCACAGAATTGTTTTAAAGTCAACATTTTGGCATTCGGCGAAGTGAGTGCTCCCCAAATGTTTAGCTTTAATATCTGATGTTTATTTGAAGGCAAACAGAAGTGATACAGTCGCATAAGTAATATAAACAAATTTCAAACAAGGCTCAAAGCATGTGTGTGAACTACGAAATATGAAAATGAACGCAAATTAAGCCACCGGCGACAGTGGTGAATAGGCAAATAGAAAAAATCAACTTTAACCAACATTTGAAGTGGCGGAAGAGGAGGACACAGCCACGACATGACCCGCTTTCGCATAAAAAACCTGAAAATCCTCTCCTGCTGCCTCAGCCTGTGGGTGGTGCTCTTCGGCGGCGCACTGCACCTGGCGCAGGGCAGCGAGTTCCCCGAGCGCGAGTGCTGTGACCTCACCACCACCTCCACGGTGGGTCCGCTGCCCCTGCCGCCCGCCGCGCTGCCCACCGACAAGTCGCTCTCCTCGGCCACAACGGCCTTGGAGACGGATCTGGCCATCGGACGATCGGGTAAGTGGTCACTGGGTGCACTTGTAGAGTTATTAGCTGTAAATTTGAAAAAACATAAATAAATAGGGCTTTAAAAGAAAGGGTTAATGGTTAAGTGGAAATATAATAAATACTATTTCAATTGGTGGTTACAAAATATTTAATAATAATAATTTTGTGGTCAGAAAGAATGGTTTAGGATTTAAGTACAAATTAATAATTTCCCTAATTTTAAAAATGATTTAGCTAGCCATTTACAATTTTTAAATATTTGTTTCACTCCTTTTTTCGTAAAATTCTAATCTTTGCTTGTACTGAAATTTCTGGAAAAAGCTGTTAAAACTATTTAATTTTATTAAAGGTCGTCGTTTGCTCCTCCGTTTGTTAAATTTAAAGAAGGGTTAAATCAATGATTTCCCATACGATTTCAAGGTTTTAACCCTACTTTAAAATTAACCAACGGACGAGAACAGGGCCCTAAACATATTGAAATGGAAAAAATACCCAATAAACTTTCTAGGTTACCTTCCTAGCTCAATATATTGTTAATAATAAAACCACATTTCTTCGACTGCATCGGATTCCGGCTTGTGGCCCATTGCCTATTCATAGTCCTAACTAAAAATGGCCAAGTCTAATTGCCAAGCGATATTTAATGGCTCAATAAGCAGCAGGACTCCACCCGAGGGCTAGGCAATAGAGAGATAGTGGAGGACATCATCATCACTTACGCTCCAATTAACACAATGACCTTTCGCCAGCCATCGATGCAGCTGAGTGGTCCCAAAGCTCCCGCGGGGCCGCCGGGGGGTTAACATTTTTCCATGCTGACGGTGTGGGAACAATTTGAAATTCAAAGCAAACGTCAGCTGTAAAACAATTTATATTCACTTTGAATTGAGCTTTTGTTTCGCATTTTATTGTGTGGCCAGACAGACAGACTAAAGACTAGAAGATATTCAGAGGGGCTGCATAGAGGGTTATGGTACGTGTGTGTCTCAGTTTCTTGCTGCCAACTTGACTCGTATTAAATGTTTGCTGAGCGTTGCTACGTGCCGTAAACAGCAGCAACTAAGTAAATACAGAATTCGATTGAGTTTTTATCCAGGCTATAGAATATTATTCGGATGTCGAGAATGGTTTTTCGGCTTTTGGTAAGAACTTCTGTAACGCAATTTACAGAAATAAACTGTCCAAGCCAAATAAAAATATGCATATTAAATAAAAAATGTATTTAATAGTATTCCTGCCTGGAGCAAACTGCTAACCAGCCATTTAATTGCTACTCTTTTTTTGCATAGCTCAAAAAAGTTTTTCAGCCTGAGTGCATAAAACTTTTTTGGTCCACACAATTGCAAGCTTTGTATGCATCCTTAAATGTCAAATTAGCCACGAATTAAAAATGTCAGTTGGAAAAGTTGAAGGCTCCAGCCCACTTCGCCCACTTCGACTTCTACCCACTTCTCCGCCCGGCAGTAAACTTTAACTATGACGGACATTCGATTGGTTCGAGGAACAGGCTAAAGTGCATTAACCCCACAATTGCAGCGGGCCGAAGGGGGGATCAATACACGCACTTAGTGGGGGGTTCATGTCCTCGTAATTGAGTTTATTAAATAATCACAAATATCGATTGGCTTCGATTCATTGAGCTCGGCTCTCGACTTGAAAGGGTCGGGGCAATCGCATGAAAAGGGCCAATTGGCCAGCACAAATGCGAAATGTTAAAAAAGTTTATTATGCAACAAACTTGATTGACTGACTGAATGACTGACTAACTGTCAGACGGGGACAGAAGCACACAAACACATGCACAGGTTGCCAGGACAAATTAGTCATTAAACGATGCTCTCAATGTGCCAGACGCATTGAGTGCATTGCAGGTCGAGAGAACACTACAAAACCGATGGGACCGGGATGTTAAGAAAGCGCTGAGCCTACACATGAAAAAAATATAATATAACTCCGAAACAAAACTACAAAAAAATTACCATAAAAAACCCTTAAACAATATCTATACGAAAAGGTATCAGCTCACTATGTACAAAACTAAAATTTTAAAAACTCTATAAGTGACATAACAAAACTTTTCGTCGTGCATTTCGCAGGACGAAAGATGAACCAACCGGCAAAAAGGACATAGTCCTTATTGCAATGGGTTTGACGTTGAGGGACATAAAAATTTCCGTTCTATGTAAGCGGCTTGCCATTTTTTCCTTCTGCTCCTAACAATGTTACTTGGACATACACATATGCTGGGTGGCGGTGGTGGGGCGGAAATGTAGGTGAAACGTGTGGAACGTCGAGAACATCTTGCAGTTTATGTATATGGCCTTTAGATTGAGTTTGCACGAATGTACACAAGTTGTTCGAATTCGCATTTGAATGGGGAATTTCTTTTAGTGGCCAACGAGGACGACGGATGTGCCTCCTTGAGCTGTGGACCTCCGGAGCCCAGGATCTCGGTCTGCAGGTCCATCTGTCTGCATGCCTGCCTGTCTGTCTGTCTGTCTATCTGTCTGCCTGTCGTTGGGCTTAGCCATGACATAAGATTTTAATCAGCATAAAATTTTCGTTATTTCGTTATTTCTTCGATTGCCTTTCCCCCTTTGACATAAGCAAATACAAAAATGAGAGTTGGTCAATGGAAAATGGGAATTTCATATTTAAAATTCTTTGCCTTGTTTATTCGGGGACTCCGTTGTTCAACCTATTTGCTTTCGATTTTTATGGCTACAAAAGTGATTGCCTGTTTCTCTATTAAAGTCGCCAGTTGTCTTGAAAACATTGTCTGTGCTTAAAATGTTTAGCTTATAGGATTAAATAAAATATTCTTCTAATCCGACACATACAATACTTAAAGTGTAAAAGGTAAATTATTTAAGACTTTAAGTAAAACGAAATAGTTAATAAATCGTTAGGCCATAAGAAGCCTTGCAGCACGATTCAAGTTCAAAATTGCAGTAAATGAAGTGCTTAAATCTTAAAGGGCTAATGCATTGTGTTGGCTAAAATATTGTTGCAACCGCATTTCCTCGCTAACACGCTTACCCTTAAATCGCATCAATTTTAAACGCAACAGACACTTCACTCCGCACACAGACACACCAGCTCGGGCACAAACACTCGTAAGTTATTCCACCTTAATTATATTGCAACACCCCGACTCAACCCCTGCCCACTTCCTCCGCCGATCCAAGCCGAACCGAACAATTCCAACCCAGTGCGACCCATTCCGACCCAATTCGAGGCACACATCGCGCTCAGGTGCCTGAAGGTCCATGTAACACAATGTTTTATGTACTGTCCATGTGTGTGTGTCTCTCGCGGTGAGCGAGTGTGAGCATGTGTGTGTTTGGTGTGCCGGTGTGTGCGTGAATTAGTTATGAAGCCAAAGTCAAAGTGGGTCAGCAGCAGTTCTTCTTTTCCCGCTGCAACTCCGCCTCGAGTTGCCGCTGCTGCATTCGAGTGTGGCCATATTTTTAGAGCGCCGCCAATGCCAATTTAATGTTATTGCGTATACGTGCCGTTGGCCGGCATTATCAATAGTCGGTGCGTACTGTGTGCACAGGGAAAAAGGACAACAATATCACTACTTTATGGCTGCATTAAGTCTGGCACTTACATTTTTACCACATCAAAGACATACATATTCTTCACTATGACTTATTTTTAGGGATTATTAAAAAGTATTTATTAAATTGTTCCTTGCGAAATGGGAAAATAATAATGGGAAATACTTTTTGTTTAGAATATAAAATAACATTTTGTTTAATTTTATGATACCTTATTTTCTTAATTGGAACCAATTTAAGTATCATAAAATACCTTTATCCAAGATGGACGTTATATTTTTTGTTCTCAGTGCGTTTGTGCATTTGCAGCAGTTAAAATTGTAATTAAATTCAACACCCGCACATGTGTAATGTAAATTATGTATGCATGTCACAGCTGGCCTGCCACAATAAAATGCAACACGAGATGGAGGAACAACTGCAGCCAACATACATTTCAATTTGTAGGACACTCGACCAAAAAACAGAACCCAAGAAGTGGGTACAAGCTCTCGGCACTTAACCTTCTGCCCGAAACAGACCAACTTGAGATGGCGATGCCATATCCCGCTGCCATGAGTGCGACCTTCATCAAATCAACGAAAGGTGGCAGCAGCCTTTGCTCTTGCTTTCAGCTCCTCGCTGCTTGCTGTTTGCCAGGCAAATTAAAAATTCAGCACAAGACTGAGGGCGGCGACGACCTCAGTGCGATGCCAAAGGTTGTTCGCGGCTGCTGGTCGGTCTCGACCTGTCTCGATTTCACTTGAAATGAGAAAAAATGCTCGCAGTCGGAGGACTCCAAGGGCGCAGCGCACAGTAAAAACAGAAAAAAGTAAATTAAAATTGTCTGTTTATTTGCACAAAATTCCGGCAAAGCAAAGCTTCAAATATGCTGACTTGGCGGCAGTCCTTTAAAGCCAGCTATGTGTGTTGCCCTCAGTGGCGGATTTGGGGGGTTTTTAAAGGGTTAACACGCAATCACTTGGGAATCGTTTAAAAATTGTGTACAATAATTAAATAATTTATATTGGACTTGAATTAGGATAATATTCTTGCTAGGCTTTTTGAATATATTTTATAAATTAATTTAATATAACTTAAACCCTCGATATAATGTAAAAATGCAGGGAGATATCATCCCTCAGAATAATGATACACAAATGTCCCCCAAAAAAGCAATGAATCCGCCCCTGGAAAGTGTGACTGTGCTGAAAGTCAAGGCTGCTAATTAAGTGCTTTTTTGGGGTTAAATACATATGTATAAGCAGCTTCCGTCACAGTTACAGCTCGGGCTAAAGCCGGGACTTATCCAGCCGATTCCGACTGTGCCGGGCCGCAGCTATTAAGAGTCCCTTTCTTTCTGGCTCTGTGTGTGTGCTGGCTGGATCATGTTTTAAGCTGCAGAGCTTAACATCAATTTTTGAGAGCTTACTCTTTGAGCGCCCGAGTGTCTGTGTCGGTGTCTGTGGATAAAGGACCTCGCCAAACGAAGAGAACTTATATTGTTGCACTGCCTCGTATCTGGCGGATTTTCTCATTATTAAACTGGAACCCATCTAATTAGGATGCGGTATTCTCGGGCTCGGGCCCACATATATATTCATCTCGCGTGTGGCATTTCGTTAATGACACTTTAATGTGCTACAAAATCAACTGACACAGCTGGAAAAATAAATCACATTTTTTTAGGGAGCAACATTTTGAAATAGAGCCTCGGCAGGGCGCATATATCACACATATATCACCGGCACGCCCGCCCACCCTCTTGTCATCTATCAAAATTCACTTTTCATATAGACCCTACCTGGGCTCTGTCTATATGTCTGAATGTCGGTCCGTTTGGCTGACTGGATGGCATACATTTAACCCGCACGTAGTCGCAATTTTAATATAATGGCGGGCTGAAGCGAAGACGAGTCGAGTTGAAGGCATATCAACGACCTAGTAAGCATCTTTATACAATTTCATGAGGCTGTCAGCACACGCACACTGGCGCAAGGCACCAATACAGCAACAGTACACCAACAGTACACCCACACACGGACACGCAGGACACCTGGCGACGCGACCGCGCACTTTGCATAAATTTGTTATGCATATAAAATTAAAAGCATATTTTTAGGCAGCCCGCTCGCTACACACTCGGCAGTGTTGATATTTTTATGGCAAATACTCGTAATTTGTAACTCTTACACAACTCGAAGACTTCAAAGATACACAGATAATCAGCGGCACGAGGGGCGGAGTGAATGAGATACAGATACGCGCACGCACCGGGAAATTCATCGGCCTACAAATGAGCAAAGTTTTACTTTTATTTGATTTGCACGAGATCCAAAGCGAAAGTAACAAAATTGCGGCTGTTTGTTGGTTTCCTTTTCTTTTTGGGCCCCGAAAAACAAACGGCAGAAAGTTAAGTTCAAACGGGAGAACACAACGAAAAGTCATACAAATTTGCCGAGCAAATGGTGGAAATATTAACACGCGTGTCTGTTTGCCACTCGCATGTCTGTGAAATTAAAAATGAACTCACGGGCACTGCAAAGAATTTCGGAAATGGAAGTGTTTTAGAACTTTATTAAAATGTAATAATTTAGTTGAATTGGAAAGGTATATGAATCGAATTTAAAACCGCTAAATGAAGATATTATGGTAAAGTCAAAAATAAATTTTATGGGTCTTGGATTCGAAATAAAATCCTATTTCTAGGCTTGTTAAATTCTTTTTGACGTTAGAAATTAAAAGGGAATTAAAAGTGGTATGTCAAGAAATCACAAAAATTTTTGGAAACTTGACAGGTATAAAGAATTATTCTTTATGTTTTCTTTATGAATGGTTTAAAATAAAATGATTAATTTTCGCTATATTTTACCTTACCCTTAAACATATTAAACAATAAAATAAAACCAAGATTGAAGAAAATAACTAAAATATTTATTTTTATACCCGTTACTCGTAGAGTAAAAGGGTATATTGTATTCGTGCAAAAGTATGTAACAGCTAGAAGGAAGCGTTTCCGACCCCATAAAGTATATATATTCTTGATCAGGATCACTAGCCGAGTCGATCTAGCCATGTCTGTCTGTCCGTCTGTCCGTCTGTCCGTCTGTCCGTCTGTCCGTCTGTCCGTCTGTCCGTCTGTCTGTCTGTCCGTATGAACGCTGAGATCTCGGAAACTATAAAAGCTAGAGGATTGGTATTTGGCATGAAGATTCTTGGAGCTCCTACGCAGCGCAAGTTTATTTCAAAAAGGTGCCACGCCCCCTCTAACGCCCACAATAGCTAATACACGATTTTAAAAATTTAAATATTTTGGAAAAGTAAAAATGCAGTTTTGTTGTGTTTATCAATACCTATCGAAATGTAGAAGAAATTTTTTAAATCGGACCATTCGTTAAAAAGTTATTGCTGATCAAAGTTCATATCTCCATCGCACTCCCTTTAGCCGAGTGACGGGTATTAGATAGTCGGGACACCAACCCGACTATAGCGTTCTCTCTTGTTTTATTTTTAAATGATTAATATATTTTTGTCTGAATTTTTTTTTAGATTTAATGTTTAAAAATTAATAAAATAAGCCTTCGATTCTGGCAGTGCACTTAAAAAAAAAGAAGGCAGGCCTAATGTTAGCTGTTGGGCCTGAAATCAAAATACATTAACGCGCTGCGTGCCTGAGACTGTGTGTGTTCTCCGGCGTTTGTGTGTTTGTGTGCGGGGCAGGACGAGTGGGTGAGCCACTTCATCACCGCGGCAGGACCAACGGCATATGCAAATATTTCAGGCAAACCAAAGCGACACTCAACATTCGTTTCGACCCCCACTCCGCCACTCCATCGCCATTGCCCGCGGCTTAAGTTTGCGTTTTTATTTAATTGCGGAAATTGTGGCTTCGCCCTGCCACCCGCACACACACACACACACACGCATACTCATACCAAAGCTCACACAGACACAGCCACAGCACACGAAGATTCTTGAGAAAGCGTTGCCTTTATAATTTCTTTCATAACGCAACCAAGCATTGTAACATATTTTTATGGCCTCACATTTTTCTGCTTTCATACAGTTTCGTGTCGGTTTCTTCAGCTTCGGCTCCCCTTCTTCCCGTCAGCGGTTCTCCAAAACATTCTCGGAATTCCAAAGCAGATATGAGTTTTGATACCGTCGAAGTGGTTGCAGCCTCTCCGGCTTCTCGCTTTGACTTCCCTTTTTTCAACGCCACCACCAAAAAAAAAAGAAACAAATTGAGTCAAGTGCGTCTTCCTGGTGGCGATGGTGAAAATGAAGAAAATGAGTTCAGTGGAAAGGTGGCGATGGGGCTGGAAAACACATCCCCACTCTCCTGACAAGCCAAACTAATTAGAAAGTCACTTTAGACGCCGTTTCACCGCTCCCACAGGTCGAAAGTCGTTGAGCATAAAATTAAAACCGACACAAATGTGATTTTTCTCTGTGAATCTTATGAATGTTAATATACGTATACAGAAATGCCTAATCATAACCCAATTACGTCCCCAGCTAATGCAGTTCAAAATAATTATTTCCCCATTTCTGTGTTGCTTCCCTTCCAGGAATGATTTACCAATAATTGCTGATTCATTATGTCGAAAATTGACTTTATTGATAACAAATAATTGCCCGGTATTTTGGTGTAAGTGGAAATGTTTCCTAATGATCAGAATAATAAGCAGGCAAGCTTACGAAATATGCAAGAGTAATCCGTATTCCTTATCAAAAATATACATATTTGCTAACAACATTCTAAGGCTTAACTAAAATATATTTATTTTGAAAGTTCTTACCTTGTTTTTACATCTACAAACTTTTTATTTCATATCCAAAAACATTCCGACAATCAGCGGTTAATAAAGTGTGCCATGGAAGTATGCTTTGTTTTCCAAATAATTGCTGAATCATTAGGGGCCACGCGCCGTATACGCAATATGCCATAACCTGACTTTATTGATTTCAATTAATTGCCAGTGGAGTTCGCTGGGGCTGGCATTTACGAAAACTGCTCATAAATGAATTGGAAAAGCGTCGAACTAAACAAGCCACCAACAAATGGCGGGCAATCAGCTCGGTAAGTGGCTTACGCTTACACCAGGCGGCTCAAAGCCGAATATCGATGTTGGCCCGATGTTCCCCCGACCAGTCGGTAATGTGTTCGAGCGCGGGCCCCGTATCAAAGCATTACGATCTAAATGACACTTTGACAGGAGCAGGACCTGGCACGGAGTTCGGGGTGCGGCACCTAGGAAGGAGTAGGTTACTCCTGCTCCTCGTAGCTTGCCGTTCACCTGCACGCAGTCGATGGCAGCGGCGATAAGGGGAAGAAAAATCGAGGCAGCCCGCTCACATGCTCGCGACACACGCTACTTAACTGTTAATATTTAAAGTTGCAACGGGAAGCAGCAGAACACTAAGAGAAAAGAGGTTTTAAACCAATATAGATCATTTTCATTAAAAGGATTAGTAGAATATAATCTAAATTATAAACACTTCATTTTAAAATATATATAAAAGATTAAGTTAATTTTACTAGAAAATTGTTCAAAATATTATATTTTACAATATTACTAATATATTTTCAAAACGATTGTAAGCCTTAAAAAATTGTAGTAAAATCATTGGCCTAGAAAACTGTATTTCAAAGACTTAAATTTAAATGTTTATATAATTCCACATATTATCCAATTGAAGCAATGCAGTCATAAAGCCATTTTCTAATCTCGCCAACACATTTTCCCTCCAGTGCATTAGCAATCACAGCAGCAGCAAAACAGCGAACCGGAAGCGGAAAGCTTTTCGCCTGCGGAAGTGTTTCGTGCGCGCCAAGTTTATATAAGCGACGGCGATACGTACGAGCATGTGGTGGTGTGTGGTGGTGTTCGAAAAGTGTGTGATCTGTCTGTGTGTGTGCTGCTGTTGCTGTTGGCTGCAGCTTCGCGTGTGTTTGTGCAAATTGCAAGGAGTTTAATGACAAAAGCAGCAACTACAGCCGTGCACAATGCGTTTAAGCAGCCGGCACTTTGTTGTTTCCAAAGGTGGTGCGGCTGCCATTGCCATTGTTGCTTTTCACCCGGGACTCTAACGAACCGACGACAGACCAGGATTTCACGCCTTTTCCACCTCGCGGCTGCGAAAACACTTTCACTGGCGCCCGGCAGCTGGCTGTTTGCCTCTCAACTCGGGTAATCGCGAATAACCGACTGGGATTCTCCAGGCTACTCCATCACACTGCGAAAAAAAATTAAAAGCGGTATTTTTAAAAATCGAGTATATTTCGTTTTCAATTTTAAACTGGCGATTAATTTATTTTTATGATATTTAACATGATATTTATTGGGAAATATAACCTACATTTTAAGAGGGAGTTTGAAAGAACTTAATTATAAGAAGATTTCGAGAATTAATTTTTTTCTTTTATCTAATTCTTATTAGTTTATTTATTTATTAGTTATTTTCATTTAAAGAGGGTGTTAGAAAGAAATAATTTATTAAAAGATTTAAAAAATCGAAGTCTTTCTTTTACCCAATTCTTATTAATGCATTTGGATTATGCCATTCTGTATTGCAATAGCTTGTTGGTTTTTAAATATATACATTTATGTTTCTCTGCACCATTCCCGATGCCTGACTTTTTCTGGCCCCACTGCACTTTGCGATTGCTTCTCATTTCGCCTGGTTTCTAGCTCCATTTCCGTGGCACTGGCAGTCGATGATTTTAGTCGACATCTTGTTCGCCCGCTTCCGTTTGGCTTGGCTTAGCTGCCCGTATTTGCCGTACCCGCTGCATTTGTTGTTCCTGTTGTCGCTCGTAAGCGCTGCACAATCACCGCAGCTGCTTTGCATTTTTCAATGGCTTTTCTTCTGCCTCCCCTGGGCGACCTGGGCAACTGTCGCGTGTCTTTGTAGATTGAAAAACATTTTCCCGTGATTTTTTGTTGTCTGCTGCTGCTGCTGTTGCTGTTGCTTTTGCTGCTGTACTTTTTCCTGTTATTCTCTTGGCATTTTCACATTTGCATGTATTTTGTTGACAGGCCGAAAATAATCTAGGTGGCTGCCGTGCATTTATTTCTATTCCATGCAGGATCTTCATTCACGGTGGCATTCAAATGGCTTGACTACGTGACTGTTTGAAGCCCCGGACTTGAAAGATCTAGTTTAGAATGATTTTCAAGGAAATATTAATGGAATTGCGTGTGAATATATTTTCTTTAATATCGGATGAAAGTAAACTTAATTAATATAATTTGTATATGAATAATATGAAAGTGTGCATTTATAATTTAATAATACTGAGATGAGCCTTCGGGATATATTGCCTTCCCTTCAGGGCTTTGTAGTAAGGATACAATGGAGGATACCGATTTCCTGGCGAGAGTAATGAAACCTATTCCCATTGACCAGACTCAGAGCCAGAAATTGTCCCGTTTATCGACTTAACCCATTGTTCAGGCCTCTGTTCGTCTGACATATGCTAATTTGTAATTGGTCGTTTGTGTGCACCCACTCAACCCCCTTAAACACGGTAGTTGGGGTGTGTGTGTGTGTGTGTTTGGGCACACACAATTAGATGCACCAACAACAACAGCGGCGACCAAATAACAACGATGTGTAACAACAATTGTGGATATAATATGCATAATTTATAATTCCTGCGGTCACTTTCATGCGCGCTGTTAATTGAAGCATACTTTTGAGAGCCGACTGAATTTATTGACATTTATATGATTTAATTAAAATGCAACGTATAAACACACCGATAGGCAGCCAAATCAAAAGCGGCCACATTATAAATATGCATAAATTAATGGCACTGCGCAAGTTAAACAATTTAAGCATTAAAACTGTCCATCTCTCTGTCAATTGGCCAAATTGAAATATAACTGTATATAAATAATTGAGGCAGTTTGCATTTGATGATGCTTTTGGTTCGGCTAGTGCTGCCTTTGCTGTTGATGTTGCGACAATTATGCGACTGCAAAGTCGGGAAAATCTTTCGGTAAGCTTCATAAAAGCTTCCGCATTATGTTTACAAGCTAATAAATGTCAGCAGCAAACTGGAAACGGCAACGGCAAACTGCTAGCTGAAACTGCAAACAGCCAACTGAAACTCGGGCTCGAACTCCGGCGATGCCCGAAATGCAAAGCCAACAAATGGCCGGCAAGGACAAACAAATTAAGCTCCTGCATTTTGCATGAAGCCAATTGCATTTTGGGCAGCCGGCCAAAGGACATTCAATGGTCTGTTGGCCGGCCTTTTGGCCAGATCAAGTTGTAGCAAAGTTAGAGAACTGCCAACACACACACACACACACGCACACCGGGTCACAGATTATTTGCAGCTCAGTGGAGTTGGCCTAATTGATTAATGATCCCCCGCCGACGGCCCCTTATGACGATGAGTCAGCGATTCGCCGAAACCCACTGCTGACCTTTAATCCGGTGACCCAAGTTGGGGCCAAAATTTGAGAGTGAAATTGACTGGCGTACAGGGAAAACAATTTAGATAAATTAGCTTGGAATTTATATTTATTCGAAAGACAAGAAAATATTTTCTAAATAAAAAGATAATCGAAATTATAAAATTGTAAGAACATTCCCAGTTTTACAACTTAATTTATAAAGATTTAAAGACTTAAATTCGCAAAGTAAAAGTTAGGATCTTAGATATTTAATATCAGGGAGTGATTTCATCAGTGAGCATCGAGTATAAATTGATATTTTCTTGACGTAAATAAATTAGCTTGGGAATTAGAATTATTCATTATTTTATTTGAAGCCCGAAAGACAAGAAAATAATTTGCAAATAAAAAGTTAATTTAGATTAAAACATTTTAAACATTATCCCAGATTTACAACTTAATTTATTAAGACTTAAGGACTTACAATTTCAAATTCGCAAAGTGAAAATCAGGATCTCAGCTATTTAATTCCAGGGAGTGATTTCATTTCATCAGTGAGCATCGAGCATAAATTGCTATTTTCTTGGCGTGTACGTGAGCGCTTATAAATAATAACGATTCGGCTAAACCGGAAGCCAGAGTAACAACTTCCCTTTGTACGAATGTTAACCCATTCGGTCACATGCCACTCACATGGCTTTTGCACGTGTGTGCGTGCATTCATTTATGATTGAGTGCGCTTTGGGGGTGAGTGGCTGTTGGTGTGACTGTTGGCTGTATGGGTAATGAGCCCGTGTGCCGCACACTCACGAAAAAAAGGTCAAAAAACGCAGAATGTTCAAAATGAAACGTCAAGAACAACAACAAAATTGCGTGTACGTTGCTTTTTTTGTTGGTTTTGCTGTGTTTTTTGTTTTCGGCTTTTTTTGATGCCCTTATAGAGGCCTACACATCATCATCAACGTGTGTGGTTGTTTTTGTTGGCCTGCTGGCAACCCTTTTGGAGTCGTTTTTTTTTGCTCGCTTTTTGAATTTCCGTCTGGCATGAAATATATAGCTCGCCTTCTTTTTGTGTGTGTCGCAAAGTCATGCAGTAAAAATTACACATGTACACATTTGTCTGCCCATGTATGCGTGTGTGTGTGTTGTTCCAGCACACGCAACAACACCAGCAAAAATTTAATTTGAATTTGCACATCAAATTCGCATATAAATTTTTAAAGCAACCGACAGGAGGAGCAAAAAAAAACCCCGGTGTGTGGTGTTGTAAAAAATTTAATTTATTAAGCACAACAACATACAGAAGTTGGGCAACAAGAAGTGCGCGCGATTTAATCATTCATATGGCCATTTATGTGTGGCACGAGATGCCACAATATCGCCGTCTCTATGACATAATAAACGTCATCATTTGACAGCGTTTTCGTTGGGGCATGCGAAAATCACGGCGACATATTAATTGGCACGACCAACTAACCCCGCACTCTGTGAGCCCCAGAATGTTGGGCTTTGGGCCTGAGAGATAACCGACGTATAAGGAACAAGTTTTTCTGGCCCGCAGTTTGGCTTTTGGCAGATTTGAACGTTTGTGCGGACTTTCAGTTAGTGGCGTCACCGAAAATTGGTTAACTGTAATGGTTTTGGCCAAGGCAGAACTTTTACAAAGTGATCATCATTGTATGGAAACTTTTGCGGCCTGGTCGAAAAGTCTGCCTAGTTCTAGTTCTGGATCTCCCCACTCGTTGTTGTTGCCCCTGTAGTTACATATGTAAAACCGAAGGGAAAAAAGGGAAATACAAG
>JBAMCJ010000679.1:0-50627 GCA_037075205.1 Drosophila prostipennis
GTTTGAATTGATGGGGAAGATTGTTCTATAAACAGATGCTGTTTATAAAAAACTGCCTCTTCGAACAAAGCGTTAAAGTACGAGGGCATAGGTAATTATTCGTTCTTTGGGATGTAGCAGAAAATAGCTTCTGATATAGGTATATCGGTTCTCGAGTCGTCACAATCTTGTGAAAGTATACCAAAGTTCTAAAATCTATCCAGTCGGTCAAGTTAAGGTCAAGAATTTTATAAGTTAAATGTGATACATGGTCATATCGTCTTAAATTAAACACATAGCGGACAATTGCGTTGAAGGCAACTACTAGTGTGCGCGTATTACGCACATCACAGTGACCAAAAATTTCTATGCCATAGAAGAGAGTGGGAACAAGAATAGATTTAGAGATTAATAATCTTATTTGTTCAGGTACAAATGATTTTGATACTGAAAGCTGACGCAACAAACCGTATGTGCGACCAGTGGCTTTAGCTATATGCTTGCTCCATGATAAGGTTTTGCTAAAGGTTATGCCAAGATTTACAACATGATCTTCATAGCTAATAGCTGTATTATATATATATAATTTTGAGGGAACACTTGTGTCGATCACCCTTTTACTGATTACGATACACTTTGATTTTTTTGGATTTATTCCCAAGCCGTTATTGTTAGCCGACTTCTCAATTATGGATAACATTTTGTTACTTATACTGGCACACACATTTATATCCTTGACAGGGTTACTAACATAAATTTTGACATCATCAGCGTATAGGTGTACTTCACATTCAGACAAGACACTACGTAAATCAATCACATAAATAGAAAACAACAATGGCCCTAACACAGATCCTTGAGGTACTCCCCTTGTAAGTTGCCTAAAGGTGGAGATATTCATCCCAAAGACTACAGCTTGTACTCGATCTGTTATGTAGGATTTAACAAGCTTGACCGCTGTGCTCGAAAAGTTAAAAATATTTTGGAGTTTTGCACACAGTATGTTGTGATTCACCGAATCAAAGGCTTTGCTGTGATCAAGAAGTATCAAAAATGTAACACAATTTTTATCAAGCTGCTGCCTGACATCTTCCACAATATCAGTAATGGCACTAATACAACTTCTTTTCCTTCGGAAACCAGACTGTTTGTCGTGTAACAGTGAATTGTCGTGCAAAAAAGTTTGTATTTGGGAGGACATAAGGTTTTCAAGAACTTTTGACAGGAAGGGAAGTATTGATATGGGTCTGAAGTCGTTATTTGGTTTCGAAATTGGAAGAATCTTTGCTTTTTTCCATACTGTAGGGAACGAACACGTAGTTATTGCAGTATTAAAACAAGAGAGAACGCTATAGTCGGGTTGGTGTCCCGACTATCTAATACCCGTCACTCAGCTAAAGGGTTGGTGTCCCGACTATCTAATAGAGGTAACTCAGCTAAAGGGAGTGCTAGGGAGATGGAGATAAAACTTTGATCACTTTGATTTACTCTACGAGTAACGGGTATAAATATGGGTGACGTGGGACAACAGCATGGGAAGTAACAATTTAATAAATTTAGGGCTTATGTTATCGAGGCCTTCAGCATTGGATTTTACCTTAAGAATACTAGCAAGGACATCACTGGAATTGACGCACATGAAACTAAAACTATTATCACAGATAGGTACAGTATTCAGGTACTATTGCATGTCGCTTCAGGTACATCAATTTCAGAAAATTTTTGGTCAAGTTTTTCGACATCGGCGTTTGGTTCAGTCTTCTGTGTGCATTTTCCTATTCCTAACTTGGTAATTTCGCCCAGCAGAGCTTAGCAGAAGAGCAATTTTCAAATTTGGATTTATAAAATCTGCATTTAGCAGAATGAATCTTTTTATTAACAATTACTCGAGCTTCATTGTAATTGTTTCTAAAGTCCTCAGTTTTGTAGCGCTTCCATTTGCGGTAGGCAACATCTCGCTGATAAATTGGATTTATAATTTCGTTATTGAACCAAGGATTTTGCATCGGCTTAATCACTTTAGTTCTTAACGGCACACATTTGCTAAACAGATACTGGACATTACTATTTAAAACATGCAATTGACAATCAACATTGGAAGTTTGGTAAATGGATGACCAGTCACAAGTTGTAAATTCAAGCTGAAGTCCTGTTAGGTCAATGTTCTTATAGTCTCTGTAATTAAAAGAAGTTGATTGATAGTCGAAGGTCAAGTCATAGGTCAAGAATATTAAGTCATATCTGAAAAAAGCTGGTAGAGAAACCTGGTCATAAAGTAACATTTTACTACGGTCATTAACAAGAAATAAGTCAAGAAGTGTATCACAGGTATTTGAGAAATGTGTAGGCAATGTTTCATTAGCGCTATACAGCCCAAGGGATTCAAAACCATTCAAAAGATGGCTCTCTTTTAGCAGATTGCTATTAAAATCGCCTGGCAGTATGACGTCCGAGTACAACAGCGAAATATCTGCGATAACGCTGAGTATTGGCTCATAGTCGATGGTACGGTTGGGTCTGTATATGCAGCCGAGAAGAAGTTTCCCATATACTCTATTTGTAATTTCTAAAAAAATGTATTCTATCGGACATTCACTTAGTTGTTTACATTTAACACTACATTTTAATTTCGAATTGACATATATAGCAACACCACCGGCCCGTCCAATACGATCAGAACGATAAACAACATAACCATCACAAACAATTGACAAATCACATAAATCAGGCAAAAACCACGTCTCGGACACACATATCACATCTACATTTGACTGGGAAAAAATGAATCTATTTTATTAAGTAAGCTTTGTGCATTTAGGTGAACGACTTTAAGACCCTTTCGGTAATTACTTATAGTTTTTTTCAGGGCACCACTTATGGAACTACCTGTCTCATCCTGCATTGAAAAAATAAAAAGTTATTGAAGGCGCAAACTTAATATTTAAAGGAATGATATTAAAATAAAAGTAGATTTTCAGATAAGAAACTAATACTAAACCTATCTTAATTAAGAGTGCTGTGTTTGCTAATTTAAGAGCGAAAACTATTTGAAACACCTGCAGCGCCATCCGGTCCAGCTGAAGAGGCATTGGGAGAGGCGGTTGAAGAGAGGGGGAGATCTTAAGACTTTTTTTGGGGTGTAAGAGACAAAAGCTCCTCAATGCGCTCGATGCAGTGAACGCCCTCTCTTTCATTGCAGCGGACGTGTACAAGGCCGCGCCGAGTAAACACTGCTGAGAGAAATTTTTTTTTTTCATCCGCATGGCTTCTTTGAAAATTCGGTAGTTCTCTCTTAAAAGTTGCTCATTAACATAAATTACAGCATCAGAGTTGAAACCCAATAAGTGCCAGCTTAGTTGTTTTTTATGCTCGCGACGGTATAACCCAATTTTGCGTAGAAGGGTGATTTTTTCATGAACGTTTTCAAATTTCATAATAATCACGGGATCGACATGCGTTTGTTGTGATTTTCGAGCTCGAAAAATTTCTCGTACCCTTGGTGGAGGAGCCAGTTGCAGGTTATAGCATAACTGGTTATAGAGAGCTCGTACATTTTCTCCCTCCACAAAGGGATCACCGTGGATTCGCAGTTCACACTGTTTGCCATGTTTTGGGCTGTCTGTTTTGCCTCTAGACCTCCCACTCGCTCACTCAGTTCTCGCCAGCCCGCTACCTCCCGTTCCAGCCGCTCAACCCGCTCACTCAGCCGATCTCCCTGAGTTCGAAGATCGACCACGTCGCGTTCTAAATTAGTGACTCGAGCAAACATCTGCTTAACCTCACCAGAGATCAGCTCCAGGCGATCCATGAGGCTGCTGAGGATGCGCTGCTCTGCATCCCGGACATGGTTCGCGATTTGGTCGGTCTGCTCTTGGAAGCGGGCCTTAAGCAGCTCCAACAGTTGTGGTGAGTGGACGTCAGAAACTCGGTCGCTAGCTGCTCCAGCGTTGTTCCTGGTGCGCTTCGTCGGCGGTGCAGTGAAAGACGACGACATTTTGTAGCAGTGTATTTCTTCTGGTTTTTTTGAGTGTGGTGGATAGGCCGAAATGTGCTTTCTGCTTTGTGTTCTGCCTTACAGCTGTTTGAGTGTTTCTTGTTATTCTTTTGTTTTTGAGTTCTTCTTTAGCAGGCTTCTATTTTCGTTTAGTTGTGTGTGATTGCTACTAAAGATTTTAACTTTTGCTTTTAGTGTTTTTAAAGTGTTTAACCAAAACGTAAATGCCAATTTAAGTTTGTAGTTGCTTTATATTTGTTTTGATTAGTATTTTGTTCGACGATATTGCGGATATATCCAAGAAATTTGCGATTTTTGCGGAGCGGTAGAAAAACACGACTTGACATTCCAATGGTTATGTTATGCTGTATATATGTATTTATAATTCGAAATATGTATATATGTATGGATGTATGTATCAGAATTATAATCGTTAGTGCATGCAATATTTCTTTATATGTTGGTTAGAATGCTCGCTATCTACCGAATTTTTCACACGAATGCAAAAAGTTAAAAGATGGACACAGATTAACTTTCAACTTTTAGCACTCTATAACTGGTGGGACGATTCACATCCGTCGGTAACTTCCCTCTTCGAATCCATATGACTTCCTTCCTGCGCGTAGGGGATTAAAGCGGTGAATTTGGAGATAACGGCGGTTTAGAACTGCAGCGGTCAAAATTTTCCAGCGGCAGCAACGACTAATTAAATCGGCAGCAACAGGCGACAAGCAGCGGCAACAACAACTACACTGGTCCAGCTAACGGCGATTGAGAACAGCAGCGGCAATGGAAAACGAAGAAACCTGCATCTTCCAAACTTCCAACAAATTAAATTGGCGGCAACAAATTGATTTGGCGGCAGCAACGACGATTTAAATCGGCAGCAACAGATTACTTTAATGTTTAAAAAAGGGCCGGCGCGATTTGTTTGATTTTTAATTTGTTTGTCTCACCAAAAAAAATAGTAATTCGAGTTCCACTGCTAATCACGTCGGGGTCATTATGAAAATTTAATACGATTTTGTATTAACTACGCGAAAAACTTTTGATTGCAGGGAAAATTTGGTGTTTATTTCGACGACGAAAGGGAGTTTGCGCAATGAAGTTCATATAACAACTAACTCTTTAATTTCATTATAAAAACGCTTAAGCCTAACTTAACGAAGGGGCGAGAGACGGGGCGAATTCGCGAGCGCGAACAGAGAATGCAATTAGATAAAACAATAACAACAAACACTGCACAGAGACTGGGCGTGCAAACTAATTTTGTTAATTTAAACACAAAACAATCACTATGCACTCGCTAAGCGAACGGATGTTGTTAGGGACATAAAAAGCTAAATAAATGTAAGAAAATTTGAATTAAACGCCGATTGTTTATGGACAAAAAGAACAAAAATTCGGAGCGCAAGACAAAAACACGACCGTTCACTGAAATAGTGACGTCACTTTTGATATATTCTGAGACTGATTTTATTGAACTAACTTAACAGTATTTATAAGTACAAAAGTTCTTACGGTAAGAAAATATGTAGAAAGGGAAAATGAAATTACAGCTATTCTTCATAACTCGCAGCGGGTCCAAGTAATATATGCAACTCTAATCAAAGTTATTACTCTATTTCCGAATTGTGCTGTCAGTTATTTTCGCTGCGTCGGCAGATTGATGGCTGTTAAGCAGACCGACGGTCTGGCTGTAGAATTGCAGTATTGACAGCAAGTGTTATGATATATGATTCTTGTTCGACATTTGTAACTGCGATAATATTATGTAGTCGATGAGTCTTAACATTCTCCCGGCCATTAAACAGATGTTCAACCATCGCTGGATGCGTCGAGCTATAGTTTTCCTTGTGGTGTAAAGTTGCTTCTTTGGAGTTCTAGATGATGTATCCCTTTCGGCCGATGTACGCGATTATTAGCAAGATTGATATTTTTAAGTTAGAATAACCAGAGATATTATAAGGCTCATTGTAAGCGGAGCTGGTTGTTTTGGACCTCTGGGCTTGTAGTTTCATTATTTCGGACAGAATCTTCGAACGTTGCGATAATATCGATCTTGATCGCATTACATTATTAGGGTCCCTTTCGAGACAGACCGAGGTTACTCAAAAAATATTCCAGGGTTTTTGGCAAACTTGGATACAATGCACTGGAGGTCGCGGATGTTGGATGCAACCTGCGCTGGCATGGTGTGCCGCAAGTGGAGGGGGAAAATCTGAACACCCTTTTTCACTACACCTGACCCCTCCTCCGCAAGTTTGGTCTATTTTCTGAGTCCGACCGCGCCAAAGAAACTGGCTTGTTAATCCAATAATCATAATTAAAATGGACCACGTGAGCGAAAAAGCTGCGCTGCTGCGGGCGATCGGAGTGCACCGAAGAACAACCAAATCACAGCTGAGCTTACAGCTGTTAGGTTTTGACTCGCCGGCATTCATATATTTAAAGGAACAATTAAAAAAAAAATATTACGAAATCTTTAAGCATTCTTTGCGACTCAAAAAAAAAAAAGCCCGTTGCTGCCGACTTTACTCGCCGTGGAGACGTATTTGTCAAGCCTATAGACGGAGGAGAGGCTTACTATGCGCAAAGCACTAATGAGCTTTCTGATCTGAGTAGAGATGCGGGCGAAATCAACTCAAGCAGAGATGCCTCTTTAGAGAATAATTCCTTTCGTAATTAAAACATTTTTTATTTCTATATTAGGATTTCAAATTAGTTTAATATCTAAATTATAATTTAGCAGAAAATAGTCATGCCCTTCTGTACATACTGGGAAAGCAGAAACCTGGTCTCAAAATTTGTCATATAAATGCTCAAAGCCTGCCAAAGAAAATTGAAGAGTTTGGGTATATGTTTGTAAATTCGGAAATTGATATTGTATGTGTGGCTGAGACATCCCTTCAGTTCCAGATGTCACTTTTCCCTCAGTAATCCCCAAGGGAAAACCCGAGGACAGGTCACTTGTACCTCAGGACGCACCGAGGAATCTCCATAGAGAAAATTGTATGGGAGTTCCGCTTTTTCCCTCAGTACAACTCAAAGGAAATTTTTTCGAAGTCCCCGGGGAATTACCAAGTGCCTTATACGAATTTTTCCTTTGAGATGTCCTTTACCGGGGACATGTCCTGTACGATTTCACGAGGGACATTCAGAATTTGTCCTTTGGGTTGTCACTTAGGAAAATTCTTTCCTTGCATTATATAAAATAAAATACATACAAATTTATTTTTTACTTTTATTTATTAATTTATTTTTGTTTTAATTGTCGGTTTTGTCTCGGTTTTTCTGTTTGCTTAATTTATTTTTTATGTTAAGTATAGCCTTCCTAATGCATTTTTCTGGTTCTCGGTTGTTCTTGGCCAATGCTCCTAAAAAAATTAAAGAGATACATACATACATACATATGTTAAAAAAATTACTTTAATTGTATATTTTAATATTTACCTTTTAATACTTCGAAGTTCGAACAACCCTTGGCGTGATTTTAGCGACTTTTTGCCCATTGACCCGTCTAAATTATACGAACATAAAATTATTTATTTAATACAAAAACCTCTTTCTCTTCCAAGAACTCGAAAAGAATGCGAATGCACCAAGTCTTCTTCTCACCCCTTTGCCCGATTTCCTTTGTTTCATTTTCGCTTTGACGCGTGCCAATGCTCCTATACCCTTTCTAAAGCGATATATATCCGACTATATAAGTTTTATATTTTCAGTAAAAAAAACATTTTCTTAAAGCTGTTAACAGTATAATATTTAAATAAATACACTGTGCAGCATTTTTAATGATTTTTAAATTTACCTCGATGGATGCTATATTTTTGGATTCGTTACGAATTCCCAAGTTAAACTGCGTTTTCCAAAAAGTTCCCCGACGCAAGGATTCTTAGCAAAAGGACCTCAAAGTTCGAAAAATGCTGAAATTGGCCAAATTTCCGGAGCTCTCAGAGGCAAACGGATTCATGGTTTGATTCGATGTTAAAGTTTTTAAAAGATACACTCTTTATCTTTCAAGCCCCAAACTTAGAATAATTTTAGGATTTTTATTAAGGGAGAAATAAATTTTAGAAAACATAGTCAAAAAACATAAAAGCATACAGCTGCGGTGAAAATAGTAGTAGTGTTGCCGCCCAGTGTTTTTAAAAGTTTGTTGTTGTCACTTTTCTTATCCAATTAGTCTAATAGTACAATTACAATCAATACAATATTACCAGGGGAAGATAAATTACAACAACAAACCTTTAAAAAGACATGGCGGCAACACTACTACTATTTTGACCGCAGCTGTATGTTTTCATGTTTTTGGACTATGTTTTCTAAAATTTGTTTTTCCCTCAATAAAAATTCTAAAATTATTCTAAGTATGGGGTTTGAAAGATAAAGAGTGTATCTTTTAAAAAACTTTAACATCGCATCAAACCATGAATCCGTTTGCCTCTGAGAGCTCCGGAAATTTGGCCAATTTCAGCATTTTTCGAACTTTGAGGTCCTTTTGCTAAAAATCCTTGCGTCGGGGAACTTTTTGGAAAACGCAGTTTAACTTGGGAATTCGTAACGAATCCAAAAATATAGCATCCATCGAGGTAAATTTTTGATGTTGCATAGTGATATTAATGGACCATTTTTCAAAAATAAACTAAAAAATTAAATTTAATAATAAACTTAAATAACAATTGTAATTAGTTAAATGTACTTTTTTTATAATCAAGTTATTTAAGTTTATAAAACGAAAAAAATACAAAAATGGTCCTAAAATTAAAGGGCATACACATGTCGCTGTGTCACACAAAGTGTACCGGCCAAATTTTGGTTGCTAGCTGAACATAACTGTAAAGCGAAAAAGAGAATGACGGACCGGCAGAAATTTGTCACTGCCTAGCCTCGATTGCAGGCAAATTATAAGACAAGGAAAGAGAGCGCAATATATAAATATCGGCTTCTCTTTCTTTCATGTCGACGCTGCGCCGACTGCTCTGCTGACGTCGACAGCGGCCGAGCGTTTGACCTAAGGAATTGTCCCCGACATGGGACACCAGAACTGAAGGGATGGTTTGTCCAGAGCTTGTCCTAATATCGTGGGATGGATATGCACTGGGCGGCATAATTATTTTGACAGATTTGAATGGTAACTGTACTCATATTTTGAACTTATAATATAAACTTTTGGCAAGAGCACTTCAATTTCGTTTAAATGACACAAAAATGTTCTTAGCCCATTAAGCACTCTTTGAATTAGGCAATTTTTGTAAAAGTCAAATTTTAAACTTTTTTCCTGGAGCTTAAAACAAAAAAGTTTTGACGCAAAGTTTTTCCCCAATCAAAATTAATAATAACTGGAAAAAAATTTTCAAAATATTTTTTATGATTTTTTGAATGGAAAGATCACAGTAAAATTTTGTATGAAAATTGTAATTATACCCGTTACTCGTAGAGTAAAAGGGTATATTGTATTCGTGCAAAAGTATGTAACAGCTAGAAGGAAGCATTTCCGACCCTATAAAGTATATATATTCTTGATCAGGGTCACTAGCCGAGTCGATATAGCCATGTCCGTCTGTCCGTCTGTCCGTCTGTCCGTCTGTCTGTCTGTCTGTCCGTATGAACGCTGAGATCTCGGAAACTATAAAAGCTAGAGAATTGGTATTTGACATGAAGATTCTTGGAGTTCCTACGCAGCGCAAGTTTGTTTCCAGAAGGTGCCACGCCCCCTCTAACGCCCACAATAGTTAATAAACGATTTTAAAAATTTAAATATTTCGGAAAAGTAAAAATGCAGTTTAGTTGTGCTTATCAATTCCTATCGAAATGTAGAAGAAATTTTTTAGATCGGACCATTCCTTAAAAAGTTATAGCTGATCAAAGTTTATTTCTCCATCTCCCTCGCACTCCCTTTAGCCGAGTGACGGGTATTAGATAGTCGGGACACCAACCCGACTATAGCGTTCTCTCTTGTTTTTAGTTATTTTCAAATAATTATAAAAAATACAAGGCAAAATATTTTGAACATTTTTTTTTTTTGCAGTTGTGGCCGTCAGCCGTCGGGTATACAGGCGGACCAACGGGGGACTCGTCGCCTGCCGTAACTGTGTGCACCGATGGTAGTGCGACTATACTCTCCCCGTGAGGGCAGCTGGAAGCAGGTCCATAGTCTAGCTATGACTATGGATGCTGACGAATCGTAGTCGGGCGGACCTGGGTAGGTCTTTAAAGTGCCTACCCTCAAGTCAGGCGTTTCAAGCGACCCGTGCCCACTGACTTTTAGGTTCGCACCTGAGGGGTAAATCCAGCTGTGTCTTAACGGAGCCTTTCCAGGGCCTTGCCGTGGCTTTGGGGCGGAGCCACGGTCAACCTTTTTATAGAGCCCCAACAACCCTCAGGCCCGCCGCCCTTGCCTGGTCGAGCAACGCGGGCGACTATGTATTGAAAAATGAAACCAAACACCGTAGCTTCGGACCTCTCGAGGGAGATTAAACCCCAAACCGATTTCGCTACCATCGAGAAGGGGCCGCGAACACCCAGCCAGGGTGCTCCGGCTCCGATGGGAACGGAAGGGGCTGCTAGAAGAAGACCAAGAAATTCAGCGACGTAGCCAGAGACAGCCTCGCGATGGCACTGGTGGACGAACTGCACGACGACGGACGCCTGCTATCGGAGAAGTGGGAGGAGATCGAGGTTAAGGTGGCCGACATGATAGCTGAAAGGCTATCAGCCGTGCCAAATGGTCCGATCCCCTCCTTCGACTCGTCGGACATGGTCAGAGGGCATCGGGTGATCAAGTGCGATGACTCGTTCTCGAGGTCCTTATGCAAGATTGGATATGCATGGACGGCCTTAGCATTAGGCTCGTCCACGCCAGGGAGATTCGAAGGAGGCCGCGGTCTCGCATTTGGTTGCCAAAGGAGCAGACTAGCCAAGGAAAGGTGCTGTCGCTGCTGAGGGCTCAGAACCCACATACAGGACTGGGCGATAATCAAGGTAGAGAAGCAGATGAAGACGAGCCAGCCGTTCCTCTCCTCATCAACCAGCGCTGCCTGAGCAGCTTGAGAAGGCCGACTACACAATCCGGTACGACCTACGGAAGGCCAAGATCAAGGTCTTCCTGGCAGAGCCGGATGATGTTCTCGAGGAGGTCGATGACACCAACAAGCTGTTGGATGACATGGTCATCGACGACAAGACCCCAGACGTAACACCCAACACCAATGCCTAAAGTCGTGCAGATTAACCAATCTTGCAGTTCTTCTCTCGGGTCTAACACAACATGGATATTCACTCTTTTATACTAACTCGACAGGTAGGCCGAGAGCAGGTATTATTATAATAAATAACTATAACGCACTTCTATGCCCCAATCTTAGTACACCGGATCTAGCAGTTGCCAGATTCGTGGCGGCGGATGGGACATCGATGGTGATAGCCTCATCCTACATGGCCCATGATGAACCGGCTCCACCTGAGCCAGTCATCAAGCTGCTGCAATGGGCGGAAGATACTAAGACGACCCTGGTGCTCGGATGCGACGCTAACGCGAGGCACGCACTATGGGGAAGCTCGGAAACCAACGAAAGGGGTGAGTCTCTTTTTGATAATATTATCTGCCGCAACATCACCATATGTAACAGAGGTAACACACCCACCTTTATATTCCCAAGCACAAGGGAATTTCAGGGATGGGAAGAGGTGTTAGACCTCACTTTACAGACAGAATTTAGTAGATATAAGGTTGAAAAGTGGATAGTGTCGAAACAAAATTCCTTTTCAGATCACAGGTACATTTTCTTCGAAATTTCGATTCCGATTAGCAAACCGGAACCGAAACGTAACCCCCGTAGAACAAACTGGGACAAATTCGGTAAGATTGTCTACTCGAAAGTCAGCAACAGAAGAATACGGGTACAAACCTCTACGACGACCCTGGACAAGGAAGTAGAGGACCTAACAAACATTCTAAACAATGCATATAAGGAAACATGCAAGGTTTCATACTCTAAGAAACAACACCCTTTATGGTGGACCAAAGAGCTTGGCACTCTAAGAAAGAGGGCAAGAAAAGCCTATAACTCCAGCTATGCTACCAAGGAATGGGAGCCATACAAAGAAGCACAAAAAGCATACAAAAAAGCGATATACGCAGCCAAGAAAGACTCTTGGAGGACTTACTGCGAATCGCTAGAAGGTATAAAAGACTCGGCTAGACTAAGCAAGGTCCTTGCTAAAGGGTATAACAGCCCAACTCTACTACACAAACAAGACGGATCAGCGACTACAACGGTGGAAGAATCCCT
Organism: Drosophila prostipennis; assembly: GCA_037075205.1. NCBI lineage: Eukaryota > Metazoa > Arthropoda > Insecta > Diptera > Drosophilidae > Drosophila > Drosophila prostipennis. The sequence continues at coordinate 12,268 of JBAMCJ010000679.1, forward strand.
AGAGACACTAGAAAAGCCAGAACCTACTGAAGGTCAAAGGGCTCATCAATCAACCCACACAAGGGATATCATAACCATTGAAAGGATCAAATGGGCGATAAACTCTTTCGATAAATATAAGAGTCCGGGGCCAGACGGCATTTTCCCGGCAATGCTTCAAGCAACACAGGTCAGCATCAGTAGATGGCTGCAAGCCATTTACATGGCTTGCATCAAACTAACACACATACCGCTTCTATGGAAAGAAGCCAAGGTTGTATTTATACCAAAACCAGGAAGAAGAGTTCATATCCTAGCAAAGGATTACAGGCCGATCAGCCTTACCTCCTTCCTAATGAAAACGCTGGAACGAATGATCGATATTCACATCCGGGAAAACACCGAGAAGCAGCATCTATCGGACGCTCAGCATGCGTACCGAAAGGGCAGATCGACAGAAACGGCACTACACGAAGTAGTCTGCCACATAGAAAAATCGCTACATTTTAACCAATATACGATGGCCACCTTCTTAGATATAGAAGGTGCGTTCAATAATGTAAACGCCGAATCCATACTGAGCTCCCTCAACTCGATCGGCATTAAAGGAGACATCAGAGCTTGGATCGGAGTTATGCTCACGAGCAGGACGATAACAGCCGAACTGAGTGGCACTTACCTCACACGCTTTGTGAGGAGAGGCACACCTCAGAGCGGGGTTCTATCGCCACTGCTCTGGCTTATTAACATGAACGACATATTGAGAGAACTCAATAGCTGAGGAGTAAAAGTAGTAGCCTACGCAGACGACGTAGTGTTTCTAGTATCAGGACTATTCCCAGATGTCATTCGTAACATAATGACGGGGGCCCTTACCCAACTTAATGAATGGGCAAAAACCTGCTGACTAGGTATAAACCCAAGTAAAACAGAACTAATGCTCTTCACGCGAAGAACAAAGATCCCAACATACAGTAAACCAAAAATAGATGGAATCGAACTCGAGCTATCGGGTAAAGCTAAGTGCCTAGGAGTGATACTAGACCCGAAGCTCTCGTGGAAACTGAACATCACGGAACTTATAATAGAAACATTTTGGCACCTATAGAAAGAGCACTTCAATTCAAAATAATAACTGCAAAGGTAGGTAGGTAGGTAGAAGTTGTGAGGTCCTCTCTGCTCTTTCTATAGGTGCCAAAATGTTTCTATTATAAGTTCAAAATATTAGTAGATTTAACTTTAAAACCTGTCAAAATAATTATGCCGACCAGTATAATGTGTGCCGTTCTGATCGTGTTAGTCATGTGGGAGGAGTTGCCCTATATGTAAACAAAAAATGAAAAGCCAAAATTATTTGCCAATACACAATAAAAAGTGCAATGGAATATATTTTTCTTAAATCTTGTTAACATCCTTAGAAATACTTTACTTTTTGTTGGAATCGTTTTGAAGAGTCAATAGTTTAGATACCTGGGATAAACGAATAGAAGCTTTACAGTGAAGTTTCCTTCCGATCTAAAGTGACCAGAACACATATTTACTTGTGGTGGACAACCAAGTATTCAGATGACCTCATATTTTTTTTGTTGTGTCTAAAATTAAATGTTTATAACCTCGTAGATTTTCAAAATCCCCAATCTCTGCTACAGGCAGTGTTGAGTGGCCACTCAATCGGATTTTGTAGTTTCAGAATGGAACTCAAATATTGATCGGACCATTCGTTAAAAAGTTATGCGTGATCAAAGTTTTATATCTCCATCTCCCTCGCACTCCCATTAGCTGAGTAACGGGTATCTGATAGTCGGCGCACCCGACTATAGCGTTCTCTCTTGTTATACCCGTTACTCGTAGAGTAAAAGGGTATATTGTATTCGTGCAAAAGTATGTAACAGCTAGAAGGAAGCGTTTCCGACCCCATAAAGTATATATATTCTGGATCAGGATCACTAGCCGAGTCGATCTAGCCATGTCTGTCTGTCCGACTGTCTGTCCGTCTGTCTGTCCGTCTGTATGAACGCTGTGATCTCGGAAACTACAAAAGCTAGAAAGTTGGGATTACCAGCTTCCTACGCAGCGCAAGTTTATCTCAGCCGACCGCCACGCCCCCTTTAACGCCCACAATCGCCTATAGTCGCCCACAAACGATACTAAAATGTGTCTGGCCCCCACATTTTTAAAGATTTCGGAGAAGTATAAATGCAATTTTGTTGTGTTTAGTTATACCTAATTTTTCAAATCGGACCATTCGTTAAAAAGTTATGCCCGCTCAAAGTTTTATATCTCCATCTCCCTCGCACTCCCTTTAAATGAGTAACGGGTAACTGATAGTCTGGACACCCGACTACAGCGATCTCTCTTGTTTTAAAAAGTATTCTATGTTAAACAATAATACAGTGACAATTAAAAACGTGCAAAAGGTTCAACAAGGTAATACGGCCGAAATCAAAAGTTTTTGATTTGAAAGACTGATGAAATAAGATCCAGCCTAAAGTTATCGCCTTCATATTTTTGAATAAAAGGCCAAGCAAAGGATAATTTCTTAAATTTTTTAGAAACTTTTCGAAGTTGAAAAAGAGTTTAACAAGCGCTATGGTTAACATGTAAATGTGATAAATGTGATCAGGTATAATTGATTCTGAATTTCTCAAATTCTTACCTTTTTAATTTTTTTAGTCTAAGCATGAGTGGCGAAATAATGAATTTGTTTGTTTCTGTTTTCACCAGCTGGTAACTTATGCAAACAGTCCAACGGAATTTTGGGAATATTTAAAAAAATACGCAATGTTTGTTTTTGCAAAAATTGTTAAAGAACTAGTAAACGATAAGAAAATATGAATACCATAAGGATGCAACGTTTTAACATAGAAAAAAGCCGAGGCCTTAAAAATGGCTCCAACTTTTTACAAAAACCGATTGTAAGTAACAATATGGCGCAAGTATTAAAATAAAAAAAAAATTCTTTTTTGTGGGGGCATTGTTTAAAATATTTTTTAAAATCTTAATTTGTTTTTATTTTTAAGTTATTAAAAAAAAATTTTTTTAGAAATTTTATTTTGAAAGAAGAGGTTTTAGAGGAATTAATGCAAAAGACATGAAGTCAATCGGATTCATATAACCGGAGAGACAGATTTTCAATGAGAGGGTACTTTTTCAAATTTGACGATTTTTGGCAAACTTAAAAAAAATTCTAAATAAAAAAAAATTTGTCGGTCAAATCCTGATAAACGTGTTTACTTATTTTCCGAATAGTACGTGTTAAAAAAGTTTCAGGCAAATTAAAAATGTGAACTTTTTTTTTGGCCAAATCTGTTCGGTTTGTAAAAGAACGGCCCATATACCACATGAGCTGAAAAGTCCCGGGCCTAACACATAGATGGCGCTAGTTTTATTGCAGTCACATTTTGTTCTGTTAGTACTATCCTTCAAAAGACAGCTGTTAAAATTTCGTGAAATTCTATTCATTAGTTTGTGAGTTATTGTTCTAAGAGTTACGCTACTTTTGTCATTTTTAAAAGAATGGATCAAAATCAATTTCGTGTTTTCATTTTACACTGCTTCTTGATGGGAGCGAAGCAATGGCTTGAAAAGTGGCTTGAATCACAGATGATAACCAAGGCAAACTCTACGAGGTACCCGAGATTGAAGAAAATCTATGTTTTCATATGCGCAGTTGAGAAATTCTTACCCCTATCTTCACTGACGGATCATGTTTCTGATCTCTTGATTTTCACTTGTTCATCATTTTTAATTAAATTGAGATTTGTATAAGTCCACATTCATATCATTGGCTCGTTTTGGGCTTCACTGTTTTAACACATTTGGTTCTGGATACTTTTTCTCCAAAGTGGGCAATAGTCACTGCGCCTCGGAACGGATCCCTGCTACATTTTTTTCAAATTCAGAAGCGTGGGGATCGCGGGTGTTGCGGAAACTAACATCGGAGTATTGTTCGCTTGTCAGAAGGAATATGGACTCCTTCTGACGAGCGAACAATACGGAGTCCCATGCGACGAGGAGACCATGACCCCTTGTCCTTTTCTACTGTCCCCGAGAAGGAAACGCGAGGACAGTAGACACACAGCGACAGCCTCTGTTCATTGCGATGGTAGCGTTGCACAGTGGTGCCTTTTGACTTTTTTTTGGTAATAAATCATAACTTTTGAACCAGTGAAGATAATTGAATGATGTAAACGGCAAATGATAGATAATTGATCCACCTTTCAAATTATTGCTTGAGACAGGGAGTGGGCGTGGCAGAGGCGTTCTTACAAATCGGCAAAGTCAGAATTTAAAAACAAATCCTTCTTTTCCGACAAAAAAAAACTTTTTTTAAAAAGTTTTTGTTTTTTTTAGTTTCTTTTTTTATGTTGTAATTTTTAAAAATTATATAAAAAAAAAAAAATTGGGGTTTTAAAAAAAAAAAAATTTTTTTTTTAAATGTTGTTTTGTTTAGTTTATTTTTTTATGTTTTAATTTTTAAAAACTAAAAAAACAAAAAAAAAATAAATTAAAGTTTTTTTAAGAAATTTTTTTTTCTATATTTCATGTTTTTTGAAATAATGGTCACAATTTGGAAAACCTGGTAAATCCAATAGACTTAACATTTCTGGACTATAAGTACTAGATTCTAACTCTGTGACAAGGTTGTGATTCCATGACCCTAAAATACAGTTTGGATTCGCACATACTAAATTGAATGCTTAGGCAGCGTAAGTTGTTTTGAGCTGGCAAAACTGGCTATTTTCGTTTCTGAATAACTTTTAAACGTGATTTTTTACAGTAAACCAAAAATAGATGGAATCGAACTCGAGCTATCGGGTAAAGCTAAGTGCCTAGGAGTGATACTAGACCCGAAGCTCTCGTGGAAACTGAACATCACGGAACTTATAATAGAAACATTTTGGCACCTATAGAAAGAGCACTTCAATTCAAAATAATAACTGCAAAGGTAGGTAGGTAGGTAGAAGTTGTGAGGTCCTCTCTGCTCTTTCTATAGGTGCCAAAATGTTTCTATTATAAGTTCAAAATATTAGTAGATTTAACTTTAAAACCTGTCAAAATAATTATGCCGACCAGTATAATGTGTGCCGTTCTGATCGTGTTAGTCATGTGGGAGGAGTTGCCCTATATGTAAACAAAAAATGAAAAGCCAAAATTATTTGCCAATACACAATAAAAAGTGCAATGGAATATATTTTTCTTAAATCTTGTTAACATCCTTAGAAATACTTTACTTTTTGTTGGAATCGTTTTGAAGAGTCAATAGTTTAGATACCTGGGATAAACGAATAGAAGCTTTACAGTGAAGTTTCCTTCCGATCTAAAGTGACCAGAACACATATTTACTTGTGGTGGACAACCAAGTATTCAGATGACCTCATATTTTTTTTGTTGTGTCTAAAATTAAATGTTTATAACCTCGTAGATTTTCAAAATCCCCAATCTCTGCTACAGGCAGTGTTGAGTGGCCACTCAATCGGATTTTGTAGTTTCAGAATGGAACTCAAATATTGATCGGACCATTCGTTAAAAAGTTATGCGTGATCAAAGTTTTATATCTCCATCTCCCTCGCACTCCCATTAGCTGAGTAACGGGTATCTGATAGTCGGCGCACCCGACTATAGCGTTCTCTCTTGTTATACCCGTTACTCGTAGAGTAAAAGGGTATATTGTATTCGTGCAAAAGTATGTAACAGCTAGAAGGAAGCGTTTCCGACCCCATAAAGTATATATATTCTGGATCAGGATCACTAGCCGAGTCGATCTAGCCATGTCTGTCTGTCCGACTGTCTGTCCGTCTGTCTGTCCGTCTGTATGAACGCTGTGATCTCGGAAACTACAAAAGCTAGAAAGTTGGGATTACCAGCTTCCTACGCAGCGCAAGTTTATCTCAGCCGACCGCCACGCCCCCTTTAACGCCCACAATCGCCTATAGTCGCCCACAAACGATACTAAAATGTGTCTGGCCCCCACATTTTTAAAGATTTCGGAGAAGTATAAATGCAATTTTGTTGTGTTTAGTTATACCTAATTTTTCAAATCGGACCATTCGTTAAAAAGTTATGCCCGCTCAAAGTTTTATATCTCCATCTCCCTCGCACTCCCTTTAAATGAGTAACGGGTAACTGATAGTCTGGACACCCGACTACAGCGATCTCTCTTGTTTTAAAAAGTATTCTATGTTAAACAATAATACAGTGACAATTAAAAACGTGCAAAAGGTTCAACAAGGTAATACGGCCGAAATCAAAAGTTTTTGATTTGAAAGACTGATGAAATAAGATCCAGCCTAAAGTTATCGCCTTCATATTTTTGAATAAAAGGCCAAGCAAAGGATAATTTCTTAAATTTTTTAGAAACTTTTCGAAGTTGAAAAAGAGTTTAACAAGCGCTATGGTTAACATGTAAATGTGATAAATGTGATCAGGTATAATTGATTCTGAATTTCTCAAATTCTTACCTTTTTAATTTTTTTAGTCTAAGCATGAGTGGCGAAATAATGAATTTGTTTGTTTCTGTTTTCACCAGCTGGTAACTTATGCAAACAGTCCAACGGAATTTTGGGAATATTTAAAAAAATACGCAATGTTTGTTTTTGCAAAAATTGTTAAAGAACTAGTAAACGATAAGAAAATATGAATACCATAAGGATGCAACGTTTTAACATAGAAAAAAGCCGAGGCCTTAAAAATGGCTCCAACTTTTTACAAAAACCGATTGTAAGTAACAATATGGCGCAAGTATTAAAATAAAAAAAAAATTCTTTTTTGTGGGGGCATTGTTTAAAATATTTTTTAAAATCTTAATTTGTTTTTATTTTTAAGTTATTAAAAAAAAAATTTTTTTAGAAATTTTATTTTGAAAGAAGAGGTTTTAGAGGAATTAATGCAAAAGACATGAAGTCAATCGGATTCATATAACCGGAGAGACAGATTTTCAATGAGAGGGTACTTTTTCAAATTTGACGATTTTTGGCAAACTTAAAAAAAATTCTAAATAAAAAAAAAAATTTGTCGGTCAAATCCTGATAAACGTGTTTACTTATTTTCCGAATAGTACGTGTTAAAAAAGTTTCAGGCAAATTAAAAATGTGAACTTTTTTTTTGGCCAAATCTGTTCGGTTTGTAAAAGAACGGCCCATATACCACATGAGCTGAAAAGTCCCGGGCCTAACACATAGATGGCGCTAGTTTTATTGCAGTCACATTTTGTTCTGTTAGTACTATCCTTCAAAAGACAGCTGTTAAAATTTCGTGAAATTCTATTCATTAGTTTGTGAGTTATTGTTCTAAGAGTTACGCTACTTTTGTCATTTTTAAAAGAATGGATCAAAATCAATTTCGTGTTTTCATTTTACACTGCTTCTTGATGGGAGCGAAGCAATGGCTTGAAAAGTGGCTTGAATCACAGATGATAACCAAGGCAAACTCTACGAGGTACCCGAGATTGAAGAAAATCTATGTTTTCATATGCGCAGTTGAGAAATTCTTACCCCTATCTTCACTGACGGATCATGTTTCTGATCTCTTGATTTTCACTTGTTCATCATTTTTAATTAAATTGAGATTTGTATAAGTCCACATTCATATCATTGGCTCGTTTTGGGCTTCACTGTTTTAACACATTTGGTTCTGGATACTTTTTCTCCAAAGTGGGCAATAGTCACTGCGCCTCGGAACGGATCCCTGCTACATTTTTTTCAAATTCAGAAGCGTGGGGATCGCGGGTGTTGCGGAAACTAACATCGGAGTATTGTTCGCTTGTCAGAAGGAATATGGACTCCTTCTGACGAGCGAACAATACGGAGTCCCATGCGACGAGGAGACCATGACCCCTTGTCCTTTTCTACTGTCCCCGAGAAGGAAACGCGAGGACAGTAGACACACAGCGACAGCCTCTGTTCATTGCGATGGTAGCGTTGCACAGTGGTGCCTTTTGACTTTTTTTTGGTAATAAATCATAACTTTTGAACCAGTGAAGATAATTGAATGATGTAAACGGCAAATGATAGATAATTGATCCACCTTTCAAATTATTGCTTGAGACAGGGAGTGGGCGTGGCAGAGGCGTTCTTACAAATCGGCAAAGTCAGAATTTAAAAACAAATCCTTCTTTTCCGACAAAAAAAAACTTTTTTTAAAAAGTTTTTGTTTTTTTTAGTTTCTTTTTTTATGTTGTAATTTTTAAAAATTATATAAAAAAAAAAAAAATTGCGGTTTTAAAAAAAAAAAAAATTTTTTTTTTAAATGTTGTTTTGTTTAGTTTATTTTTTTATGTTTTAATTTTTAAAAACTAAAAAAACAAAAAAAAATAAATTAAAGTTTTTTTAAGAAATTTTTTTTTCTATATTTCATGTTTTTTGAAATAATGGTCACAATTTGGAAAACCTGGTAAATCCAATAGACTTAACATTTCTGGACTATAAGTACTAGATTCTAACTCTGTGACAAGGTTGTGATTCCATGACCCTAAAATACAGTTTGGATTCGCACATACTAAATTGAATGCTTAGGCAGCGTAAGTTGTTTTGAGCTGGCAAAACTGGCTATTTTCGTTTCTGAATAACTTTTAAACGTGATTTTTTACAGTAACATAATATACACCAAAATTTAAGGAATCTTAAGGGCTATACAGTTTAAAGTTTTAAAAATTAAAAATTTGTTTTGTGCATATCTTTTTAAATATTACATTTACACAAATTACATATAGAAGGCACTTAAAGCATTTTAAAATACCTTTCAAACGAGATACAACACAAGTCTGTAGCTTCAGTAGTTTAGAAGTTACGGCCTTCCGTATTTTAGCTATTATTAGCTGTTTTCCCGCTAAACTAGCGGGTTTTTCCAAAAGTGGTAGAACTAAAGTTTCTTATATCGAGCTGTTGAACATCATATCACATTTTCAGGACTTTAAAACCATGTTTTGGACAAATCTTTCACAAGGTTGCGCCATTTGCAATTTTTGGGACCATGACTTTTTTCCCTTTTTTGGCTCTTAAAACCGCGGACGCAGGCGGACGCAGCTACAACTTTTGTAATATCAAGAAGAAAGTCCAAATAACGTTTTACGGAAGTATAAAAAAAATAGTATTAAATAGTTTTTTTTTATTTTCCATCAAAGTTGAAAAATATGGAAAAAATGGACGTTTCGCAAATAACGCATTACTAAGAGATGCGGATGGCAAACTGCAATATGTTTTACTTTTTTTTACTCTTAACTAACACACCAATCCGTGGAAAAAAGAAGCAAAGCGATTCGATGCCTAGTTTTTAAGAAAAAACCCCCGGAAGTGCGAAAAATTACCTAAAAACGGTGTGTTTTTTTCAAGTGAAAAATTGTTCAACTTTGAAAGGGCATATCTTTTACAAAAATTTTTTGATTTCAAAAAGGGTTACATATTTGTAATAGTGGATCAATTACCTGTCGATTGGTATGGGTCGCAACTTTCTAGGACAAAGTCGAAAAAGTGATTTATTGCACGTTTTTTGGTCCAAGGCGCCACTGTGCGTCGTTCGGCCGAATCCTTGCTATAATTCTTTATGACCTGTTGAATTTGCCCTTGTACCTCATTCTGATCGTCCAGCAGCAGGTTTCCTCCTGTGAAGCTGGATGATGCTCGGGATTTTAGGAAGCTGGATGTGGAGCTGGATGAGCAATGTTGTCCTGTGAAGCTGAATAAGCTGTCTATCCTGTGAAGCTGGATGAGCTATGCTGTCCTGTGAAGCTGGATAAAGCTGCGTATCCTGTGGAGCTGGATGAGCTGTGTTGTCCTGTGAAGCTGGATAAAGCTGCGTATCCTGTGGAGCTGGATGAGCTGTGTATCCTGTGGAGCTGGATGAGCTGTCTGTCCTGTGAAGCTGGATGAGCTGTCTGTCCTGTGGAGCTGGATGAGCTACGTTGTCCTGTGAAGCTGGATAAGCTGTCTATCCTGTGAAGCTGGATGAGCTATGCTGTCCTGTGAAGCTGGATAAAGCTGCGTATCCTGTGGAGCTGGATGAGCTGTCTGTCCTGTGAAGCTGGATGGGCTGTCTTTGAAGCTCCCTGAAGACACTGACGCTCCCTGAAGACACTGATGCTCCCTGAAGACGCTTGGCGTTGCTCGTCACTTATGCGTGGGATCGACGACTACTCGTAGCGCCCTGGACTCGCCAGGAGATCAGCTGCGCGGGTTTAGGGAAGCGTCACCGTTTTCAGACTAGGGTGGAGGTGTGAAGCTGGATGAGCTGAGTGTGAACTTAACGGTCTTTCTCATCAGTTAGAGGTTCAGCCTTGAGTGTGAAAGGGGGTTGCAGGGTGTGATCCTTTGTTGGTAAAGGATCACGTCGGGGTCACCAATGGTTGTGCCTACGCGAAGTTGGTGGCACACAGATGGGCCTAACAAAAATACTTGCACTATTGGCACGAAGACGCCTTGGAACCTTTGACGCTTGTTCCAGAGGGTTGTGAGTCGGACTTGTGGATGTTGCTGACGGGCCCGTGTTGGATAGCCGGGAGTGGCAGGACGAACAACTAGTCGCGACGGCGTAGGGTTGGCTACGGACTTGTGGACTATGCTTTTGTACGCCACTGCGCTTGAGTAGATGGGTCTGCCGAGGAACAGTGATAATTCGCACTGTCGGCACGGAGACGCTTTTGACTTACGAGGACTCTTTCCGGAGGTCAGAAAAAAGAACCACGGAGTTATAAGATGTGTTGATAACTGATTTATTCTGAAGTTGGTACAAGCTTATATACTACTTGGATAACATGGAAGTCAAATGTAAAGACTATTGGAATGGGTTGTATTCTGGAGTAGGTCAGTATGTTTTGATTATGGTAGCAGTTAGCGTAGTTGGGTCGGCTGACACTGCAGAGTGTACTGACTGCTTGGCAGGTCAGCGAGACATCGAGTCAACCGTTGACATTAACTATGTAGAATATGCTGATCAGCACTTATTATCTGACGTGGGTGCAACTGGGCGCCTGGTACTGTTACCAATGTGGATACTGCTTGATTTGTTGGTGCTAGTCATGTTTAGCAACATTGTGTATGAACAATGAGTAACAGGCAGTGGTTATTCTAAAGACCACCATTTTACGTAATTATACCCGTTACTCGTAGAGTAAAAGGGTATATTGTATTCGTGCAAAAGTATGTAACAGCTAGAAGGAAGCTTTTCCGACCCTATAAAGGATATATATTCTTGATCAGGATCACTAGCCGAGTCGATCTAGCCATGTCCGTCTGTCCGTCTGTCCGTCTGTCCGTCCGGATGAACGCTGAGATCTCGGAAACTACAAAAGCTAGAAAGTTGGGATTACCAACACATATTCTTGGGCTTCCTACGCAGCGCAAGTTTATTTCAGGCGACCGCCACGCCCCCTCTAACGCCCACAATCGCCCATAGTCGCCCACAAACCATACTAAAATGTGCCTGGCGCCCACATTTTCAAATATTTCTGATAAGTATAAATGCAATTTTGTTGCGTTTAGTTATACCTATCGAAATGCAGAAGAAATTTTTTAAATCGGACCATTCGTTAAAAAGTTAAGCCTGATCAAAGTTTATATCTCCCTCGCACTCCCTTTAGCTGAGTTACAACCTTTAGTCGGGACACCAACCCGACTACAGAGTTGGCACTCCCTTTAGCCGAGTGACGGGTATTAGATAGTCGGGACACCAACCCGACTATAGCGTTCTCTCTTGTTTATAACTATTTTTGAGCACAAGTAACCCTTGATTTAAACATATTTATACATGGGAGTAAGTTATAAGCTGGAGGGGGATTACAATTCAGGCATTTCAGCCCTCAAAGATTCGTAGGCTACGTCCATGTGCAAGTATTCAAAGCAAAACAAGAGAGAACGCTATAGTCAGGTGCCCCGGCTATCAGATACCCGTTACTCAGCTAAAGGGTGTGCGAGGGATATAGATGTTCATACACAATTATGCTAAACATGACTAGCACCAACAAATCAAGCAGTATCCAAATTGGTAACAGTACCAGGCACCCAGTTGCACCCACGGCTGGTAATAAGTACTGATCAGCATTTTCTATAAAGTTAAAACCCGCCAAGCAGTGAGCATTCTGTTAGCGTAATCAGTTCCACTGACCTACTCTAGAACACACCTGACTCTGTTATTTGTCCACTAATCTTCCGCATCTCCAAGTAGTATATAAGCAGGTACCAACTTTACAATAAATCAGTTATCAACCCATCATATAACTCCGTGGTTCTTCTTTCTGACCTCCGGGAAAGCGACTCCGTGCCGAACAGTGCGAATTATCACTGTTCCTCGGCAGACCCATCAACTCAAGCGCAGTGCCGTACCAACGCATAGTCCACAAGTCCGTAGCCAACCCTACACCGTCGCGACTAGTTGTTCGTCCTGCCACTCCCGCCTATCCAACACGGTTCCTAGCCCGTCACTTAAAGGCCTGCCCAACACGGTTCTCAACCCGTCAGCCACATCGTTGTCAAAAACGGTTTCTAGTCCGTCAGCAACATCCGCAAGTCTAACTTCCAACCTTCTGGAACAAGCTTTAAGGTTCCAAGGCGTCTCCGTGCCAATAGTGCGAACTATTACTGTTCGGCAGAAGACCCGTCTGTGTGCCACCATCTTCAAACGAATGGTCCGAATTGAATATTGAATATATTTCGATAGGTATTGATAAACACAATAAAACTGAATTTTTACTTTTCCGAAATCTTGAAAAATGTGGGCGCAAGACACCTTTCAAAAAATGGTTTAAGGCAATTGTGGTCATTAGAGGGGGCGTGGCACCTTTTTGAAACCAACTTGCGCTGCTTAGGAACTCCTATAATCTGCACGCAAAATGCCAATCTTATAGCTTTTATAGTTTCCGAGATCTCAGCGTTCATACAGACGGGCAGATAAACGGACAGACAGCCTTTTGCACGAACACAATATATATATATATATATATATATAACTACTTAGACCGTATAAAATTATGTTATTTAAAAAAGTGACAGGTTCGGGCACAGTTTTTGAATGGTCACTGTGAAGGAAGTAAGAAAATTAATTTTTAAAATTCCAAAACAATCACAAAAATCGGATGAGTGGCTTAAAAATTAAGGACATTAGGTATCTTTGGGTCAAAAATGCTGTTGTGAAAAAGATCCGTCATTTATTATTGTTTGTTACGTACGCCCTCTCCGTCAATTTATTTAATGGAGAAAGATTCACTTAGAAACAACCACGAATCTTAAGGCAAAGGGAGGGGCACAATTGACACGTTGACTCACCGAAAACAAGCAAAGGAATGTGCAACTTGACGATCTTTTGGGAGGCATACGGTCAGAAAAACGACCGCGATCGACCTACTGGTAACCATACCCCGGCAGCTGGCAAAGTGCATCAGTCGGGCATTGACACTACCGATAGGGGAAATCATAGGTGGGAAATAACCCAAATATCACGGGGTCGAGAAAAAGCTCTATACTGGTATAAAAGACGGAAGCCACTAGCTCCGCGGGAGGAGGACTTTCCCATGGGTTTCGGGCATCTGCCCACGGAGTCCCCTGCGACCAGGAGATCAGGACCCGTTGAACTTTTCTACTGTCCTCGATAAGGACACGCTTATCGATTAGCAAGGATCGGAAGAGTCGGACACCGCCGCCAATATCACCAAAACCGTGGAGAAAATCGGACATAAGGACACCTTCTGACAAGCAAACAATACTCCGATGTTAGTTTCCGCAGCACTCGTGATCCCCACGCTTCTGGAATTAAAGAAGATGTAGCAGTGACCCGTTCCGAGGCGCAGTGACTATTGCCCACTTGGGGAAAAAATAGTGTCCAGTACCAAATGTGTCAAAACCATAGCTCGCAAATAACTGTTGACCGATTCGTGAGGTCCCCAAATAACTGTTTTTCTTTAAGACTTTTAGCAATAAATCAGAGAGCAACCGAGCAACGAGCAGTTTTTTCGGCTTTCTTTTGCTCGGCTCGCTTACAGACCGATTACTCTGAACGACGATTCAAAAAGTCTTTTGCGCATGTGTTTGTGCATAGTTCAATTTTACAAGGCAGTCCCGTCGGTAGTGAACTGTTAGCTACACTGATAGTACGTGCGAGTGAAAGAGAGATATCGCCCAAGCACGTCAACAGATTAAAAGCCGAAGCATCAGGCAGCCGACGGGACTACCTCGTATAGTTGTATTCGGGAAAAAAGACTTTTTGCGATGACTTTTTCAGTCAATCGGTCTTTTAATAAGTCTCCCTGCGCGAGCGACATTCGTATCTCTCATTGAACGATGTTCGTTACAGAGCGTCTCACGAACAGCTCAACGTAAAGGGCTCAACAGAAAACCGAAACGAAAGGAAACGAAGTCTGCTGCGCAGAGAGAGAACGAAGGGGCATGCTATTTTTCGGTTGTTCTCGGGAGTAGAGCGTACGGAAAAAAACGGTCAACAGTTATTTGCATGCTTTGGTTAAAACAGTGAAGCCCAAAACGAGCCAAGGAAAATTAGTGTGTACTTATACAGAGCTCAATTCAATTAATTGCATACAAAAGTGAATCAAAAACAGAAACAAATTGTGAATTCATACATTTATGAATGCAAGTGCCAGAAAACAGCAATTACAAGTGCAGTGACATTGGAGACGCCGCTGCCTGAGACCCTACCGTAGGAACCGACGTGTGCCGCCGTGGGATCTACATACATACATGCTTAGAGATATATACCAACATATATATTTATAAATACCATAAGAACCAAGTTTTTTTGTGTTTTCGTTAGACTAAACGGTAGTGTTTTGCACGTATCCCTAAGGATTATAAAATGAAAGACCGATTTTTAAGGGGATACGACCACAGCCCAAACCGTAAGAGCTAGAGCAGCCAAATTTTTTCACAGTATTGCATTGGGGGCGTAGGCGCCCACTAAGGTCCAATATGTCCCCCAGAGGCCCCAAACAGCTCCAACATCCATATTTTGAGCAAAAAAAAAGAGATTTTTTAATGCTTAACTTCTGAAGTGGTTGGAATTTCGAAATTTGGAGTTTGCAGAATTTTAGGTTTTGAAAAGGCCTACGTTTAAAATTAACTTTTTTATTTTGAAAATCTAAACCGCTGCTCCGATCAAGATAATTTTTCGATCATTAGTTATTCTATGGCCCAAGTGCTTAAGTTTAATTTTTCAAGTTTTTAACATTTTTTGAAGTATTTTTAATGAATTTATTTCGATTTTGTAAGTTATTGCGTTGTATTTTGTGGGGGCCTGCCGAGAGAGCGAAACCCAGAGAGCGGATGCCAAGAGAGCGACGGCCGAGAGACCAACAGCCAAGAAAACTGATAAGGGGGAGGGGTAGTGCTGTGCGGAAAAGGGGAGGGGAAAAGGGCAATTTAAGTTTGAATTTGTTTTGGATTTTAAAAACTTAAACTGCTGCTCCGATCAATATGATTTTCGATCAATAGTCAGTTCTGTGGATCAAATGCTTAGGTTTTATTTTTCAAAAAGTATTTCGAATTTTGTAGCAGAAGTAAGAGCCCTATTTAATTTCCGTAATGGATTAAAATAAAAAATTACTACAAAAGCAACGCCAAGCTCCAAGTTAACTATTAATCTTAAGATTCGAACTCTTGATCAAATATATATATGATGGACGTTGATGCACTACGAGAAGTACAAACAAGTGGCCCAACGACACCAAGCACGTGCTTGTTACGCGCGGGGCCCTTTTGTAAATTTGGGCAAAAATGCGAGTTCGCGAGGAAGAATACATAAAACCAATAAAGACGGGACAAATAATGAAAAAAACATGCAGTTAGGAGTGAAGCAAATGAGTTAAAATGTTAGTTTTTAATACTGGGATAGAAGTTGATGTGCAAATTAAATGATAAAGAACGTTATAGTTATTACATAGAACGCGAAAGGGCTCGTGCAGACCAAAATTTGATGAACATCGAGGTAAATTAAGAGGATGATAATTACGTGTTAGTCTAACGGGAACATTAAAAGTTAGGCGGCTAACAAGTTCTACAGAATCAATATCACCTCTTATAAGATTATGCATAAAAATAGTACCAAGCATTTTTCTATGATTTGCAAGTGTCGGTAAATTAAGCAATAATAATCTACTCTGGTAGGAAGGTAGCCTTACGTTTTGATCCCAGTTCAAACTACGAAGGGCAAAAAGGAGAAATTTTTTTTGTACCGACTCTATACGGTCAATGTGGACTTGGTATTGTGGGCTCCAAACCGAAGAACAATATTCCAATATAGGACGGACAAGGGAGGTAAATAATAATTTGGTTATATAAGGGTCATCAAATTCTTTTGACCAACGCTTTATAAACCCAAGAACACTAATTGCTTTATTGACTGTCGACATTATGTGGCAGTCAAATTTAAGCTTCGGGTCCAGAAGAACGCCTAAATCATTTACTGAATATATACGGTCAAGTGGCAAATTCTGAAGCGAATAACTTATAAAGGTAGGGGTAACCCTATAAAAGGTCATTACGTTGCATTTTAGGCAGTTCAAATTTAAGAGGTTATACTCACACCATACTTGAAAATTATCAATGTCTGATTGTAAGCCAAAACCAGACTCTATATTACACTAGTTTACAAAATAATATTCTTGGTGTGCTCCCCAGCAATTGATGGCAAATTCTGTTAGTGTTGGACCCCTAGATCGCGAAAATAGCATTAATTTTTTTTTCGATGGCACAGTTTTTTTTTAAAGATTTTTTAAAGTTCGAAATGTTAAATTTCGGACTTTTTTCGAACTTCTTCTTATATCTCGGCAGATATCCACCCGATTGGGCCAGTTTTAGTTTTATTTTAAAGTCAATAGATCAAAGCTCAACTTTGCCATACAGATCAATATGATTGGATAAGTAATGGCAGCGTAGAAACTTGACAAAGATGAAAAATGTGTTTTTTGGTCGACTGTAAGTCGGCTGTATATATCGTAAAAACTCGAAATAAATCCGTTGAAAAATCATAATGGGTACAAACTTAAAGTTTACATCCTACCGAATAAAACATGCCGGATATGGCCCAAATCCAAGGAAAACTGGATTTATGGTGGATTTTTAAAGTTCGGATTTTTCCACTTTTTTCGATTGACAAAGTCCAAATTTAAGATTTATCATAGGCGGCGACATGTAAACAAAAATGAGTGGTAATGGCAGCCGGGTCAAAAAATAGCTAAATCAGATATTTAAAAGCTAGAAATTTATAAAAATGAATTTAATTTTTAAAAATTCTTTAAAAAATATTAAAATTCTTGCGTTATGACTGAGAGTATTTTTAATAAGTAATATCCATCTGGACAATTCATTCTTAAAAAGTAGCTAACCTTAACTTTACAAAAGCATGCTCTTTTTAATAAGTACTGCCTTATCAAAAACGAAAAAAAGAGTACGTATTAGAGAAAAAAATAAGAAAATAATGAACAAGATAAAAGAATACACTTGTTTAAATGGTCCAAACACTTTTTGCAATGTGTGTGGTAAATTTATTATGAATAATAAATTTCGACCCTTTGATAGTGAGGTGATAAATCGATATTTCCTCTACTTTCGCATTAAACCAAATCTTGAAGAGGCTTGGACACCGAGGAGAATTTGTGATTCTTGCCGCTTGACACTACTTAAATGGAGCGAAGGCAAAAGGTATGTTTCAGTTTTGGATTTTTTGTTGAAAGGTCCTTCATTGTTTTCTTGACCTAGATGCTACTTGAAGTTTGACACGTTCTTTCCGATGCCTAAGCATTTACTAAGGCAAAAATAGCAATCTGTCACATGACAAGATGGTTTTCTCCAAATCATTGGCGTGTCAAACTTCAAGTAGCATCTAGGTCAAGAAAACAATGAAGGACCTTTCAACAAAAAATCCAAAACTGAAACATACCTTTTGCCTTCGCTCCATTTAAGTAGTGTCAAGCGGCAAGAATCACAAATTCTCCTCGGTGTCCAAGCCTCTTCAAGATTTGGTTTAATGCGAAAGTAGAGGAAATATCGATTTATCACCTCACTATCAAAGGGTCGAAATTTATTATTCATAATAAATTTACCACACACATTGCAAAAAGTGTTTGGACCATTTAAACAAGTGTATTCTTTTATCTTGTTCATTATTTTCTTATTTTTTCTCTAATACGTACTCTTTTTTTCGTTTTTGATAAGGCAGTACTTATTAAAAAGAGCATGCTTTTGTAAAGTTAAGGTTAGCTACTTTTTAAGAATGAATTGTCCAGATGGATATTACTTATTAAAAATACTCTCAGTCATAACGCAAGAATTTTAATATTTTTTAAAGAATTTTTAAAAATTAAATTCATTTTTATAAATTTCTAGCTTTTAAATATCTGATTTAGCTATTTTTTGACCCGGCTGCCATTACCACTCATTTTTGTTTACATGTCGCCGCCTATGATAAATCTTAAATTTGGACTTTGTCAATCGAAAAAAGTGGAAAAATCCGAACTTTAAAAATCCACCATAAATCCAGTTTTCCTTGGATTTGGGCCATATCCGGCATGTTTTATTCGGTAGGATGTAAACTTTAAGTTTGTACCCATTATGATTTTTCAACGGATTTATTTCGAGTTTTTACGATATATACAGCCGACTTACAGTCGACCAAAAAACACATTTTTCATCTTTGTCAAGTTTCTACGCTGCCATTACTTATCCAATCATATTGATCTGTATGGCAAAGTTGAGCTTTGATCTATTGACTTTAAAATAAAACTAAAACTGGCCCAATCGGGTGGATATCTGCCGAGATATAAGAAGAAGTTCGAAAAAAGTCCGAAATTTAACATTTCGAACTTTAAAAAATCTTTAAAAAAAAACTGTGCCATCGAAAAAAAAATTAATGATATTTTCGCGATCTAGGGGTCAAACACTAACAGAATTTGCCATCAATTGCTGGGGAGCATTTTGGCTGTAAACTAGTGTTATTATATGTCAAACAAAGCTTAACATCATCAGCATACATTAGTACACGAGAATGTGTTACAATAGAGGGAAGATCGTTAATAAACAAAGTGAACAGCAAAGGGCCCAAAAAAATACGTTTGTACATATGTATATTTGGATATGTTTTGATTTGCTTACAATACATGTGCAATACAATACATACACACAATGGGTGTGTATGTTTCTACTTGAAAGTAGATAAGGTGTTTAAATACAACAAAAATGAATAATTTCCTTTCAGGCAATGCAAAATTTGTCGAGTTTAAAATTAATAATTATCGATCAAATGTGGAATCGGAAAATAATAAGTTACTTCGCTACTTTTGTATTGGTGGCCAATCTTTTCGTGTGTGTACAAATGTTTTCGTTTCATTCAAAACAAAAAATTTTAAAACAACAAATTCCAATTTACAAACACGTATACAAATTTGTGCGCAAATTAAAATTGCATTGATAACATTGTAACTGATAGAAAGTATAAAAATGCAGTATAAAAATGCACTCTGCCACAAGCCTTCTGATTCTCGCTCCTGAGGGATCTTCTATAAAGGTTGTTTACACAAAGGTTTTCCAAAAAACGCACCAATAAGAAAGTCCAGACAACCGTACTCCAAACTGATTTTAAGCGAACGAAGTCGCTCCGGGTACAGCTAGTTTATATATATATGCTTCTAATGTCTTCAAAAGCCCAGGATCCAGCGCGTCGAGATCTCATTGCCCAGGATTGACCAAGGGGTAAGTTTGTCGGAACACGGTTCCTTTTATTAATCATATATATATATATATATCCGCGCCTCTGTTTGATTATCTAAAGTAAACTTCGCACTTTAGGCCTCCTCAAGGCATTACAATAATTTATATCAATCCGTATACCCTTTTGGTTGTACTTTATATAATATAATAAAGCAATGACTTTTCAGCGGCGAGTATCAGCCTTGTGTTTGTATGAACAATCACAAGAGCCCTCAGAGCGACGTTTGTAGTCGTGAATAGTCAGCAATTTGTTGAAGTGTGCACCTTGTACGGGTGATAAATTCGATACTCTCCGCTAACAAACTTTTTTGGTCAATTAAAATTAAATTCATATGTATTCCTAACCATAATATTACTCACAAATGGCACTAGCCAATACTTTATTCAATAAATTTGTAATGTGAAAACGAACTTAAAAACATGAAGTGCTAAGTTTTCAAACGGGGGTTGCTGACGCGATAAGTGGAGTAGGTGAAGAATAATGACATAACTTTTGACGAACAACCTTGACAATAGGGGATCGTATTGCGCGGCCCGCAACGATCCATTTGGCACACGAATGTGTGAAGGGGAGGGAAAGTGGCCGAAACATTGCTCGATCGTGTTACGATCAAGCGAAAGCTTAGCTTGTGGGGCAATGTAGACTGATGACCGACGGACTTTACGACTATTACTATTTTTCAGGCATCTTTAATATTTATTCTCGCTACGTTGGAGAGGAGAAAGACTTACCAAGAACCCACCCATTCGGCGAGCTTATGCCGGCAAAATTGGTGCCTGAACATCGGATGTCTTTCCCTCGGCCCAAGTCCTTCTCAGGACTGGGGCACATATGCCCACGTAACATGTTTTCTAATCGCACCTAGTTAAATGCTCATCATTGTATTGTTTTGCATTTTACATAAAACCTTTAAGCTCACAAACTATAACAGTGCTTTGGAGTTTTCACAGGAATGCGATGGTGTGGAAACATTGCAACTGAAGCTGGCTCGTCTTGTAGCCACCTACAACCACTTTATGGACCTCTCCGAGGATTTAGTGGCATTTAACGAGGAGGAGGAATATGAAGACCCTGGATTGGATATATCGGAAAACGAGGACAAGTTCTATAGAGCGCATTCCATTTTTATTAAAGCCATAAAGGAGATGGGTGGTCAAGATCATGGAAAGGACCAGTCGAACATTTTGTAGTAGATAATAACGAGAAGCTCTCCAAGTGCCAAAAATTTCATTATCTGAATTTTTATTTAGATGGGGAAGCCCTTTCCTTAATTAAACATATTGCCGTTTCTAATGATAACACAGGAACACAAAATTAAACTTTGTGAAATTTCCACGAACCATTTCAAGTTTTCCATGATATTTGGGTGCTAGCGAGTAAAGGTAGGTAGGTAGAAGTGGTGAGGTCCTCTCTGAGAGCCTCCAAGTAGAGCTGAGCTCCGTTTTGATCCACACCCTCGTAAATTGTTGTCTCCGCGTTCTCTTCAGTACCAGCCTGCGTCATTTAGAAAACCTAGGATTGCAGTTATCCTCTGCTTTCCTATTTCTCCCAATGATTCCAGCTGATACGCCCCGAAGTATCTCGCCCTGATATGGTTTAGTGCTGGGCAATGACACATCATGTGCTCAGGTGTCTCCTGTGTGTCTGTTTCTTTGCAGCTCCTGCAATTAGCATTGTACGGAAGCCCCATCTTCATGGCTTGCGTGCCAATGGCCCAATGGCCTGTGATGAGTGCCGTGATCCTTCTAATATCCCTTTTGCTTTTGGTTATTAGTTCTCGAGTTCTCTTGCTATTGATGGTTGGCCAGCAGAGCTTTGATCTCCTGAGACCCTGCTTTTGTATTAAATACTTAATATAATTATTATATTTATATAATACAATACAATAATACAATTTGCACGGGGCAGCACATTCATGCTGCGAGCAGAAATATGGCCTAGGGCGATGTATTGTTTCAAAAAGATGAGATGCTTATCACGAACCCACAAACCAAAAGTCAGAAAAGGGCACCAATTTTCCTATGCATCATTTTTTAAATATTTGTCTATAGTTACGTTATATACAAATTTATTTTGTTTTTTATTTTAAAGGCCATGAGAGCATTTATTGAATCAAACTTCAAACTTCTTGACATTGACAGCGATGGATTAGTTGGAGTAAACGAATACCGATATAACTGCATAACAAGCCTTCTGATTCTCGCTCCTGAGGGATCTTCTATAAAGGTTGTTTACACAAAGGTTTTCCAAAAAACGCACCAATAAGAAAGTCCAGACAACCGTACTCCAAACTGATTTTAAGCGAACGAAGTCGAGCTAGTTTATATATATATGCTTCTAATGTCTTCAAAAGCCCAGGATCCAGCGCGTCGAGATCTCATCGTCCCATATAAATTTATTTTCCATCACCTACAGGTTTCGCGGTATAGCTAAGAATACAAAAAACCGATGTTTCCTGACATTTTGAATTACGTGGCCTATATAATTGGACTTACCTTTCTTATTTTCGCTAGGACCTACTCTCAATACATCACGGCACTACTAAAAAAATAGTCCCCATCGTGAACCATTGTCCGTGTCTTTGGAATTCGACGCCAAAGTTGAAAATTCCAAAATTTTAAAGATTTCTCTGATGGAAAAACAATTCAGAGAAATTAATCTTAAATGGAACTAATTTTAACAATTAATTTAATCTGTTGTTCATTGTATGCTTTAATTTCCATTTAAAGCATTTTCATGAGGATATTTTATTGGATTTCTTATACCAATAAAACCGTTTTTTTATGTTATCTACTCCTAAATGTTGTCAAATTTTGAATAAATCATGGCAACCTCTAGAAATAAAAAATTAAAAACGTTCACTGAACATACATAGTGAAACGTACATGTTTACTCACATTCTATAGGATGCCTTGACTTATTTGAAACTTGATAGCACATAGGAGTAGATAATAAAATAAAAAAAACGGTTTTATTGGTATAAGAAATTCAATAAAATACGTAGGCTGCTATATATATTTCTGGCCTGAGAATGAAAATGCGAATATTTACGATTAAAAATGGTTTTATTGTTTTTCAAAGTATTCTCCAGCAAGACTTATACACTTTTGCATGCGCTCAAACCAATTGTCGAAGCACTTTGTCCACTCCGATTGAGACACCTCCAAAACATGGTTTTTGAACGCTTCAACAGCATCTTCTGGCGTCGAAAATCGTTGACCACGCATTTTTCTCTTGATGTGCGGGAATAAAAAGAAGTCATTGGGTGCCAAGTCAGGGCTGTATGGCGGATGACCCATCAATTCGACATTTTGGCCGGTCAAAAAGGCGCTGGTTTGAGCTGATGTGTGAGAGCTCGCATTGTCATGGTGCAGAATTATCCGTCTTCTCTTGTTCGTTTTTCGAATTTCTCCGAAGATTTCAGGCAAACAAATTGTGGTGTACCACTCAGAATTGACCGTCCTACGTTGCTCAAGCAGAACAGTCGCCACATGACCTGTTTTACCGAAGAAACAGGCCACCATTTGCTTCGAAGTGCTTCTTCCACGAACAACTTTCGTTGGATTTGGCTCGTCTTCGAAGACCCACACGGTCGATTGCTGTTTTGTTTCGGGCTCATAAGCATAGATCCATGATTCGTCACCTGTGACGATCTTATAAACGTCTTTTGAAACACCGCGATTGTATTTTTTTAATTTTTTTTGCACCAATCCACACGAGTCTTTTTTTGAGCGATTGTCAAATTGTGCGGGATCCAACGAGAACAAATTTTTTTTACGACCAAGTGTTCATGCAATATTGAATGTATGCTGGTGGAAGAAATGCCCAAGGATGCCTCTATCTCACGGTATGTCACATGACGATTGTGAGGAGTTGAATAACTCATCACAAATAGCAGCAGCTAAAATAACTGATGGCCGGCCGCTTACCAGTTACGCGGCGAATTAGCGTAGTAGCGGCGCGGCGAAGAGCAAGTGGAGAGTCAGTTTCAAGTAGAGAGTTTGGAGAGTGAGAGTTTGGAGACCGAGAAGTGGAGAATGAGAGTTTGGAGACTTCAAGGTTAGGAGAGAGAACTCTGCCAAAGAGAGTTTGGAGAGCAAGGAGCGGAGAGTGAGAGAGTGGAGACTTCGCAGGCAGAGCCAGAGTGCCGTGTGTGCAAAAGGAAATAACGGAACTGCACCGGACTTTGGACTCTGCCGTGGACTTTGGACCAGGAGGACAAGTGCCACATCTCGGCAACGGAGCGGCACACAGGCGTGCCACATGCACCAAAAGAATCAGCGGGACGGCAGCAACAAGCAGAACAACAATTTAAGGCCGTGCGTGAAGGACAAGTGGGTCAAGTAGGAGCTACGGACTTTGGACCCAGAGTGGAGAGATTTAGCGGGCAGAGCGCAGGAGGGAAATAACGGTTCCCGGAGGCCCTATATAAAGCCGCCGGGCGCTGGCAACAGGATCAGTCGATCACGAGGAATCAAGCCGTCAAGATCAGTCAAGATATCAAAGTGAATAAGTCAATCAACCAGTGCCAAGTAATCTACAAGTGAGAACACAAGTCAAGTCGTCGGAAGCAGCGCCGTGGGAGCCTACAAGGAGCAAGATCGCTACGTCGAGACGTTCGGGATTGGATCATCAGGAATCTCCGAATTGAGACACAGGTAGCTGAGGTCCAGTGGGCATCACACGGCTAAGTCAAGGCGAATTGTTCATACTCCTGTCCGACTAAAGCCTCGCATTGCGCCTGGCGTGTCCCTCAGAGTCGAGCAGTGAAGTCCTGCGACAAGAGATCGTAAACTCGGGACGAGAGTCGTTCAAACTCAGGGGCCTTGTTTCAAACACTACGTTGGCGGATCCCGGCGTCAGCCCAGTCCGTCAGGTGGAAATCGAACAGGTCCTGGTACGACCAGCCAGAAAGGGCGAACCGTAGGCCGGTCATTATTTCAAGGCGCTGTCCTAGAGAGAATAGGCCAGTTGTCAGCTCAAGGCGCTGTCCTAGAGAGAACAGGCCGTTTGTCACGTCAAGGCGCTGTCCTAGAGAGACCCAACGGTTCTACGAGCCCGGGACCGGCGTGTGCCCCAAACCCCGAGTGTTACGAGCCAGAAAGAGCGAGCAGTAGGCCGGCTGTCATTTCAAGGCGCTGACCTAGAGAGGCTAACGGTTTTACGAGCCCGGGACTGGCGTAGCTGTAACCCCAAGTACCAGAAGCCACGCTACGTCCAACCACACAACCAGCGCGTCCAGGAGCAGAGCAACGGACATCGAGCTGCACGGAAACGTCACGAACGAGCTAGCGGGTGAGGCCAGGGTGGAACGTTCGTTTACACCAGGCGAAAAGCGAGGTAAAGCACTAGGCAGCTTCCAGGTGACCACCTAGACTGTCAGCGCGACCCGAGCAATAGCCTAGTGGGACCATCCGGGACAGAGCCAGGGACAGGCGGTTGTGTGTCTATAGGCGGTGTCCTGTAGGGCTCAGCTTCTGTTCACCCTAGTCTGAGAACGGTGACGCTTCCCTAAGCCCACACGGCTGATCTCCTTGCAAGTCCGAGGCGCTACGAGTAGTCGTCGAGTCAACGCACCCGAGACGAGCATCGCTGAGCATCGACAAGGAGCTACAGGGAGCTACGGGACCGGAGCACGGAATCAACGAGGAAGGCGATCACCGAGGCGACGCACCCACGCGTGGAGACGCCTAGCACCAGAAGACACCGAGGACCACAAGTGGCGACACCAAGGCCAACCGAGCCATCAAACCCGCTGTAATCAAACCCGCAATAAACCCAATTCGAACCCGTGAATTCTGTGCTTTCTCACTGATCTACTGGGCGGTCACGTTTATATAAATTTGGTGGGACGAACACATAACTTCTCTGAGCTAGCCGCACGAATCTCGTAGCGAGCAGACATACAAAATCAGTTCGTTACATCTGGCGCCCAAAACGTGATTGTCCCAGCAGTGAAAGCAACATAAAGCAGAATGGGGAAGAGTTGGATTTACCGTCTCAAGAAAGAAGATTTTGCCTATGTCTCACAGAAGTTAAACATGGCTTTGGAGGGCAGATCTGAAGACATTAGAAAGGCATTGTCGGAATATTACACACAGACGGAGAACGACCCAGACCTCGCCGACATCTGGGCCGAGCTAGAAGCAAAATACGGCGACAGACCTAGCACCAGTATAAAGATAACAAACGCCGAAGGTGAAGACCTAGTGGCAAGCCTAAGCATCCACAACATACAGAAGGAGGCACAAAGGAGAGAACCAGGCCAGGAAAGGCAAAAGACAGGACCAATAGCGA
Source organism: Drosophila prostipennis (assembly GCA_037075205.1). NCBI lineage: Eukaryota > Metazoa > Arthropoda > Insecta > Diptera > Drosophilidae > Drosophila > Drosophila prostipennis. The sequence goes on from JBAMCJ010000679.1 coordinate 38,245, forward strand.
CCTCTACCCCCAGCGAGCCCGACTACGCTAAAGTCGCGAAGCAGGTCAGAGAATGGTCTTTCAGATTCGATGGCACAGAGAAACCACTCGAATTCTTGGAGCAGGTGGAATGGTCCGCGAATACCTACGGGTTGAATTTGAATTTAATACCTCGAGCGATGCCTGAGCTACTACAAGGAAGAGCATTAAAATGGTTCATCTCAAACAACCGGCAGTGGGGAACATGGGTAGAATTTATGGAAAGTTTCCAAACATTCTTCCTACCCAGAGGATATTTTGCCAAACTAGAGGACCAGGTGAAAGCTCGGAAGCAGGGATTCAGGGAGCCGTTTAAAGATTACATGGTGGAAATGCAGACCATGGTAAGACCGCTCGGGTACAGTCCGAAGAAAATACTCGAGATCATAAGGGAGAACAGCACACCAGACCTAAGAATTTCCCTCCGAACATACAAAGTCGACGACCTGGAAGCCCTCATGATCCTGGCCGACGAGTACGAAGAGCTGGAAAAAGAGCGGGAAGCATTCTCCCAAGAGAATAAGTTCAGCAGGACAAAAACTACAGCCCCGACACATGTGACATGTAGAAGATGCGAGGATACCAGCGGGCAAGACAGGCCAACTGAACCAGCACGAAACATGCCGCATATAGAATATCAAAGGCAGCAGACAAACACTTTATGGAGACCACCGAACACCACCCAGCGACCACAAAGCATGCCAGCAGGAAGCCACCAAGCACACCAGTACATATCCAACCCACAGGAGGCGTGTCGCAAATGTGGCGGACACGGGCATTGGGCAAGAGGTTGCCGAAACCAGCGGTTGCTATTCTGCTGGATATGCGGCAAGGTGGGGGTGAGATGCATGGAATGTTGCCAGAGAGCGGGAAATGGCCAGCGATCCCAGCCGCAGAGAGGCGAGCGGGGGTCGCACGCGGATACCTCAGCAGTTGTCCGCAGCGGTGACGATTGGTGGGAAGTCGTACAAAGCCACAATCGATACCGGGGCAACAGCGAGCTTTATTAGTGAAGAGCTGGCGGACAATCTGGCTGCTCTGGGGAAGATTACACAGACGAGACGGCAAGTTAGGTTGGCAGACGGAAGGTGCAGCGGTATAAGCGCGCAGCTCGAGGTAGAAGTCGCATTCGGCAACAAACGACTGACCATGAGCCTGCTGATATTACCAGGGGTAGTGGACGCACTGGTGCTGGGCTGGAATTTTCTCACACGGGTTGGCGCTGAGATAAAGTGCGCAGGTCACGAAATCCTCATACCGGCCAGGAACAGACACAACGGATGGCTGGAGGAAAAATTATCGGTGGCAGTTGTTCATGAAGACCGCGAGGAAGGAAACATCGAGCAATTCCTAGAAGCAGAGCTGGCAGAATTCCGAACCATGAGTGGAACTTCGAACGTGGCCGAGCACCAAATCACCATGAAGGACGACAAACCTATAAAACAAAGATACTACCCTAAGAACCCCAAAGTTCAAGGGGAGATCAATGCAAAGGTGGACGAACTTCTGCAAATGGGTTTCATAGAACACTCGAAGAGCCCGTATAGCTCTCCCATAGTGATGGTGAAGAAAAAAACCGGGAAGTGGAGATTGTGCGTCGACTTCCGACAGATAAACGCGAAATCGGTGAAGGACGCGTACCCAATGCCACGTATCAACTACATCCTGGACCAACTACGAGAAGCACGCTATATCAGCAGCCTGGACTTAAAGGATGGATACTGGCAGATTCCGCTGGAGGAAGCAAGTAGAAAGTTCACGGCGTTCACGGTGCCAGGAAAAGGGCTTTTCCAATGGAGAGTTATGCCATTCGGATTACACTCGGCATCCGCAACATTTCAAAGGGCCTTGGACCAAGTGATTGGACCCGAGATGTCTCCACACGCGTTCGCATATCAGGACGACATAATCGTTATCGGACGCACACAGCGAGAACACAAGGACAATCTCAGAGAAGTGTTTCGGCGTCTGAAGGAGGCGAACCTGAGGATAAACCCCGATAAGTGTCAGTTCTTTAAACAGGAGCTGCTGTACCTGGGACATCGGGTTACAAGCCAAGGAATTGGAACAGACCCAGACAAGGTCGCCGCCATAGCCCAGTTAGAGCCACCTACAACCGTCCGCGAGCTAAGGCAATACCTAGGAGTGGCATCATGGTACCGACGATTTGTACCGGACTTCGCACGCATCGTGAAGCCGCTCAACGACCTACTTCGCAAGGGCGTGAAATGGGTATGGACGCAAGACCACCAACAGGCGTTCGAGGAAGTGAAGGCGAGGCTGGTGACGGACCCAGTATTGGCGTGTCCAGATTTTGGAAGGACATTCGTCCTACAAACAGACGCCAGCGACTACGGATTAGGGGCAATTCTGACGCAAAACACGGAAGACGGCGAGAAAGTCATCTCATACTCCAGTCGAACATTAAACGGAGCCGAGAAAAACTATTCGACCACAGAGAAAGAGTGCTTGGCCATTGTCTGGGCAATTCGAAAACTAAGGCCTTACCTGGAAGGCTATCACTTCAAGGTGGTAACGGATCACATGGCACTGAAATGGCTGAACAGCATTGAAAGCCCATCCGGAAGAATCGCCAGGTGGGCCCTTGAGTTGCAACAATACGACTTTGAGGTTGCGTACAGAAAGGGCCAATTGAACGTGATAGCCGACGCACTGTCCAGACAGCCGGTGCCGGAAACCCTACGGAGAGCGAAAGAGTTGGTGCCAAATACGGAGTGTAACTGGATCCGGGACATGCGTGAGAAGATCAAAACACAGCCGCAGAAATTCCCAGACTACGTGTTCGAAGGCGAAACGCTGTATAGGCAGATCCCACACAGAGCAGGCAACGAAGATGTGGTGGCCTGGAAGCTGTGCGTCCCCACAGAGCTAAGGGAAACGGTCCTACGAGAAAATCACGACTCCCCAGCGGCCGGGCACGTAGGAAGCCGAAGGACAATAGCACGTCTGGCAGCCCGATACTACTGGCCAGGTATGCATAGAGACGCCAGAGCCCACGTAAGAAAATGTGAAACCTGCATGAGGTTCAAGCCAAATCAAATGCAGGCGGCGGGTAAAATGCTAACCCAAGTGCCAGAGGAACCGTGGGCCACAGTATGCGCGGACTTCGTTGGACCCCTACCGCGATCAAAGCACGGCAATTCAATGCTACTGGTGCTCATAGACAGGTTCTCCAAATGGACGGAACTAGTACCGCTACGCTGTGCAACAGCCGAATCGCTTAAGAAAGCGTTTAGGGAGCGTATAATTGCAAGGTACGGGGCCCCGAAAGTGGTCATAACGGACAACGGGGTGCAGTTTGCGAGCCGCGTTTTCAAAAATTTTCTGGCGGAGATGGGTATCAGACAGCAATTCACCGCTCCCTATACGCCGCAAGAAAACCCGACGGAGCGGGCCAATAGGACGGTCAAAACGATGATTGCTCAGTTCGCAGGACAAGATCAGAGAACATGGGACGAAAAGTGGCCAGAGATCATGCTGGCCGTCAACTCAAGCATATCGGAATCCACGGGATACACCCCATCATTTCTTACCCAAGGCAGAGAGCCACGACTACCGAGCGCCCTATACGACAAAGAAACCTTAGGCACCGGACGAGCCACGGAAACCCCGGATGAAAACGCGCAGAAACTAAGGGAGATCTTTGAGATCGTAAGGCGGAATCTGGAGAAGGCCTCCCAGGACCAGGCTAGGTATTACAACCTAAGGAGGAGGCAATGGACGCCGGCGGTAGGCGACGTAGTCTGGGCCAAGGAACACCACTTATCCAAAGCTGCAGAAGGGTTTGCCGCAAAATTGGCACCTAGGTACGACGGCCCCTACCAGGTCGTAGATTTCGTCTCACCAGTGATCTGCAAAATACGGAACGTAAGCACAAAGAAAGAACGGACCATACATGTAAGCGAGCTGAAACAGCAACAAACACAAGACACAAGCGAGCAACAGCATCAGGCGGACGCAACTGAGAAACAACAACATAGGAAACTCCAGGGAGCCGCCGAGGAAACTCCAGGGAACCGCCGAGGAAACTCCAGGGAACATCCGAGGAAACTCCAGGAAACAGCCGAGGAAACTCCAGGAAACAGCCGAGGAAACTCCAGGGAACCACCGAGGAAACTCCAGGGAACCGCCGAGGAAACTCCAGGGAACATCCGAGGAAACTCCAGGGAACAGCCGAGGAAACTCCAGGGAACAGCCGAGGAAAACAGCAATGCACAAGGAAACACAAACACAAACGGCTATTCCGAGATAAACCGCACAGGGACTCCGACTGCGAGGCCACAGGGTTCTTCTCTACTTATCCCGAAGAAAGGGGGGAGACGGTACAGCTTTGGGGCTATACCGTCGCCAGCTGAACATTCCGAACGTAAAACAAGCACAACCAAATCACCGAAAAACCCTGAAATGCAAACAAAAGTGAATGCCGGTCCAGCTAAATCGGCAACTCACCACGGGTAAACAAACCCTTCTGCCAGCGCAACAACCTACGGCGCAGCCGCAGCCGAGCCTGTTAAGGGCATTGACCTAAAAACCCAAGGGCAATGAAGGGCATAGTGGCAGCATCTGAAAAGAGAGGGATGAATAAGGAAGGAATCACAAAAACAAATCCAGTGAAATCGACACTTACAGAACAATTGTGCAAATTCACCATGAACTAGGGACGGGGGCGCCTCGATTAGGCGGTCGATTGACACGTACGATAGTGCGATCGATGGGCACAAAGCAAAATGGAAACATCGTTCATGAGGAATATCGCGAGCGATCAAGTGGCAACGCCGCCCCAGCGATATCGATAGCTGATGGGTATCGATATCGTGGGGAGTTCCGCTGGGCTATCGATAGCTGATGGGTATCGATGCTCAGCGGAACCAGATCGAAAAAACTGCGCGGGAAACTTGAACGGCGAAGGCCCGCTGGGTTATCGGTAGCTGATGGGTATCGATGACCAGTGGGACCAGATGGAGGATCGGCGCGGGAAGTTCGAAAATTGCTGCGGAGATGCCGACTTACGCCGTAGAAACTCTCGGAGTTGAAAGCGTCGAGGGAGCATCGAGGGAAGCAACGAGGGAGCGCCGAGGGAACGAGCGGAACATCACGAGGACTCGAAGGCTAGAAATACGAGGAAACGCCGGAGAGCAGGAGCCGAATTCTAAAATTTCCCGAAGTAAGGGGGGAATGTGAGGAGTTGAATAACTCATCACAAATAGCAGCAGCTAAAATAACTGATGGCCGGCCGCTTACCAGTTACGCGGCGAATTAGCGTAGTAGCGGCGCGGCGAAGAGCAAGTGGAGAGTCACTTTCAAGTAGAGAGTTTGGAGAGTGAGAGTTTGGAGACCGAGAAGTGGAGAATGAGAGTTGGAGACTTCGAGGTTAGGAGAGAGAACTCTGCCAAAGAGAGTTTGGAGAGCAAGGAGCGGAGAGTGAGAGAGTGGAGACTTCGCAGGCAGAGCCAAAGTGCCGTGTGTGCAAAAGGAAATAACGGAACTGCACCGGACTTTGGACTCTGCCGTGGACTTTGGACCAGGAGGACAAGTGCCACATCTCAGCAACGGAGCGGCACACAGGCGTGCCACATGCAACAACAGAACCAGCGGGACGGCAGCAGCATGCAGAACAACAATTTAAGGCCGTGCGTGAAGGACAAGTGGGTCAAGTAGGAGCTACGGACTTTGGACCCAGAGTGGAGAGATTCAGCGGGCAGAGCGCAAGAGGGAAATAACGGTTCCCGGAGGCCCTATATAAAGCCGCCGGGCGCTGGCAACAGGATCAGTCGATCACGAGGAATCAAGCCGTCAAGATCAGTCAAGATATCAAAGTGAATAAGTCAATCAACCAGTGCCAAGTAATCTACAAGTGAGAACACAAGTCAAGTCGTCGGAAGCAGCGCCGTGGGAGCCTACAAGGAGCAAGATCGCTACGTCGAGACGTTCGGGATTGGATCATCAGGAATCTCCGAATTGAGACACAGGTAGCTGAGGTCCAGTGGGCATCACACGGCTAAGTCAAGGCGAATTGTTCATACTCCTGTACGACTAAAGCCTCGCATTGCGCCTGGCGTGTCCCTCAGAGTCGAGCAGTGAAGTCCTGCGACAAGAGATCGTAAACTCGGGACGAGAGTCGTTCAAACTCAGGGGCCTTGTTTCAAACACTACGTTGGCGGATCCCGGCGTCAGCCCAGTCCGTCAGGTGGAAATCGAACAGGTCCTGGTACGACCAGCCAGAAAGGGCGAACCGTAGGCCGGTCATCATTTCAAGGCGCTGTCCTAGAGAGAATAGGCCAGTTGTCAGCTCAAGGCGCTGTCCTAGAGAGAACAGGCCGTTTGTCACGTCAAGGCGCTGTCCTAGAGAGACCCAACGGTTCTACGAGCCCGGGACCGGCGTGTGCCCCAAACCCCGAGTGTTACGAGCCAGAAAGAGCGAGCAGTAGGCCGGCTGTCATTTCAAGGCGCTGACCTAGAGAGGCTAACGGTTTTACGAGCCCGGGACTGGCGTAGCTGTAACCCCAAGTACCAGAAGCCACGCTACGTCCAACCACACAACCAGCGCGTCCAGGAGCAGAGCAACGGACATCGAGCTGCACGGAAACGTCACGAACGAGCTAGCGGGTGAGGCCAGGGTGGAACGTTCGTTTACACCAGGCGAAAAGCGAGGTAAAGCACTAGGCAGCTTCCAGGTGACCACCTAGACTGTCAGCGCGACCCGAGCAATAGCCTAGTGGGACCATCCGGGACAGAGCCAGGGACAGGCGGTTGTGTGTCTATAGGCGGTGTCCTGTAGGGCTCAGCTTCTGTTCACCCTAGTCTGAGAACGGTGACGCTTCCCTAAGCCCACACGGCTGATCTCCTTGCAAGTCCGAGGCGCTACGAGTAGTCGTCGAGTCAACGCACCCGAGACGAGCATCGCTGAGCATCGACAAGGAGCTACAGGGAGCTACGGGACCGGAGCACGGAATCAACGAGGAAGGCGATCACCGAGGCGACGCACCCACGCGTGGAGACGCATAGCACCAGGAGACACCGAGGACCACAAGTGGCGACACCAAGGCCAACCGAGCCATCAAACCCGCTGTAATCAAACCCGCAATAAACCCAATTCGAACCCGTGAATTCTGTGCTTTCTCACTGATCTACTGGGCGGTCACGTTTATATAAATTTGGTGGGACGAACACATAACTTCTCTGAGCTAGCCGCACGAATCTCGTAGCGAGCAGACATACAAAATCAGTTCGTTACACGATCTTGCATTATCAGTTCATGCACGGCGTCAATGTTCTCTGGAACAACGACTGTTTTTGGACGACCTTCACGACCTTCGTCTGCGAGAGAGCGTCGGCCACGATTGAATTCATTATACCAGTTTTTCACAGTGCTATAAGATGGTGCTTCATCGCCATACAAAGATTTAAGTTCATCGATGCACTCTTGTCGTGTTAATTCACGTCGAAAGCAGTGAAAAATGATTGCGCGAAAATGTTCACGAGCAGAGAACGGCACCGGTGCCTGATTTTGACACTACTAGTGTACTCGCCTAAAAAGCGGTGCCGGTGCTACTAACACCGCCTACTATGCAGTTGCGGTGTTTAAACACCGCATTGATTGTGAGTGTTACACAGACAACACAAAAAAGTATGCGGTGGAAAAGTACAAACTCAAAAATTTACAGTGTTGCTTTAATGCCCTGAATTTTCGCACACTATTTTTTTGTACTTGTCAAATTTCTAAGTGATTGACTTGCAAGATGATATGCAAGAATAGCTTTTGCTTTCTTCCTTTCACTGTCATTTGGTTACGCGGCCGGACTTACACTTTGGAGAGACCTCTATCTTCTATTGACCAAATGGCAGACAAATGCCTACACAATACAAACAAGCGGTGGCCGGACACATAAGTAAAAAGTATACTACATCAATACATGAAGCTCATTTTTGACACCGCATACAAACAACACTCAACAGAAACGAGTAAAAAAACACCGCATCATTTTTTGATGCGGTGCTTTGATACATGAGTTTTGAAAATACATAGTGTTTGTGCGGTGTACTTGTAGTTGCGGTGCACTAATGCCGTTCTCTGTTCACGAGTTAGTTCCATTTTCTGCCAAATTGATTTTTTCAAGTCACTGTAAGCAACACAAATTATGGCCGTACGTCGAAACGTTCTGAGCACGTTTCTTCTTAAACATGTCAAACTTCCCAATGAAAACGTCAGTTGGCGCCAGGCAAAACTTAGTATGGCCTAGGCCAGAAATATATATAGCAGCCTACATATCCTCATGAAAATGCTTTAAACCGAAATTAAAGCATACAATGAACAACAGATTCGAGGCCTACACGCGCTGAACTGTGACAGCCGCGATGTGTGGCTAATTCTTATATTGCTATCAAAATTAGGCCCCGAAATCCAACAAGCTTGGGCTAACTGTAGTGTGTCGTCCAAGGAAGACGACACTATAAATGATTTATTCGCTTTTCTTTTCGCTCATTGTAATACTTTGGAGTTTTGTCAGGATATACACGTAATGCAACCCTCAAGACCAGCCCAGAGTAGACGCCGCCAAGTCGCTTATCATGCAAGTGGATCAAATCAATCTTCTCGCGACTGTATATATTGTCAAGGACAGCACAATATGACGCATGTACTGCATTCAAAGCCCTGGATGTCGTAAAGCGCCGTACTTTCGCCAGGGATACTAAGCTTTGTTTTAATTGCCTAAGTCGATCTCATCAAGTCAAGCATCACACGCTAGTCCACCCGGAAGAGTCTAGATCGATTCCTTTGGCCTCCGCCCATATGTCTGCGGCTAAGGTTAATATAGTACCTTTGATTGATCATGATGCTGATATGAATACTGCTCCTGTAAGCCATCATACTGTGGAGAGGGCCAACAATCATGCCATATTGCAAATTATTCTTGCCAATGTAATTGACACATGTGCCAATAAGACCTCATGTAGGTTATTGCTCGATAAACCATGGTAGCTGAGTCGTTTATCCAAAGGATCGGAATTCCACGCACACATGCTCGCATCTCAGTTGTTGGATTAGTGGCTAACCCGGCTAGAGTTAGCCGAGGTCGCGCTAGCTTCACTTTGCTTTCAAGAACCACAACTGCATCCTTGGAAGTCTCCGGCCAGATTATGAGTTCTATGACCTCCTTGATTCCCTCTCAGCAGGTCAAGTCCAGCGCTCCTATCTGGAAAAAGATTCGCAGCTTACCGTTAGCTGACCCGACGTTTGGATCACCGGAAAAAATCGATGTTATTCTAGTCGCTGATCAACTCTGGAACATATATACTGGACATCGCCGAGAGGTTGGTATTAAATACCCTATTGCACTACATACTAATTTTGGTTGGGTTATTACAGGCAGCTATAATGATTGTAGCCACGAAGATTTGGATTCCTTAGTTCGCTCCTTCATGGACATGGAGCAGGTGCATCCGACCAAAGCGATGATCGACGCCAGTGATCCTGCAGAAAAACATTTTCTGACAACGCATGCTCTCCGAGAAGATGACGTGTACATTGTTCAGTACCCATTCAAGGAACCCATCATGCCACTCCAAACCGCTTTGCCGCCCTAGAACGGATATTTCGAAAGTTCCCCGCACTCAAGAAAGAGTATGTAAAGTTCATGGAGGACTACTTAAAAAGAGGACACATGGAACTGATACCTGCTGCTGAAGCGTCTGAGGATCCAGAACGCTGTAACTATTTGGCACACCACGCAGTGTTTAAGCCGGATAGCACCACCACCCGTTGCCGAGTTGTATTTCACGGCTCAAGAAAGGACTCTAAGGGTCATTCGCTTAACTCACGGATGCACATAGGCCCACATGTTCAAAGGGATATTATTGGAGTATGTCTTCGCTTTCGTCAGCATCTTTATGTATTCTGCGCTGACCCACAGTGGGCGATTTGGTCTCGCTAGCGGCATTTAATTCAAATTTTCAAATTGAAAAAAGCGTTAATATTTTTTCACAAGTCGATAACAGATGCATTGATTAGATTTATCGAAGTTTTTCGAAAAATCTACGATCAGCTGATCATCAGCTGTGAAGGGACAACCACACCATATGATTTTGCAAAAAAATTTTCAAAATTCTTTCTTTTTGCGCGTACTAGTTTCGAATTCGTCGGAAATTTACATTTCTTATTGAATTTATTAAAGGTTTGGCTTTTTAATATCTTTAAGGTATGTAGGGGAGAGTGGGGCAATTTCGTCAGCATTTTTTTAAAGCTATTTGTTGTCCATCTTGAGACACGTTATCATATTTGTATTTTTATTGTTGAATGCGGTTAGCACCAAGCTTTAAAATGTGACATTCCCCTATTTTTTTAATTACCTTGGTGATTTATAAAAAATTAAAAAGTAAAACCAATATACTGGGGCGATTCCGCCACATAGGGGGGTAAAATCGCCACACCATTGGGGTAATTTCGTCACCTGTAAAAATGTAGGGAATTTAACGCCTATAAATATGCTACACTGATCAAGCGTAGCATTTTGGTTGACGTCCTATACTTGATGCTGCTGCCAGTAGTCTGTTCGTTAGCCAGATCGTCAAAAAATATATATGTATTTAAAATAGGTGCGAATTTACCCCTAGCATAGGGTGGCGAAATTTCCCCACACAGTTCTTTTTAGAAATAATTACTTTTCTTCCGAAATTAGGCGCGAAGTTAAAAATCACTAACGCAGAAATGAACATTATAGCAATGTGTATTATACAAAAAAACCTGTATCTAATCCCTTTTCAATTGTGGCATACAGAAAAAATTTCGTCGAGAACTAAATGTAGCTTTTGAACTATTAAAACACATTTAATATTATAGCTTAATTATCTTGGCCTTCTGTGCAAAAAAAATGCATTAGTTGTGTCATGCCGTCTTAAAGGACTAAAACAAAAAAATTATATATTTTTACGACATATGGATTCCAAGATATTGCAGGTGACGAAATTGCCCCAGTGACGAAATTGCCCCACTCTCCCCTACTACAAAAAAAACCTATGTTTGTGACCGGTCAATAAATGTGTAGCTCATAAAACGTAGTGGTAATTCAGTGTATTAACAACGAGCCCGGATAAGCGTCTTTCGTGGAGTCGAACTTACCGGATTCAAGTGGATTCAGTCTAACTCTTTTATTAGCCAAAAGTGTGAATCAGTGGCGTCCGAAATGTGTAATATGAACTGCTATTACCTGCTAGCCTTTAAACTATGGTACTTTTTGGGAACAATGTCAGTAGCAAAAAAGCATCTTTTATTAGTATGGCACTCAGAAGTAATCCCAACCAAGAAGTTTGTGCTATAAAAAACATTGTAAATGGTACTGTTGTAAAACACATTAAATATACTCTGGAGAAGCAGTGCGAGATTGGCAAAAAGTTGCGAAATTTTACTAGAAGGCTGATAGTAAAGTGGAAAGAATGTGGAAGAAATAAAGATTTTTTCGACACCAGGAACAAGGACTTCCGAATCGTACGCGAGAGCAATACAAGCAGTCCACATTCACAGGCCTTTGAAGAAACACGCACATTTTATGCCTGGTAGGGCAAGGGACCACGTGGTTTGGATTCACTTTTAGGTTAAGTTTGTGTAACACAAAAATCAAGACAAAGTATCTGGTGCTATGCACTAATCGTGCGACCAACCTTCATTTTCAACATTCGTTGTTGAAATCAAAGCCAAAAAAAAAAAAAGAGCAATACAAGAAAAAATTGCAGGAAAAATACCATGGAAGATGTGATAAATCCCTTATTAGTTTCTTCCGACCCTTTGATAACTTCATTGTCAAACGGGTCTGCAATTACTTCTACAAAAACAATTATTATAGACGATGATGTTAAGAGTTTTCTTCTAATAAAGCATCTGTATATGACTCTCTGATTCCGATGATTCCGAATAACATTCTAGCAGGGACCGTAAATAACAGTTACTTAAGACTTTTATTTTAAAAGGCCTACTGAGATTTGTTTAAGTTTTTATCAACAATTTTACTGGTTTTTATGCACTTTATAGACATGGACAAATAACATTTAATTTGCTTTCCAGATTTGTTGACATGCATATACTTTGTGGAAAAGGGTAAAAAGAGTATTATTTTTGACGTTTAAACCAAATATCACAGTAGTCTTTTTAAAATAAAAGTCTCAAATAACTGTTATTTACGGTCCCTGCATTCTAGCCTTTTTTTGGATAATGTTGATTTATAAAATATATTAATTGGATTAAAAAAAAAAATAAAAGTAAAAAAAATGTATAGTTAAACTTTTAAAATTCTATGATATTTCTCTGATCAGTGGAAAAAAACCGACTGAAGACATCTATTTTCGATTAGAAT
>JBAMCJ010000680.1:0-10987 GCA_037075205.1 Drosophila prostipennis
CAAGTTGAGAAGAGAAGGGCAATGTTGTTGTTGATGCAGCCATCGGGAAAAGCCACACCAAGCAGCCGATGAGAGCTCCAGCTGACCTTGTTGTTGATTCGATTGTAAACAACGCAAAGCTCTGAAGAGCGCGCTTAGAGCGGGAATGTTGATAAAATGCGATAAGAGCGCCTCGCTGGGGAGCGATTGACGAACTTCGCGGAAAACAGATAACAACAACTCCAGCTGACGTTGTTGTTTGTTTGACTGTGATGAGCGAACAACTCCAGAGAGCGCGCTTAGAGCGAGAAGCGTGGTGAAAGATGATGAGAGTTCCTCTCCAGAGAGCGTTTGAAGAATGTCGCGCAAAACAGAGGACGACAACTCCAGCTGATGTTGTTGTTGCTTTGGCAGTGATAAGTGCACAACTCCGCAGAGCGCGCTTAGAGCGTGAATATTGCTGAATTGTGATGAGAGCGCCTCACCAGGGAGCGGGTGACGAACGTCGCGCAAAACAGACAACGACAACTCCAGCTGACGTTGTTGTTTGTTTGACTGTGATGAGCGCACAACTCCAGAGAGCGCGCTTAGAGCGAGAAGCTTGGTGAAAGATGATGAGAGTTCCTCTCCAGAGAGCGTTTGAAGAATGTCGCGCAAAACAGAGGACGACAACTCCAGCTGATGTTGTTGTTGCTTTGGCAGTGATAAGTGCACAACGCCGCAGAGCGCGCTTAGAGCGTGAATACTGCTGAAATGTGATGAGAGCGCCTCACCAGGGAGCGGGTGACAAACGTCGCGCAAAACAGACAACGACAACTCCAGCTGACGTTGTTGTTTGTTTGACTGTGATGAGCGCACAACTCCAGAGAGCGCGCTTAGAGCGAGATGTGTGATGGAAAATGATGGGTGCTCCTCTCCAGAGAGCGTTTGATGAATGTCGCGCAAAACAGAGGACGACAACTCCAGCTGATGTTGTTGTTGCTTTGGCGGTGATGAGTGCGCAACTCCGCAGAGTTCTCTTAGATCACGAATCTTGATGGAATCTGGTGCAAATGCCTTTCCTGAGAACTTTTGATGAACGTCAGACAAAACAGAAAACGAAGAATCCAGCTGATGATGTTGTTGATTTGGCAATGCGCTCCAAGAGAGTGCACTGGGAGTAACGTACGAGGGATTAATGGTAGCAACTAGTGATACCAAAACCAGCGGGCGTTGACCTTGCGAATAAGTAGCATGAAGATGAGGAAGCGGATCATGACAATTTGCCGTAGTAAAATCGACACCAGAGGCGCCGATTATTGGGGGTTTTTTGAGTCCGATGTATGATGATTGTGCGAATCCAGGACGTTCCCATCCACAATAGGCCTATCCCTATGGACGAATCGACTGACTTTGATTGAATTCGGCCAGAATGCATTACTAAAGACAGTCTGAAAGTGCTGCTCTGGTATTCTTAATTTCAAATTGACGAATTCCAATGTGGCTACATCTACACCATTTTTGACCACGCCTAGCTTATTTGCAACATATCCACTTACAGAATCAGATTTTACATGGGCTCTGAATCTACCAACATGAAGAAATTTATTACTCGGCACAACGTCGAGTTGTTCACAACTAGCAGCTTGACTAACTATTTGTCTCTTATTCCTGTGATTCTTTGCGTGGGGCTTGGCGGCAGTAGAAACTGGTGCGGGGGGAACCAGGTCTGCATGGTTGGCTTGGCGATCACTTGAAGAAGCTGGAGCCAAAGGTTTCACCACTTTTTTCCGTCGACTGACATTGTTATTGTCAGTGTCAGACATGGGAAAAGCCTTCAAAAACTTTGAGTTTAAGATTATGTTGGGAATATGACTGTCTTCCTTTCACTACTGGCCTAGAGACTCAGTTAGTGTTCCAAGAGATAAGTAATTCAACGACGGTGGTCGGAGTTATATTTAAGCATGTCTGTTCTTTATTGAAATCAGAATGAAACTGAACTTAAAGCTAACAAAAATTGGAATCATAGCGGCCACGCAAATATCTGTGTTTGCCGGCCATGCATGGGCATCCGGCCAGACGCTGTGTCAGCAGTTTTGGCCGGAGCGAGCTGTCGAACGAACGGTCATTGCCGCCGCTCGGTTAACTTAGTTAACTTATATACAAAGCAGGATCGTCTCGTCAAGTTATGCTGATCAAGAATATATATACTTTATAATGTAAAAGCTGCCTCCATCAAGGCTTTGCAAACTACTGACTGGCATCATAATATTCTCCAGAGGGATATTAAAATGCCACATGTGTCATGAAAAAATATCAAGTTTTTTGCATGCTTTTGCAAAGAAGAGAGACAATTTTAAAAACATGTGATTAGTAGTACGGGAGAAGGGGGCACTAGTAGGAGAAAAATTTTGGTTAGACATAGCAGCTATAAATAAAGAGCCATTGGAATAAGACTGGTATCATCGGAAAGGCTGTTCTTTTGGCTATAACTTTTTCCTACATCATTTTGAAGTCAATTGAAAAGCCTTCGAGGAACGTTGCAAAAGGTCAACATACTTTTTAAACTGGTTTAGCCCCAAGACTGGGGTAATAACAGTACGAAATTATCTTTCGCTGTCATTGTTGTGTTTTTTTTCTAACCCTTCTTTGCTATTCAAAATGCGGTTATAGCTCTTTGACGCAGAGGTCCATATTTTTGTAAGTTTATTATTTTTCTTCCTTGATTTCTACAATTCCATTATTCCTAAAAAATTTAGCCCTGTCAAATATTTATTTTGGCGCCCTTAACTGCGACTTAATCTCAGTTTGACTGCAATCTGGCTCATTAAACTCTCGCTCACAAATTCGACCATGAGCGCAACCAATACTGCGACTATGACCAATAGTTCTACCAACCGGCAGAAGTCATAAAAAATCAAATAAAGACCATGTGTTATCATATAGTACCATCTACTATTTGCACCCCAGAAGGAATGTTTGAAGTTTTGCTAAATACCACGAAGATTAAAGACCAACAAAATATTTAGTAAGAGAAACGCGTTGGGCATGAAACTTCCCTTTAGAAAATAAATATTTCAAAAAATCCCGCGATTTGTCCAATAAAGTGTGCCGAACACAATGTAACTATTTTCACAAATTTGACATTGAGGGAAATTGGTTCGTAATTTCTTCAACTGATGTCGCTTAAAGCTCAAATTTTTAATGCAGTCCTCTGGTGTTCTAAAGAACCTTCAGTAAACACAGCGCGCAATTTAAACGAGCCGTTTTGCCGGTTGGGCTACATACTATTGTGCACCTTTTACTATTAAAGCCCCCTTCTCCCCTACTAATTCTTTATATGACGATTAAGGGTCTGGTCACACGATATCTGTTGTGGGATTATTGTTTTCTTTATAGCACATAAGCTGTATACTGAATTACAAAATTAAGGATGTTAAAAAATGTTTAAAAAACAAATAATTTATTTAAAGGAGAAAGTACCTGAACAAATTTTGACAGTTTCTTGTGTAGCACGAATGATCGTTGCTTCATTACCGTAATATCCTTTTTACTAGAATCTTTGTGTTGATCATTTTTAATTGGATTTGCGTATAAATTAGCGAATTCACGTTCAGTCCCGAGGTACAAAGGCTTAATGAAGTTTACCATGCTATAATCTGTAAATTTAAATTAAAAATAATTAAATAATTAATTTTAAAAAATATTCAGAAAAAATTTCTGAAATCATCGGTAACTATACCCGTTACTGGAGAATAAAACCAAATAGTAAAGCATAAGAGAAAAAGTTGTAAACGCTTAGATCTCGGAAACTACAAAAGTTACAATGTTGGGATTAAACATACACAGAGAGAAGTATTTTTTTTATATGAACACAAATACTCATTCTGAGTACAAAATACTAACTATCAGTACAAATTTGTCAAAAAAATTGTTCTCAAATTAAGTAAATTTTTGCCTTATTAAGGACTTTTTTTCTCAAAATGAGTAGTAGTCCGATTTAAAAAATGTCTTCTACATTTCGATAGGTATTTTTAAACACAACAAAACTGCATTCCTACTTTTCCGATATATTAAAATTTTTCAAATCGTATATAAGCTATTGAGGGCGTTAGAGGGGGCGTGGCACCTTTTTGAAATAAACTTGCGCTGCGTAGGAACTCCTAGAATCTGCATGCAAAATGCCAATCTTCTAGCTTTTATAGTTTCCGAGATCTCAGCGTTCATACGGACAGACAGACGGACAGACAGACATGGCTAGATCGACTCGGCTAGTGATCCTGATCAAGAATATATACTTTATGGGGTCGGAAAAGCTTCCTTCTAGCTGTTACATACTTTTGCACAAACTCTACGAGTAACGGGTATAACTAGCAAAGTGGGCCGCAGCTTCGCTCGCGGAAATTAAGATTGAAAATATGTATGTATGTATGTAGAATAGCTACATATATTCCCATACCTTTAGCTTTATATTAATAAAGACAGGTGGGGGACGCCGTGAATCAAATTGTTTAAACATTTGCGTTTGTTTAAAAAATATGAGGCACGTGTAATAAAGAGCGTAAGAATCAATTGGTTTGAATATTTAATGTTCTTTTAATATTATCAATCCGATTTGAATTTTAAATCACAAAAATCAGTTACAAAATGTCTTAAATCTGTTGTGGAAATGTAAATGAAATATTCTTTTAGCAAAAGGATATCAGTATTATCTTGATTTTGAATTTGAGCGAACCTCAATTCCTTAGTCAGCTGCGATGGACACACACAAACGTACACACGCATATGCATATTTATCTAATGGCTGTGTGTGTAAAATACACATTTTTTGGATATACATATTTCGTTCGTGTGTGTGTACATAGCTGAGCGAATCATTGTTTATTTTTGTTTTTTACAAATCCAAAGTTTGTAGATAACTCAACATTTGAAAACAAATGAAAAGATTTGCGATATAATCGATTTTTTAACCGCGCATTTTACATTTTTTGTGACTGGTATTTTCATTTTTTCCCCTGCGCGGTCACACTTAAAATGCTACATACACACATTTACGACTTAATGCAAAGTGCGCCAGCAGAACATACATACATACATATGTGGAGGCCGTGACGTCACACACAACAAAATTGGAAAATATTGGGGACTTGGTTAAGGAGGCTGAATTTCCAAAAAATTTAAATGCAGTTAGTTGCGGCTATGCCATAAGATTATGATCATAATTTTTTTTAAACCATTTTAACAACATTTATAACAGAGAAATGGCAAAAGAAAGAATTTAAAAAAAAACGAATCGAATTTTGGGGCACTTTGGGGTCGTTTATTGTTTTAATTTGCACCTCACACACGCCTCCTAATTATTTCAGAATTATGCTAATTTTTCTAGATTTTTATGTCAATCCGCTCTGTTATTTTTTATTGGAACAATTATATTAGTTTAGATAACAAAAAACGCAGAATAACAAAAACAAAAATATTTGTGTTTACCGGAATGGGGATTGAACTCACAACCCCGGACGGCATTAGCTATCAAATATTTGATGGCAAGAGTCATTTACTCCCTAGGCCAGCCTTTTAGAAGGTTTCTGTGAGTAATGTCATACTCATTATGAAAATATTTGTACTCAAGTTGGAAATTGAAGAACTTGTTTCCTAAAATTAAGATTTTTGTGATCAATTCAAGTTTTTTTTCTTAAAGTGAGTTCATTTTGTACTCAATATAAGTTTTTTCCCAAAGTTTGTACTCAAAATCAGTACATCCTGACCCGACTATCAGATACCCGTTACTCAGCTAAAGGGAGTGCGAGGAAGCGTATTCTTAATCAGGATCACTAGCCGAGTCGATCTAGTCATGTCTGAGCCATGTCTGTCTGTCCGTCTGTCTGTCTGTCTGTATGAACGCTGAGATCTCGGAAACTATAAAAGCTAGAAGATTGGCATTTAGCATGCAGATTCTTGGAGTTCCTACGCAGCGCCAGTTTGTTTCCACCGAGAGTCACGCCCTCTCTAACGACCACAATCGCCTAAAACGATTTTAAAAGGTGTCTGGCGCTCACACCTTAAAGATTTCGGAAAAGTAAAAATGTATTTTTATAGTGTTTAGTCGGGGCACCCGACTATAGCGTTCTCTCTAGTTATTTTTGATTTTTATAATAAAACTCATTGAATAACTGTTATGCCAAAATAAAAATAA
Organism: Drosophila prostipennis; assembly: GCA_037075205.1. Classification (NCBI taxonomy): domain Eukaryota; kingdom Metazoa; phylum Arthropoda; class Insecta; order Diptera; family Drosophilidae; genus Drosophila; species Drosophila prostipennis. The sequence continues at coordinate 6,152 of JBAMCJ010000680.1, forward strand.
CAGAATGACTGTTATGCATTGACTTAAAAAAAAAATACAAGTCAAAGTAACATTTGATTTATTTAATAAAAATTGATAATAAATGTTATGTTTTGATTTTTATACCTTTGCCGAGGGTATTATGATTTCAGTCAGAAGTTTGCAACGGTTGGTTCACAGCTTATTTCAACAAGTCTACACCAAAAACTTTAACATCCCATAAAAACTAAACAAAACATGTTATCAAAATAATTTAAACGCAGAATACATCTATGATGTACACATTAGTGTTTAATAATTGTATGATTTTTTATATATTTTACAAATATTTTTTATGAATTAATTACAAAAAAATAATTTGGTTATATAAGTGTCGTCAAATTCTTCTGACCAACGCTTTATAAACCCAAGAACACTCATAGCTTTGTTGACAGTCAGCATTATGTGGCAGTCAAATTTAAGCTTCGGGTCCAGAAGAACGCCTAAATCATTACCAGTGATATTAGAGAGGAACATAAATGTTGCAAATGAGTTCTGATAATACGTTTAAAGGCTTTTGGAATTGCCGACAATTCAGAAATATCTCTATAATTCTGGGCATCCGCCTTCGCACCCTTTTAGTGAAGTCGAATAATAAAAGAGTCCTTCCAGATAGTTGGAAAAAGTGATGATGAAATAGACCAATGAAAGAGTTAAGAAATAGGTTTGCAAATGGTTGATGCACAAAACTTAAGCACACACCCAGGAAGTCCATCAGAACCGGGAGAATAAGTTGGCGTTGTTGTTGTTAAATCTCTTAACAGAGAACTTTCGGTAATTATAGGGGAAAAAATACAATTTTCCCTATTTAAGGGATTTTGGTAGTTAGAATTTGACCAAAAAGACGAGCTATAAGTAGTTTGGAAAAAGTCGGCAAATAAATCAGCATTTTCAAAAGCTGTCGATGCCTCCATTGAGTTAAAACGAACCGATGAAAGCCAAGCCGAAGACTTACGCTTAGCGTTAACAAAGTTATAAAACTGCCTCGGATCATTTGAAAATTCATATTTACAACGATTTAAATACATAGTATAGCAATGACTGTTAAGAACGTTGAAATCAGATCGAGCCACCATATATTTCGAAAAATCGGATGGCATGTCCGATTTTTTATACTTTTTATAAGTGTTTGATTTAAGACTTTTTTCTGCTTTGGAGGAAGCCTATCAGGAACGCATTCATTAAAAAAATTGTTTAGAAAGCTATAGAACAGTTCAGTGGCACTTTCGATATCCATACAATTATAAAAATCAGTCCAATTATATTAAGAAATCATTAAATGAAGTTTATTATAGTCACATTTACGAAAGCGTCTCATTTTAGATGGAGAAACTAAAGGAGAGAGGGTATCAAGGTAGGGGAGGCCAACTGTCAATTCCATAGTTGGGTGGTAGTTCTAGATACTGTGACTTCAGACGGCTCTGAAACAAACACAAGATCTAATTGTCTATTTCATGAATTTCGTATAAAGCTTACTTGCTGTAACGATAATTCTAAAAGACCATCCACAAAATCATGGGTGGATAAAGGCAGAGCGACAATTGAGTCAGTAGGAGGGGACCAAGAAATATCCGGGAGATTTAAGTCACCCAAAACAATCAAAAGGTCCCTATTGGAAAGAAAGAATAGAATAGATTTAATAGCAGATAGATGTTGCTAATAAATTATTAGGTCAGAGCCAGGTGGAATATAAGAACATGTAATAAAAATAGACAAGGATTGCAGGGAAACTTTCACACAATCAAATTCAATTTCATTAGGGACATGAGAATGAATTATCTCAGAATTTATAGTGGAGGTAACGGCAACTAAAACGCCGCCCCCCTACGGGAAAGGCGATCGGTTCTGTAAGTATTAAAGTTTTTTGACAGAACTTCAGAGTCGTTTATCTCTGGTTTCAGCCAAGTTTCAGTAAAAGCTAAGATATTGTCCGTAAATGACGAGGAGTCAGCATAAAGCTTAGGTAGTCCTCTAACATTTGGTAAGCCAAGAAAAAACTTTTCAGTTTATTGGCGCCGTGGCAGGCCTGTTATTTGTTCTCGGTTTATTAGGAACAAATTCTTTTATAACCAAATCATCATTAAGCCAAAAGCTTTCAAAAAACAGTACTTTATACACATCAGGCGGAGCAAAAATTTTGAAAGACGATATCCTACGGGCGTATGAAAATCGAAATTGTTCAACCGCAATTGCCTCGGATGGGAATTTTTCTCTAATAAATTTCAAATCATCCTCAGATGTGGTATCAGGCGTGAATCTTGAAAAAAACAATTGCTTCCTATGTGGAACAACTGAGAGTATCTTACGCCCACCAGCAGCAGTCTGAACTTCACTCAGCTGTGAGCCAGAAACGGCACCTTTGGGTACAACTGGGAGTTTCTTACTCCCCCCAATAGCAGTCTGAACATCACTCGGCTGAGAGTCAGAAAAGGCGCCTACTGTACCTATGGGTATGGTCGGCACCGAATTGGTTGACTCCGCCGGCTCTGAGGATCACTATGGACGGCAGTCCATATAGTGACGAAGCGCACAAGGAGAGTGTGCGAAGGCGACTACTATATAGCCGCAGAATTGAAAATCTGCTGTGATGGTCCGATCATAATGAGTGAGATACACCAATCGAAAGGTATCGCAAAAAATAACAGGATTGCATACCAAGACTTTAAAAAAATCAATTGGCTTGGGAGAGAGAGCGGAGAAAGTAAAAATGTGAAAATTTCTAATTTTGGAGCTGTTGGGGCCGTTGGGGATAAATGCCCCTCGCAATGTTTTAGTTGATTTCCTATTGAAAATACCCGTCGAATGCGGGGTTTTATGATAAAATCCGATGGTCCGTTCAAAAGTTATAAAAGAAGATTTTCTTTTGTCAGTTTGTGACAAAAACGTTGGTTTAAAGTCCTGGAAACTTTATATGGTGTTGTTTAACACCTCGATATAAGAAACATTAGTTCTACCACTTTTGGAAAAACTCGCTAGTTTAGCGGGAAAACAGCTATTAATGGCTAAATTTTGTAAGCCCATAACTTGAGAAATACTTAAGCTACAGACTAGTGCTTTACCCCATATTAAAGGTATTTTGAAGTAAAATAAACGCCTTCTTAACACTATTTATTTATATGCAATAGCTAAAAAGTTATACACAAACCCATTTTTTGTTTAAGGTTATGTTGAGTCAGTAAGCTTTTTCACTAACTTTAAACCTTGGCCGAAGTAAAATAGAAACCGCACAAATTTTCAATTAATTATGCACTAAGTTTATTCTATGGCACCAAGGCCTTAATTTCAAGGGTTTTGTTTATGTTGATTTGGTTGGGCAGGCAGACCGATTTGTCTGTGCCTTTAACAAGCGAAAGTATTAACCGAAATGGAATTTAGGCAGGCGATCAGCGACCGTGCCTTCAGCGAGCGAGTACAAAATCGAACTATAAGTAGATGCTTGCCGTGGACAAAAGGCAAGTCAGCGACAGACAAAAACGAAGTTCAAAAGGGAGTAGTAATTACAGCAAAATGTCAGAGTTGCCACACAAGGCAAATGGAAAAGGCAAAAACAAACTTCGAGAAATTAGTTTACGTTAAGACTTTGAATTTTAGGAATTTAATTAGGTTGCGGCATGACCGAACAAATACACTTTCTAATTTTTTTTCATTCGGCACGCTGCAATAGAAAATGCCTGTGAAGGGAAAAAGGCTGGAATAGTTTGCTAGGGCGGGCCGAATCAGAAAATCTTAGAAGTGTATTTAATGACGAGTGTAATAATTTTTCGTCACAAATGTTGATATCAGAACTTTTGTATGTTGAAGGTGCGATCGACACTAGTTTTTTACCTCGTTAAGAGGAGTTTTTATTTGATTTTATAAGAGCCTGACTTTCAGATACAGGAACTACGCCGGAACTAGCTGTGTCCATTGGCACAGGCGGCTCACTTACACCTGCTGCAGCTACCAGGTTAGGATTTAAAGTGGATTCTATATTTGCCTTTTTTTTATGTATTTAGTTGGTGAACAATTATCTGCTAACATATGTTGAAAGGGATGAATTAAATAAAACAACCTTTTCAGTTGAGTTCTATATTAAAACTGAATTTTATTTTCTAAGTCCCTGCTTAGGAAACTAACATGAAATTCTTATTCTGGTCTTATCTGTGGCCTACGCAGAGGCCGCGTCTGCCTGAGCGGGAGAGTTATCATTGGACCCCCGCACAGGAACCCTTGATACAGTGTGAGAAACATCTCAAGTGATTATCTTCGGTTAGGCTCAAGTGGCCTACATTCTACATTTTGATAGGTATTGATAACCACAACAAAACTGCATTTTTACTTTTCCTAAATATTTAAATTTTTAAAATCGTATATAAGCTATTGTGGGCGTTAGAGGGGGCGTGGTACCCTGTTGAAAAAAACTTGCGCTGCGTAGGAACTCCTAGAACCTGCATGCAAAATGCCAATCTTCTAGCTTTTATAGTTTCCGAGATCTCAGCGTTCATACGGACGGACAGACAGACGGACAGACAGACATGGCTACACTCAAAAAATTATTTTTTCTTAAATATAGAAAAATACAAATTTTCTGTGCTTTAGAAAAAATTTTCTATTAAGAGAAAAAAATCTCTAAACTTCAGAAAATTTCTCTGTTAAACGATATTTTTTAGAAATTTTTTTCTCAAAATGAGAAAAATTCTTTTTTTTTCTAAATTATAAGGTGTTTTTTCTAATCTGCCTTTCTTTATTTGAGGGTTAAAATCGCCATTGCTTTTAGAAAAAAAAGACTAAACATTTCTAAAAATAAAAAAAAATCGCCATTCAAATTAGAAAAAATTC
>JBAMCJ010000681.1:0-146384 GCA_037075205.1 Drosophila prostipennis
TTGGCATTTTGTATGCAGATTCTAGGAGTTCCTACGCAGCGCAAGTTTATTTCAAAAAGGTGCCACGCCCCCTATAACGCCCACAACCGCTTATATACGATTTTAAAAATTTAAATATTTCGGAAAAGTAAAAATGCAGTTTTGTTGTGTTTCGTCACTTGCAGTTTTTGTTTCAAACAGGGTAGCCACAATTCAAGAGCTATCAGAAAATATATCCTGGCGACATGTCCCTCCGCAGTTTAATACAGCAGACATTGCGTCCCGTGGCTGCGATGTCAGTGAATTGACTGAGTCCATCTGGTTCGAAGGTCCGAAATTTCTGTATGAAAATGAGTCATTATGGCCAGAAAACTCAAATTTTTCTATACCTTCCGAATTAAAAAACTCAGAGTTAAAAAAAGCTGCCCAAGTGTGTATAGCCGTCGAGCTATCAACTCCGTTCGAATTTATTACTCTTATCTCATCGTTTCCCAAAATCATTAGAATTCTTGGATACGTTTACAGATTTCTAAGCCTAGCTAGATCACGAGAAAGATCAGTAAGTCTGACGGCTAGAGAGTTACAACTATCATTTTTTAAACTGATGGAAATCATCCAAAACAAGAAAGGACGCTAGCTTCGGCCAGCCGAAGCTTATATACCTTGCAGATCATTCCTATTAATCACTAATTTTCCGATCGTTCCTATGGCAGCTATATGATATAGTCGTCCGATTTTGAAAAAAATTTATTCGAAATTCAGAATTAGATAGAAAATGGCAATTCCAAAAGTAGGAGGTTCTAGGTTCAAAAACACCCAAGATATCATTTTTTTACATTTTTTTTGCCCGATTATTCCTATGGGAGCTATATGATATAGTTGTCCGATCCGGCTCGTTCCGACTTATATAAGTAAAGTAAAAATGCAGTTTTGTTGTGTTTATCAATACCTATCGAAATGTAGTAGAAATTTTTTTAATATGACCATTTGTTAAAAAGTTATGGCTGATCAAAGTTTATATCTCCATCTCCCTCGCACTCGGCATAGCGTCATATCTTCGCGCGACATAAATCCGCCCTTCTACGAACGACATATCTCCGCCCGAATATATTTGGTTTTTAAACGTCACGGAGATATGTAGTTTTCAGAAGCGCAGAGATATGTCGTTTTTAGACGACAAAACTCCGCTTTGATCAACGGGGGAGATATGTCGTTTTTATACCCGTTACTCGTAGAGTATTGTATTCGTGCAAAAGTATTTAACAGCTAGAAGGAAGCGTTTCCGACCCCATAAAGTATATATATTCTTGATCAGGATCACTAGCCGAGTCGATCTAGCCATGTCCGTCTGTCCGTCTGTCTGTCTGTCCGTCCGTATGAACGCTGAGATCTCGGAAACTATAAGAGCTAGAGGATTGGTATTTGGCATGAGGATTCTTGGAGTTCCTACGCAGCGCAAGTTTGTTTCAAGAAGGTGCCACGCCCCCTCTAACGCCCACAATCGCTTATATACGATTTTAAAAATTTAAAAATTTCGGAAATGTAAAAATGCAGTATTGTTGTGTTTATCAATACCTATCGAAATGTAGAAGAAATTTTTTAAATCGGACCATTCGTTTAAAAGTTAGGCCTGATCAAAGTTGTATATCCTCCATCTCCCTCGCACTCCCTTTAACTGAGTAACGGGTATCTAACAGTCGGGGCACCCGACTATAGCGTTCTCTCTTGTTAAACGTCATATCTCCGCCAAATAAATCACGACATATCTCCGCTGACAAAATACACTGGGCGGAGATATGACGGCGGAGATATGTCGTTATCCCGCAGAAAGAGTAGGGGCTTAGCGTCAAATCTCCTCGCGACATATCTCCGCCCTTCTACAAACGACATATCTCCGCGCGGAGATAAGACGTTTAAAATGACATATGTATCTCCGCGCGAAGATATTTCCTTTTTAAACGTCATATCTCCGCGCGGAGATATGTCGTTCGTAGAAGGGCGGAGATATGTCGTTTTTAGACGACATAACTCCGCGCTGATCAACGGGGGATATATGTCGTTATTAAACGTCGCGACATATCTCCGCCGACGAAATGCAATGGGCGGAGATATGACGGCGAAGATATGTCGTTATCCCTTTGTACTAGTTTACAAATAGATTTTGAAAAATTGTACAATTTTTTAAAACACCTGCAATTGATTTTCAAATATCTGTCTGCAGTACGGGCAGAGCAATAAAGTTTTTTTTTAACACAGTTTCGGAATTTTTAAGCATAATAGGCGGTACTTATCTTCTCGGTAATATCATTGATTTTGAATGCGCTTTACAACATAACAAACAGTCATTCTTTTCTCAGTATTCTCATTAATTCAAAATGCATTTAGAAGTTTTGTGAAGAGTGTCGTTATGACACGCACCCATTATAGATATGTGGTTAGCAGGTTTTTAAAATTGAATGACGGTTGGAAGTTTTGTTATTTTATTCAAAACAACCAAATGTACAAAAATTTTACATTACCTTCGAGATAAACTTTCTCCTGGCGAAATAATTGTGACTTGTGGATCGTTGACCTGGCATGCCAACCGTACCAAGAAATTCAAAACCGTATCGCAGTATGATTTATCAATAGACCGAAAAATATCATCAGCCTTAGTATACGATCCCACACCTGTAATAATAAGAAATTAAATAACTTTATAAAGCAAAAAGCCTGTACGATTATTAAAATAACGCTATAGTCGGGTGCCCCGACTAAGGAAAGTGCGAGGGAGACGGAGATATGCATGCAGCAAAGCGACTGCTTGCAATGCTTGAATTTAATTATATGAACATAACTTTTAAATTAATCTAGACGGTCTAGACGCGTCTGTTCTTCTGTCCGTCTTTCCTTTTCTATGCGAACTACTCACTCAGTTTTAAAGCTGTCGCAATGAAACTTTGCCAAAAGATTTCTTTTTTTTGCGGTATATCTTATGGATATACTCTTAAATACTCTTAGTATAAACATGGCCAAAGTAGTTTTAAGTTAGTTACATTATATTATGTGGATATATATTAAGGTTATTCAGCAGTCCTGGCAAGTGTGGCAAATGGCTGATGTGGCAAATCTGCCATACGGTTAAATGAAGTTTTGCGACGATTGATATTAAAACAAGAGATAACGCTTAAGTCGGGTGCCCCGACTATCAGATACCCGTTACTCAGCTTAAAGGAGTGCGAGGGAGATGGATATATAAAACTTTGATCAGGCATAACTTTTTAACAAATGGGCCAAATTTAAAAATTTCTTCTACATTTCGATAGGTATTGATAAACACAACAAAACTGCATTTTTACTTTTCCGAAATATTTAAATTTTTAAAATCGTATATAAGCGGTTGTGGGCGTTATAGGGGGCGTCGCACCTTTTTGAAATAAACTTGCGCTGCGGAGGAACTCCTAGAATCTGCATGCAAAATGCCAATCTTCTGGCTTTTATAGTTTCCGAAATCTCAGCGTTCATACAGACAGACGGACAGACAGACATGGCTAGATCGTCTCGGCTAGTGATCCTGATCAAGAATATATATACTTTATGGGGTCGGAAACGCTTCCTTCTAGCTGTTACATACTTTTGCACGAATAAAATATACCCTTTTACTCAACGAGTAACGGGTATAAATATAAGCATCGGTCAAGCTACTGCAGGTCTAAAATTTTTTGTATTTCATGTATTTTGTTGTTGAATATGCGAAATTTTCACCTGCCACAGCTGCCATTTGCGACACTTGGCAGGACTGCTGAATATCCTAATTATGTATCTCGATATATATGTTCCATCCCTGGGAAATGCACGAACAAAGGAGGGCGAGAACATTCGAGAAAGCGTGGCAGGTGTGATCGGAGGCAAAGCAGAATAGAAATAAAGAACACTATAATAATTCAGAAGAGGTAACTTAACTTAACCAAGGTATATTGGTATAGGTAAATATCTATTAACATGGCTTCACGCATTAATCTCGGCAACCTCAAATTAATAGAAATCAAAGGTGAAAAACTTGGCTTATCCACAAAGAGAAACAAAGGCGCACTAATTGCGCAGTTAAGGGGCACATCTAAGTAACTGGGAAAAAAAGCGGATTTTCTGGATTTTTTTTGGCAAAATGAAGAAGCCAATCGAAAATTTGAAAAGTAGGTTTTATAATATTAGATCCGAAGTACAAAATAATTTTTTTTTTCGAATAAATCGAAAACAAAATGGCGGCCGTGCAGCATTTCTTCGTAGGCCCTTTTTTGTTGAAGGGGGTATTTTGAATATACTGTCAACATTTCAGATCGATCGGTTAGGATTTGTTCGAGTTATATGTGCGGCTGTCTCAATAAAAGTGGTTTCGAGAAAAACGCGCTTAAAGTTTTATGGTGCCCGGAATATACCTGTGAGGCATCGCCGCAGAATGGAAAATATCGACACTTTCACACTTTTGCCGGACTCTATCTTATGGTATGTTATTTTTAAGACTCTAAAGAATTTTTTAAGCGAAAAAATTTTTTTCGATTTTTTTAAAATTTTACCTAGATGTCCCCCCTTAAGAGCTGTACTACCGTTTCCAAATTGCTCTACTGGCGAAATTGGTGCTGAGATGGCTGTCGCCAATGCAGCCAACAACAACAAAGAAGAACAAGACGGCGAGATGGCTGTCGCCAATGCAGCTAACAACAACATAGAAGAACAAAATGAAGAAGAAGATGAAGACGAACTTAAACTTGTCGGAAACTTGAAGGAAACGGCTGCAGGATTTCTACCGAATTCTGTTTTGCTGAAAAGTTTTTTTTGTGTGCCTCAAGTACAGAACCAGTGGCAAAGGTTGCCGCAATAAGTACAGAACTAATTGGGCTGCGGAGAAGTGAATACGTCAAGATTTCTTTTCGTACTGATTTTATTGAGCATGGATCCGGGTTTATATACATGATTTGGGGTCACAAGGATATTAATTATGTTTTAGTTGTGGAGCCATAAAATTTTACTGAGATCTTTCCATTCAAAAAATCATAAAAATTGAAAGAAAAAATATTTTGAAATTTTTTTGTTGCAGTTATTATTAATTTTGATTGCGGAAAAACTTTGCATCAAAACATTTTTTTTTTTAGGCCCCAGGAAAAAAGTTTAAAATTTGACTTTTACAAAATTTTTTAACTTTTCAAAGTGTGCTTAATGGGTTAAGAAAATTTTTGTGTCATTTTAATGGAATTGAAGTGCTCTTTCTATAGGTGCCACAAGTTTATATAATAAGTTCAAAATATGAGTACAGTTAACATTCAAATCTGTGAAAATACTTTTGACCACCTGTTGCGTCGGCAACGTAAATATCGCCGCCGCGACCATGCATCTTGTCCCATTCGCACTAACATTCCATCGCCCCGTACTCAACGCGCCCAAACCCGCGGTGGCGCCGATGCGCCCCTGCAAGATCGCAACATTTTTCGAGAATCTACCGCTATTCGAAAGCCGCGGTACTGTCATCTCTTTCTCTCTTGCACGTCTCCGCTGCCTAAGCCACGCGCTGAAGTTGCGCAGTTGTAAAAAGTTGGCGAACGGCGTGGACGTGCGAGCAGACGAGGAGAGCACAAATGTAACACATTATGTAACTGAATTAACCAAAAAGCTAACATGAAATAAAGATTTCAGTTGTTATTTTTCTGATCGACTGTCTCTGAAGCAAACTACTCGAAGCCTGTGTTTTATGCGGAAGGAACGTCTCTCGCACCAGTTGCGAGCCAACAACCACCCTTGTATAAATTAGGTTTTAGTTGTGAAGCCACGCGGTGTCCTTCGCCGCTGTCCGTGAGGGTGAGGAGTTGCGATCCAATTGCCACCTTGGCTGGTCCGGGAAGGGGTGATGACGCAATTGCCACCGTGGCTGGCTGCTATTGTGGATGAGCCGGGCGGTTGCCACTGGCTCTCTTCTCTCTTCTTATGAAGACTACGTCGGGAGTAACTAATTCCGTTGCTAACGGCCCTTAGGACTCGATAACCAATTTCAATTTCGGCACATGCCGGAGTTATATATTTAAGCCAATGCTCTTTATTGAATGTTAAAGTAAAACTAAAAACATATATGACTTTACGTAAGCTATGCGCGGCCGGCAAGCCGACCGCTCGTGTAGCAAAGTGCTGACACTAGCAAAATCAACATAACTCACCATACAGTGCACCAATAAGAACCAGGCACCGCTCCTAAAGATGTTTATGCTGATTTTGCAACTAAACACTAGGGTGATCCAATAATCACCCAAGATCTGTATCGACTTATGATTACTTCTTAACAGTGTTAACAACTCTCCCCTTTGTGAGGGCTCAATGATGGTTGGGTGTCCCAGCTAATTCTCCTGGAACAAATTCCTCAACTTTTGCCACGAGTTGGCAGTACCGCTGTCTGTCAAAGTGACAGTGCACTGGAAGGTTTCCATTGCTCTTCCAACCCTCGTTTTCCAGTTGTCAAATTGCGCCACATGGCTGATCTTTCTCGTTCTTTCTCAAAGAAAATTCGACAACGTAGGACGTGAAATCCGCTGAGAAAAGAGCTAAGGCTAACCTAGATTGATCTTCAATAAAACACTCTCGAAACACTTTACTAAAGCGCTTACCCGTCGCGGCGACCCGTTCTGAGTGTGCAACCAGCACCGCCAACAGACGAAAGCCGTATTTGATAGACAATTCTTGAACAAATCCCCACCTGAGGTAAGAAAACGTTGTTTGAGGTTACTCTGACTTACGCTACACCCCCCCCCCGCAGCCGTGTGACCGCATGCACGTGAAATTTCGGATCAATACTCGTTTGCAGTGGCTCGAGGTATCCGGAAAATTTGCTTTGACCACAGTAGCTGTACGATCAACACGGACAAGAAGGCGTTCAGATCAAAATTCCCAACGCAAATTATAAAACTGGATTCTGGCAGCCACGGAGACATAGCCGACCATCGGCCATTGGTGGCAGCGTACAGCAACACTAAGCACGGTTCTCTCATCTCACTCAGTACTATCCGAGGCGACCAACAGCGTTCGCCACTACCAACAGTGTAGCCTAACGGCGACCTCTCCGCTACGTGGACCACTTACACCGCAACACTCGTCGCCCAGACAGCGGTACCAGCTACCTTCTCTGATTATCCTCTACTTGAGCGATACTAGGGTGGCCAGATATCACCACTGCCTGTGAGATTCTTAGACGAGCGCCAACCAAGACCGAGACCGTTCAAGCCCAAGCAACAGGATCCGTATTGCCGCGAGCCATTCTACTATAATTATTTGATAGGATTCCTAGCCTAAGTTGGTTCCGTGGGGCCAAACTGCTTGATCAGTTAGCTTGCGTGGGCATCTTCATATTTGGTCTTAATTTCCTTCCAATAGCTTACTCCAGCGTCAACAGGCCTGCTGACACCGTTGGACACAATTGAAGCAGTGAGTACGGCATAGCCGAATGGGTATAGATACCTTTTTTTTGTACACGCCCACATATGAAACCCACCGCAAAAGCTTACGTGAATAAAGCCATATATTGAGTAATTACGCTTTTGCCCCACGACCCCAAATGCACGGAGAATTAGCACCCGTCTAAAGTAGAGTAAAACGACACTGATTCTTGAATGCTTTGTTTTGTTAGGTTTAAGAACTATACTGTCAATCATGACTTATGTTAATTTGAAATACAGAAATATGTAACATGAATTAAACTTCAAATTCTAATGGGCACCTAAGGCATATTTTATCAAGCAGAAAGGGATAAGCCGAAACATCATTTGGCTTACATAGGCAGGGCGGGCGAAGCAGAGGAACCTACCATCCAATTTCCTCCTGGCTGAGAGCTAGATATACCCACTATTCGATCGTACATTTGACTTATCCTTCCCCCGGTTTCTTTACTCTGTCGATTCGTATTATGTGACGCGTACGCGATAAGGAACTAAAACCCCACCCCAGCCCTGAGCTCAGCCGACAACCCAAGACAGAGTAGGTTCCGTGTTCGCTACTGAACGTGTCCGTTACATAATAAGATGGCGCCCAACGTGGGGCTATCACGACAAGGATACCCATAATCCTTGGACATGCAGCCACACAAAACTACGTATATTCTTACATTTAGGAATCATCAATCCTCAATAATCACTTTACTCTCGTATAGAACGGAGTGGAAACGCTGACTTTCTGAGCACTAATTGGAGATCAGACCCTCGTCCTATACGAAGATCCATTGGGAGCCTAACTGCCCCAGATCAAGGTGTTCATCCAAGGTTTGTTTATTCCGGATTTAACGTTTGGTGGAAAAGCCCGAATGATAACCGTTAAACCACCTTTGATGAGTTCACCTTGATTTCCTATTCGGTTAAAGTAACTTGAGACTGCTAGCACTGGATCTTTCGGTGACTTTCCTCGTAATTTAATCGAACATACAAACTGACAGCACTCACGATCGAATCGTCAATATCGACCTATCAGCCATTTCACATTCTGCCGATAGATATGCCTTAGGTTAAGACCCAAACATCATCCCATAGAAAACTCACTCAAATTGAATAGATTTTTTTTTGGTCATTCCATACCTTCTTATATAAAGAGCAAAATGTCGGTATCGCGAAGCCCGCTAAATCAAAGAGGGGCAGAAACCAACGTTGCCTTTTGCACCATCTGTAATGAGAGTCTTACGGGTGAAAGACCCGTAATAGAAACTAGTTGCAAACATAAGTTTCACCGAACATGTCTAGCCCTTTGGCTCGGTACTAGCGAGACCTGCCCTAATTGTAGGCAAATCTGTAGCAGGGATATGGTAGTCACACCTCCTCCTTTATCGATGAACCATAACTTACTGCCCCCACAATTAGCCGTAACCGCCTCGCCAACCGATGCAACGTCGCGAGGCCGACCTGCCACCAGATCTCAGACGCACAATCCTTCCCGAGAACCAGAGGAAAGGGGTACAACTAACAATCGAGGCACCAATAATAATCGGAATAATAACACGCGTCGCGCGGGTGGGACTACCGTAACAGAGAACCGAATACAACAATTAATCGCCGCGGCATTAGACAATCATAGAGCGAGTTTAGCTAGTGCAGTGACAGAGGAAATTAACGGAGTTCTGAGGAATTTGCAGTTACGATCTGACCAACGAGACCCAAGTGATGATCGACAGTTAGAGTGGGACGATGAGATTCCGTTACTTGCCCCACGTCCGAGTAACGCATCCGGCCCAGCTCGGGCCCCTAGTCGAGCCTACTCCGAACATCGCCCAGAACCGAGAGATGATAGATCTGATCGCACTTCTAGTGTTATAACAAATTGGCATTTAAAATTCTCAGGTACCCCACAAGACATTCCTATAGACGATTTTATATATCGAGTTAATTGCCTTACTAGCCAATGTCTGAATGACAATTATAATATTCTTTATCGGTTCGCTCACTTGCTATTCACGGGTCCAGCCTTGACCTTTTATTGGCGTTTCCATCGCAGCACCACTCAGCCAAACTGGTTCTTTCTCTGCTCATGCCTACGAGAAAGATATCAAGAGCAGCGAACCGACGAAGATATTAAAGATGCAATTAGACAACGAAAACAGAAACCCAATGAAGGGTTTGATGATTTTTTAGACGCGATTCTAGCCATTTCGGACGCCTTACGGGAACCGACGCTGAGTTGGTAGCAAGTGTCAGACGTAACCTCAGACCAGAATTAAGACAGGAACTTTTGCACATAAATACTTCAGATTTATCCTCCTTACGTAGAGAGTGCCACCGACACGAAGAGTTTCACTCAAGCTTAGCTGCAAGAAACTACCTTAGACAGAACAATCAGAGGCGTAACATCAGTGAACTTGTTCAGTGCGATTCCGAGATCAATAATCCCGAATATAGTCAGGAAGCCTCAGTCGAGCTCAACGCACTCCAGTCCCTTCATAAAATAAAGTGCTGGAATTGCGACGAGCGGGATCATAGATACCAGGACTGCCTGAAACCAAAACGAATCTTCTGCTATGGGTGTGGATTGTTGAACCAATACCGGCCGTTATGCCCTAAGTGCAATCCTAAACCGGAAAACCGGCAACAGGATGTCCGTCAGAACCCCTAGACGGGTGTCCGAAAACAGCCTTGGATGAATCCTCTTATAAAGATTCCAATTTCCCCGAACCGACATCAACACCCAAATTCAAGCCATTTCACGTACGCTTGCACGAGTATAATTTGCGACGAGCAGCCATTTTTTCCACGTCTTCACTAAAGTTTTCGAAGTCCAGATCTTCAAGACGAATACAAGAGTATTGGAGGGACAGGCGGCGTTTAAAGAAATTTCGAATATCAGCTGTGGCCCATAAGTTTAATGATATCCGTCCGTTCATCAGTCTTACAATATTTGACCATGAGTATCTGGCACTGCTGGATAGTGGAGCAAATAAAAGCGTGTTAGGGGGAACCCTAGCCAAAAGGATAGAGGTGGATCAGAAATTTCAGAAAATTAGTGGAATCGTTCGAACAGCAGATGGACAGAGCCAACCCATAATAGGAACCGTAGACGTCCCAATCTCTTACAATGATATCCATTCCAACTTTGAATTTCTGATAGTTTCCTCCATTAGACAAGACATTATTTGCGGCATGGACTTCTGGAATGAGTTCGGGATTAAAGTAGCTTTTCCTGGCACCATAGAAGAACTAGACTTTCAAAATCCCGACATGTTGACATTGAGCAAATCAGAGAGGTGGCAGTTACAAAAAACAATAGAACTTTTCCCTTCCTTTGAGAAAGAGGGATTAGGGAAAACCGCGTTGATCGAACATAGCATTGATACGGGCTCAGCAAAGCCAATTAAACAAAAATTTTACCCTATTTCACCAGCCAGAGAAAAACTTCTCTGCAGCGAGATCGATCGGATGATCGAACTCGGTGTAATTGAAGAAGCCCCCTCAACCGCATGGACATCCCCGGCAGTCTTAATCGTGAAACCTGGCAAGGTCAGATTTTGTTTAGACTCACGAAAAGTTAACTCCGTGACTCTGAAGGACGCCTATCCAATTCCAAATCTGGAAGGTCTACTTAGCAGATTACCCCCAGTTCACTGTATCTCCAAAATAGACCTAAAAGACGCCTTCTGGCAAATTTGCCTCGACCAAAAATCGCGAGAAAAAACGGCCTTTACGATACCTAACAGACCTCTTTACCAATTCGTCCGTATGCCCTTTGGGTTATGTAATGCACCCCAGACCATGTGTCGCCTGATGGATATAGTGGTACCATATCAACTGAAGGGACACGTCCTAGTATATCTAGACGATCTGTTAATACTATCCTCGAATTTGGAAGAGCACATAGAACACCTTACCGAATTGGCAAAACGATTACGTGCGGCAGGCCTAACCATCAACGTCCGCAAAAGCCACTTTTGTTTAAAAAGCGTGGATTATTTGGGATACTTAGTTGGAGAAGGCACTCTTCGGATCAATCCCGCCAAAGTAGAAGCTGTCTCAGAGTTCCCGGTACCGAAAACAAAGAAGCAACTGAAACGATTCCTCGGTATCATTGGCTGGTACCAACGGTTTATCGGTCAATATTCTACTTTAACCTTTCCCTTAACAGAAAAGCTACGAGGGAAAACATTTGAGTGGGACGAAGCGGCCCAAGCTGCGTTTGAAAACATCAAGCATAGGCTATCGTCAGCTCCGTTCCTTATAAACCCTGACTATACAAAACCCTTTATAGTCCAATGCGATGCCTCTACGGTAGGAGTAGGGGCAGTGCTTGCACAACTTGACGCATCGGGAGAAGAACGGCCGATAGCTTATATGTCTAAGAAGCTTAACCGTGCCCAAAGAAACTACTCCGTAACGGAGTTAGAATGTCTTGCTGTAGTCCTAGCCATAAAACGATTTCGAATGTACATTGAGGGGCAAGAATTTAAGGTAGTAACTGATCATGCCAGCTTACGTTGGCTGATGAATCAGAACGACTTGAGCGGACGTTTAGCTAGATGGTCAATTAAGCTGCAAGGGTTCCGCTTTTCAATAGAACACCGCAAAGGCAGTGAAAACATAGTGGCAGATGCGCTATCAAGATCCTTTGAAGACGAAATCGCGGTCGTAGACTTGGATATACTGCCAGAAATTGACTTGTCATCTGAATCCTTTCGCTCGCAGGAATATGAAGATCTCAAGGATAGATTTCTGAAATCAAACTTGCCGGATTTTAGAGTAGCGGACGGTTATCTTTATTATCGCGCTCAATTCCAAAGGGAGGATCCTGAACCAGATAGCGGAGGTTGGAAGTTATTCGTACCAACCCAGCTACGCGATGGGGTCATAAGGGCCGCGCACGAACCACCCACTTCAGCCCACTGCGGAATGGCGAAGTGTTTAGATCGCATTCGTAGGAACTTGTTCTGGCCAAACATGGTTGTACAGACTCGAAATTATATACGTAACTGCGAGGTATGCCAAACATCAAAAGTGCCAACCAAAACCCTTCGGCCACCCATGGGTCGACAAGTGGTTAGTGAGCGTGCCTTTCAGCGCTTATACATCGACTTTATAGGCCCATTTCCTCGGACAAAAAAGGGACACATAGGAATACTTATCATTCTCGATCACTTCACGAAATTCACTTGGCTACGACCAGTTAAGAAATTCACTGCAGAAGTCACTGTTAGTATCCTTAAGCAGGATATTTTCGATTGTTATGGCGTTCCGGAGATCATAGTTAGCGACAACGGTTCACAATTCAAAAGTCGCGAACTAACACAGTTTTTGTCTCGCCACGGCGTGAAGCACATATTCACAGGTTGCTACTCACCACAGGCCAATGCGGCGGAACGAGTTAATCGTTCTATCAACGCGGCTCTGAGGGCGTATGTCCGGTCCAATTTAAGAACTATACTGTCAATCATGACTTATGTTAATTTGAAATACCGAAATATGTAACATGAATTAAACTTCAAATTCTAATGGGCACCTAAGGCATATTTTATCAAGCAGAAAGGGATAAGCCGAAACATCATTTGGCTTACATAGGCAGGGCGGGCGAAGCAGAGGAACCTACCATCCAATTTCCTCCTGGCTGAGAGCTAGATATACCCACTATTCGATCGTACATCTGACTTATCCTTCCCCCGGTTTCTTTACTCTGTCGATTCGTATTATGTGACGCGTACGCGATGAGGAACTAAAACCCCACCCCAGCCCTGAGCTCAGCCGACAACCCAAGACAGAGTAGGTTCCGTGTTCGCTACCGAACGTGTCCGTTACACCTTAGGAATATGACCATCCTCGGTCATCTGGAATTTGTCAACGACTTGTTGGATCTCCCGTGCGTCTCGTCTCCTCCTCAGCATCATGATGAGTAGGAAGAAGCAGCTGATGAGAAGACTGGCTCCCAAGCCAACCGCGAACCAGGTGTCGATAGTTCAAACCGATTTCACTTCTTCCTTAAGCCCTTGGATAACCTCCAAGTTTTGATTGATAATTATTTGGAGAAGCATGCTTAGTGTGGAATCGTGGCCGATGATGTTGAGTAACGGGGATGCCGCCAAGCCCGGAGTTTTTCTCATGGCTTCACGTTGGTTTGAGTATTTGGTGCCATTGATGAAAGCCACTCGCTCGAACGTAATGAGGTGTGTGCCGTCAGTGGCTATTTCAGGGCCGTCGTCAGTGCTGACCTTAGCTGGGCACTCGTTCATTATTATTACTCTGTCATCTACTAACGTGATGGGGTTTAGGTGGCTGGCTTGCGTCTCGCATATTGCCGTACTCCCCGCGTGTAGGCCTCGAGCTTAAGTATCATGGGTCGCCAGCTTGCAAAACGGCGCGTAAGTTGTTGTTATGCAATCGGTGACTGCTGAGACGTCGCTATTGCGTAAACAAAGGCTAAAACTTGCAAATCACACTTCCTTTTCATTTGCGAGCGAGACCGGTTGCGTTTTTACATCGTACAGTGAAAAGTTTTGTTCTTCATTTTTTGTGAGAGCTTTAAAGGCTAAAAAAAAAGTGATTAACAAAAGTAAACAGTGTTTTTAAACGCTAAAGACCAAGAGTCTTTGGATTTCTCGGCAGTTTGTTACAAAGTGGGATATTTCCCCCGTTTTTTTTCTGGTGAGTGGTAAAATTTGGCGGCAGGCTGGTAAAGCCAGCGAAAAGTATGGCGGATACCGGTAACTCGGTGTCTGCCAATGCAAGACCCCCCGACAGAACTATCAAAAACAACAAGAGACCTTTCGGTTTCAACAATTTAAACAAAGATGAGCTTTTAGTAATTATGAGAAAGTCCGAAAATCTTATTAAAAAACCACGCAAGGGTGACATCAAACCCATGCAGGGTAACGGTAAAGCAGAACACATAGACACAAGAGAAGAAGAAATGGACGCCACACATACAGACACGACAATTATGGCGGGTTATGCAGGTGACGAAAACAGTGCAAAAGAAACAAGTGAAAATGCGACCGTTTCAGATGGTTGCCAGAACAACATCAATACAACCTTAGAAAGTACCAACTGCCCAGTGGACCAAAAAACTAGTGCAAACAAAGAATACTTGATAAATAAAGGTCATTCTAATGAATTTTCAGTGCAAAAAAAAGCTGAACGTCCCAAATGTTTTTATGGAGAACATCATGTGGGGGTAGCAGCGGTGCTTTATTATTCCCAGTTGGAAAATTACGACACAAATTTCCCAGCCTTAAACAAGAAAGACGAAAACATTCAAAACAAAGATTTAAAAGTCAACGAGGTCTTAAAAAAACACAGTTACGCCAGCCGATTAGTACAGAGACCTGTAGCTCCTTACCAGAAGCCCCATTTGCAGTTAGAACCCTACACAAACGATTCAAGTGATCATGTACCAGTGTTCCCCAACATAACTACCAATGACAAAATCTATCAAATCATTAAGTTGTTGTCTCAAATTGGCAACATAAATTCGGAGATGTCAATCTCCACACAGGACAACGACAATACAACAGAAAGGGCAAAAAAAAACTTTATGGAAAGGAGAAAGCCGGTAGACACAATAGAAAGACAATCACTTGAAAAGTCGAAATGACTTTAAAGATTCTACAGCACAATATACAATCAATCAAAAACAACAAAAACGATTTAGAATTCTTTCTAAATGACCAAAACATTAGTGTAGCATTATTACAAGAAGTTTTTTCACACGATTTATCTTTTAGAAAAATAGCTAACTTTAAACTTTTAGAAAAACACAGAGAAGATGGCTACGGAGGGGTAGCCGTAGCTTTTAAAAATGACCTAAATGTAAAAAGATTCTGTCATGACACAAACCGTGACATTATCATTGTAAACATTTCAAAACAAAATCTAAACATTAAACTAGCCTCATTATATTTAGAACCACAGATAACCTTATCCGTATTTAAAGATGAGATTAACAATCTGATAGAAAAACTTGATTCTTTTCAAAATGTCATCATATCTGGCGATTTTAATGCAAGATCTAGTGAACTTTTGGATCGAGTTAACAGCAGCAAAGGCTCCTTTCTGGCGCAGGCAATGCTAAGCGCCGGATACAAGCTGGAAAATACCAGGGGTCCCACGTTTAGGAGAAACATTGACTCGGAAGAGGGATCAGTCCTCGATCTAACCTTTGTTAAGGGAATTAAAATAGCCGAATGGAAATGTGACACCTTTTTTCTGGGGGGCAGTCACCATCACCCAATCACCTTCACAGTAAACGAAAATCTTAGTAGACCAAACCTCTTTCTAGCCAAAAAAAGGCTAGGTAAAAACTTAGGGAAAATAGAAATTAGTGGCAACCTAGAAAATCTTACAAAAAACATGAAGGATAAAATCAAGGCAGCCACCTATAAGATTGGGACAAACAAAGGTCCCAAGTATTGGTGGAATGATGACTTAAGCAACTTATTCAACGAGTTTTGCGAAAGTCAAAAAAAGCATGCACCTCTCCGACATATCACAACTATGTGGAGGCGGTAAACTGCAAAAGCAAATGGAAAAAGGCTGTGAAAATTGCGAAAAAAACAAGTTTCCTGAGAAGAATAAACGAGCTCAACACAAAACCCAATACAACAGCAGCGTGGCGTCTCCTAAAGAGCCTAAAAAACTGTCAAGAAGAAAGCCCTGGCAAATTTGATCCAGAAAAGTCCAGTGAATTCTTGGATTTTTTAAGGAATCAGATTCCAACAGAAAGTATGGCAGCAGATGAAAGTCTAGTTGCCACAAAGAACAATGAAAACCCTTGTTTTAGATTGGAGGATCTAGAAATGGTTCTGAGCCAAAACAAAAAAACAGCTGGTGGAATTGACAGGATAACATACGAAATGTTAAATTCCTTGAGCTATACTGCCAAAAATGAGTTAGTATCTATCTACAACTCCAAGGTAGCCAAGTGTGATTTTCCGTCAGAATGGAGGCAAATCAAAATTGTCCCCATTCCCAAGAAAAACAAAGACCTGAACAATGTGCAAAATTTCAGACCCATCTCTCTTATTTCAGTCCTGGCCAAAACGGTAAATGCCATGATCAAAAGCAGACTAGAAAAATTTATTAAAGACCACGAAATACTTCCATACAGATCATACGCATACCAGAAGGGCAAGTCTGCAGCAATGTGTATAAATGACGTCATAAATGTTATAGCCGCGAAAAAAAAACTACGCAAAAACGTAATTGTAGCGGTAGTGGATCTATCGAATGCGTACAACTGTGTCAATCTAAACTCGCTAAAGATCATAATGGAAAGTGAATCTTTTCCAAAAATGTACACAGACTGGATTTTGAGCTGTATGGCTAGCAGGGAATTAAAACTTGGGAAGGCAGTTCAGGTGGTGAATGGTGGGATACCTCAAGGATCCTGCCTATCACCTGTCCTTTTCAATGTTTACACTAAAAGGCTCCATCAGATCAGTGATAGGAAAACGCACGTAATGCAATTTGCAGATGACTTTGTCATCATCTCCTCTGGGCATGATTTCAATACAACAATAAACAACTTGCAAACAAAACTGAATGACTTCAATTTGCTATGCAAGGATCTCGGTTTTACCTTTAATCCGGCCAAATCGACGGTTGTTAACATAGGCAAAGGTAACACAAAAGAAGCAAACATAATCATTGAAAATGTCGCGATGCCAAATCAAAAAAAAGTCAACTTTCTAGGTCGCATCCTAAGCGCAAATATGTCCTGTACAGATCAGATAAAAAAAATTAAAACAGAAACCAAAGTCAGTGGGAAAATTCTACAATTTGCAACTACTATTAAATCTGGCCTAAAGCCCAAAGTAAGCACTAACATCTTTAAGTCCTTTGTGAGGTCCAAGCAAGAATATGCCATAACCAGCCTAGCTGATATGGGCAGTGGGGCAAGCAAGAACTTTGAAATTGCGCAAGCCAAGGCCCTGAGAAGGGGTGTAGGTGTTCCACCGGGCACCAGCAAACACGAAATTTTCGTGTTGGCTGGTGTAATGCCGCCTGTTTTCAGAGCCAAATGGCTCACCGCCAAAGAGCTTTTCAAAGTGAAAGCGATGAACACATCTCTCTTTAGTCAACTCAAAAATTCACCAGCAGAAACAAGCTACACAAGCACAATAAGGGATTTTAGGTTTTTCTTTGACAATACTAAAACTAGGGACTTTTTCTTTGTATCAAACAAGATAAGCATCCAAGACAAACTACTGGCAAAAAGCAAGGTGGACTACTCGACTGAGGAAGCAAATGCAATATATAGTGAAGAAATAAACAGATACTTGGATAAGGGATGGAGCATCATATCCACCGATGCATCCATAAGCACAGAGGCTATAGGAATAGGAATCATGGAATTACCCAGCCACAAGTCACACAAATTTAAAATAAACGCATCTCTCTCATCTGTAGGAGCGGAGCTAGCTGGTATCAAAATGGCATGCACATATGCCAAAGCAATAAATACAAACACGCTGTGATATTCTGTGATAGCCTAGGAGCAATTAGTTTAGTTAAAAACAAAAAATCTGACTCGTACTTAGTACACGAAATACACAATATAATTGAAAAATCAGACGTACAAAAACTTGACGTAATTTGGATACCAGGGCACAAGGGTATTCCGTTAAACGAAAAGACTGATAGGCTAGCTAAGGTAGCTGTTAGGGAAGGAGATGTGGTAGAGATAAAACTAAGTACCAAAGAAGCTCTGAGGGAAATTAAAAAGAAAATAGAGGAACAATGGAACGAGGATTACAAGATAAAATGCACAAACAAAGGAACAAATCTTATAAACGTCTTTCCTGAAATACCAAAGAAACCTTGGCACCATGATCTAAAATGGAAAGCAAAAGGATTAAAAGTAATAAACAGACTAATGACAGGACATACATATGACAAAACCTTCTTACACAGGATAAAAGCGATAGACTTTAATTTGTGTGAGATCTGTAATGTTCCTGAATATGCGGAGCATCTAATCTTTGACTGCCCAAAATTTACCACACTCCGAAAAAAATTTAAAATATTCAAATATTACAGCAACTTGAATCAATTTTTTCAAGTTAAAGAACCACTCCACATGAGGGAGTTGGTAATTTTTATAAACAATGCCAATTTAAATTTCTAGGTTTACTTTTATCAATCACTGTAGATTATAATTTTCCTGTTGTTTAGGCATTTTAATTCGGCAGTTGGCCAATAAACCAACCTGCCGAGCTCAAATAACAGGAAGTCTTGCCGAAAACCACCTTCTGTGGTTTTCTACGAAAAAAAAAAAGAAAGAGAAAAAGAAATAAAAACAATGATTAAAAAAAAAAAAGAGAAAAACAAAAGAAAAAACTTATTCAAAAAAAAAATAAAGATATAAGAAAAACAAAAAAACAAAAAATTAACCAAAGTAAAACAAAAAACAAACTAGAAGAAAACAAAAATCAAAGTATTGCAACAAATAAACAAAATATTGTCTACAAGGGTAGAATGTCAACCTAGACAACTACCCCAGACTGTCGTTTCCAACAACAAGGCGTTTTCACATCGTCAGAGTGGCCGTATCTACGTGAGCGTACCCGATACACGCTCTCAAACCACCAGTATCTGGTCAATGCGGCAGTGTTGTCGCGACCAAAAGAAAAAAATCATCGGTCAAATGGTTTAAAACCAAAAAAAAAAAAAAAAAAAAAACTTGCAAATTTTGGACAATTTGACGGAAAAGTGGCATTAGATGCCCACCCTTCCTGTGGTGCCCCAAGGGATACGCGGGAGGCACCACCCATCGTCAACAGCCGGATTCACCTCCAGGCGGTCTACGACCGGTCCATCTCCCCCAACAGGTAAGCGACTCACACAATCATTTCCATTCTCTGATTACATTTAATAATTAACAATATCTTTCATTGCAGGTACTTAAATTGATGTTTCTTTAACTAGGCTTCCTAGCTGGATATTTAAAAGAGGTCACAGCGGTAGCACCAGTGAAGATTAGAAGACTATAGACGCCGCGAAAGCAATACTTCGCGCAGGCGGTATTTGGACGAGTGCACCTTTTTGGGTCGCCTAGTCCTGAGGAGCTCCGAGGGACGAGAAAGGACGTGCTTACAAATCTAATGAGGTAAGTGCCTATCGACTAATGTGGTTTCCTCACTTTCAGGGATTCCCACGACCAAATCGGCCTACTTTACGTGCGAGAAAGGATGGACTTATTTAAATCCACATCAATGAACAAGGAAAAGGGTAAGTTATATTCACATATTTTAATTTCTTAAATAACTATTTGTTGGTTTACAGCTTCACTGCGGAATTGCTGTCGGCGCAGACTGAAAGCTGCCTAATGGCGGACTTATGGCGAAGAAGCCCGGGCAAAGTGCGAACCGCGGTTCGCCGCTGGACTTTTGCTGGCGAGGAAAGGCTGCCAGGTGGTCGTCGCTGGACCTTAATCTGCGGCCAGGACTATTAAAAACTTGCAGATGACGGATCTGCTGAAGGCGGCTTGGAAGCGCGAAGCTGAATTTAACGCCTGCGTGTGATGGTCTCCCAACGGATCCGGAACGGACTCACCGGGGTGATGTGCCGGGATTACCGGCTAGTCGCTGGTTGCGCCGCTCTGGAGGTAGGTTCCTGGGTCCAGGTTTTCCCACTTAGGTTATGGCGGATGGCTCCCTCGCCAAGAAAAGGTTTCTTCTCTGCCAAAATTCCTGTCCTCCACAAAATCGTTGCCGGGGCTCTTTTAATGGGTCCCCGGATATCCTAAGAACACATTCACTCGTAAAATAAACAAATTTCTATTAGTGATTAAACACTAACTACCTTTCTAAATTTATTTCGCGAGCGCGGTTTAAATTGGATCATTCGGATCCGCAATATGGCAGCTACTGACTTGCAGTTTGGACTACCTTTCTTGCCTCGCCATTTTCTAAGTTGGTGCTCTCGAATGTGGGTCATTGGACGATCCAAACCCAGTTAAGAGAATCCTCAGAGCGAACCGGGATTCATTTAAAAAGCTAGATTGCCCAATGACCAACAAAAGGGGGCGCCACTAAGTTCTGGGGTTACCCTGCCTACGCTATCGATAACTCGCTTGCCTCGCTTTCTATTTTCTTCTAGCCGGTTCCAACTTGAAATGCAACAGCATATCGAAGTCGGGCGCATCAGGTGTGCGGTGCCTAGGAAGTCTAGGCTCCTGGCCATCCTATGGTGTATTTTTAAGAAAGACAATAAACTTCTCAGATGTTCGGTATCGGCGTCTAACAATTTTTTCATAATAGACTGTGGGAATAAATCGGACAACCTAGTAGTTTCTTCAACTATACAAAAATTCTGTTTTGTCTAGTGAGTTGCATCTATCTAGATTGGCTTGTTGTGCCTTTTCAATATTACTTATTATTGCCAATTTCTGTTCGGCATTAGCTGAGTGCAAGGCCTGCTTAGGTGGCAGTTTTGTCACTGAATGTATTGTCTTGTTATATTCTACCGTGGCTCTCATAATAAGCTCAACGGTATCGTCAACCTTTTGGTAGATTTTCATGCACCTAGCTATATCAGATAGGGTACTGTGGAATCGCTCCACTTGCCCGTTTGAGCTGCTGTGTAGAGGGGGTGCATTAACAATGTCAATGTCATATTGATTTTATAATAATGAGGTTATAGTCTCCGAGTTGAAAGACGCCTCATTATCACAATATATTGTTTTAATGTTTGGGAAAAAATTTATTAGTTGTAATATGGGGCTGCGCACATCGACTATGGCCCTAGAAAGTAATGGCTGTACTACAGCGAACTTTGAAAATTTATCTATGCAGGATAAAAAAAATCTCTTATCCGTACAGTACGAGGGCAGTCCGATAAGTACTTAGCCTCACCGCCCGATGGCGCCACTATCGCAAGAAAACTTTTCTATCGTGTAGTACATTCTAGTAGACGGCTACTGTCGAAATTTCAGCTGAATCGGACTCGCGCTTGGATGCTGTGCACGGTGACTCTTCTCCTTCGATGGCGACCGTCAAAAATTGGTTTAACGAGTTTCGCTCGTGGGTTTTTGATGAGCCACGCCCAGATCCCCGAAAACGGCTACCACGGAGGATAACGTCCAAAAAGTCCACGATCTCGTTTTGGCAGATCGCCGATTTGTAGCAGGATGGCAACGTAGTAGTATGTATGTATGTATAAGTTACTGTATTCCTTCTAGAACGTTCTTGTATATTCTTAGAATACATTGTTGTTGTTGTAGAGCTTGCTCTCACTGGGCTTGCTCTCTCTCTTGTGATCTGACCACACTCACTCTCTCAGAGAGTCGGGGGTTGGTGCGGGTCGTGAGCTGAGAGCGAGTTCAGTTGAAAGCCAGCAGTGATCCTGACAAGAGACTAAATCAAACCATAAACTGAATAAAGCTATTAATAAATATATATATATAACTGTGTTGAATTTAATAACTGGGGATATATTATACCCCTACAAATTCAGAAGTGGGCCGATCACGAGCCGAACAAATTAAAAACTTAAAAATTTGAAAAACTAAGAAAGTGGAAATTTATTAAAACAAAATGGATTTGAACGAGGCATCAATTGAACAATTAAAAAAGTGGTTAAGTGTACTAAAGTTAAGAACGACGGGTACAAAACGGGAATTAATTTTACGTTTAAATAAATTACCGAGCGAAATACGCAATAAGTTTAATGAAATGCTTAAACAGAAAGAGAACCGAGACGGCGACAAAAGTAATGAAGAAGACGGAGGCAACAAGAAGTTCCAAGAACGAGACGGCGACAGAAGTAACAATGAAGACGGCGGCATCGAGAATTTCGAGGAAGAAGAAGGCGACGAAAGTAATGGCGAAGATGGAGAAGGCAAGAACAAAGTTGGCGAAAAGAACGACAAAGGCGAAGACAGCGAACAAGTTGGCGAATGTATCAGCGAAGATGGAGAAAACGAAAGCGAAGCTGGCGAAGAAAATGAAGGGGCTATGGGCAGCATTGCCAGAATTAGAGGCAGCATTGGCGACGAAACAAGAGATGAAAGAAGAGACGAAAACGGCGGCGGACAGAACGAAGGAGGCAGAAATCGAAGCGGTGAAAAAGGAACGATGGAGAAGAATTTCAATCAAAGTATAGACATTTCTTTGGGAATGGCTACGCAAGTGTTGTGTGAGTTTGCGGGCGAATCATGTGCTCGCAAATGGATCACTCAGATGTATAACATTGCAAGCATCTACGGTATAACCGGAAACTATATAAAAATGTTGATGGTTAGCAAAATTAAAGG
This sequence comes from Drosophila prostipennis, assembly GCA_037075205.1. Lineage (NCBI taxonomy): Eukaryota > Metazoa > Arthropoda > Insecta > Diptera > Drosophilidae > Drosophila > Drosophila prostipennis. The sequence goes on from JBAMCJ010000681.1 coordinate 22,699, forward strand.
CAAAGCTTATGTTTGGTTACACGCAAATTCTGAGCGTGTTTTATTACCATTGGAGGAATTGACGGCCGAGCTGATCTTAATGTTTGGCGAAAAATCATCGAAGGTGGAGATAAGGCGCAAATTTGAGAATCGCAAATGGAATACAGGCGAGACTTTCGGGAGTTACGTTGATGACAAGATAATGCTTGCTCAGGGCATTAATATTGATGCAGACGAAATGTTGAGCTGCATCATCGAAGGTATACCAAATCAAGGGCTGCGCAATCAGGCGCACATTCAATGCTTGGTGGATGTTGGGCACATAAAACGAGCGTTTGCGGATGTTAGCTTGCCGAGATCAGTTGGAGCTGGAAAACCAACGACATCAATGGACTTCAAGGACAACAAAGAGACAAGATGTTTCAATTGCAATGCCAAAGGGCATTGGGCGAACGAGTGCAGGAAGTCAAAACGGGAGAAAGGATCGTGCTATGCGTGCGGCGAGATGGGACATTTTGTGGCGACGTGCTTAAAGAACAAAAATAAGAACGAAGGCAATAATAATTATGTAAGATACTTTGAAATTAATTTTATGAACGATTTGAATACCAGGTTAATTGCAGAATGCCTCATAGATACAGGGAGCCCGATTTCTTTTATCAAAATATCTAAAGTACCAGAAAATGTTTGCAAATTACCAGTTTTAAGTTTATATCATGGATTAAATAAGAGTTACTTGAAAACGTATGGAAAAATATTATGTTATGTTAAGAAGAATTTAAATAAAATACATTTTCATTTAGTTATTGTGGCAAACGAATCTATGAGTCATGATGTAATCCTCGGAAGAGATTTTATGGAAGCATGTAATATTAATTTAAACCTCGACACTTTGAAAATGGTTACGGTTGAGAACATTGAAAACCCTCCAATTGTTAGTAATATTGTTAGAAATGTTAGGGAAAAAAAGCAGATAGTTAGTGATATTGTTAGTCATGAAAACCAGATAGTTAGCGATGTTAGTGATGAAATTAGCGACAATAGGCAGATGATAAGAAAATTTTGCAGTAAAGTTACAGATGAAGAAAAAGTTATGAACGCAAATGAAATAGATTTAGTGGAAAAGGAATTGTTTAATATTAATATAACAGATGAAAGTCCAGATTACAAAATTGGCAATGAAGTGAATTATAATGTTAAGTGTCAGTTTGTTAGAATGGTAGAAAGTTGTTATGTAAATAAACAAAGACCAAAGGAACCTGAAGTTAGATGTGAAATAAAACTAAGATTAGAGGATTCTAAACCTTTCAGTTGTTCGCCCAGACGTTTAGCGTATACAGAAAAAGAAAAATTACAGGTTATATTAGATGAATATTTAAACGAGGGAATTATAAGACCAAGTCAATCGGAGTATGCATCTCCAATAGTGTTAGTTAAAAAGAAAACAGGCGATTTACGACTATGTGTAGATTATCGAAAACTTAATAAGACAATGGTTAAAGATAATTATCCTTTACCTTTAATCGACGATTTGTTAGACACTTTGGTAAACAAAACAATATTTTCGAAATTAGATTTAAAACATGGCTACTTTCATGTGTTCGTGGATAGTGACTCAATAAAATATACTTCATTCATGACGCCATTAGGACAATTTGAATTTATGCGGATGCCAATGGGGCTAAAAAATGCTCCTGCGGTGTTTCAGCGATTTATTAATACAATTTTTGCAGACATGATAAGGGAGGGTAAAGTAGTAATATATATGGACGATATTATGATCGCCAGTAAAGAGATACAGGAACATTTAAATGTTCTTAGGGAAGTTTTTGATCGGTTAGCAAGGAACAAACTAGAATTGAGAATGGACAAGTGTGAGTTTCTACAAGCAAGTGTGCAATATTTAGGATTTTTAGTAACCAGTAAAGGAATACAAGCTAATGACAAAGGAATAGAAGCTGTTAGAGATTTCCCTGTTCCAGATAAAGTTCATGGTGTTAGAAGCTTTTTAGGATTATGTTCGTATTTTAGGAGATTCATTAAGAATTTTTCGATGATCGCAAAGCCATTATATGACCTGTTAAAGAAAGATAAAGAGTTTGCATTTGAAGAGAAGGAATTACAATGTTTTGAGATGCTTAAGAAAATGTTAGTGGAAGCGCCAGTGTTAGGATTATATTATTACAAAGACGAGATAGAATTGCATACAGATGCAAGCGCACAAGGTTTTGGAGCGGTATTACTACAAAGGAAAGAGGATAAAAAGTTGCACCCTATTTTTTATTTTTCAAAGGCCACAACAAAAGACGAGGCAAAATATCACAGTTTTGAACTCGAAACGTTAGCGATCATTTATGCTCTACGAAGATTTAGAATTTATGTGCAGGGTAGACGATTTAAAATAGTTACTGATTGTAACTCACTTACGTTGACATTAAATAGGATTGAGTTAAACCCTCGAATTGCACGATGGGCATTAGAATTGCTTGAGTATGACTTTGAGTTAGTTCATAAATCGGGAAAACTTATGCAACACGTAGACGCGTTAAGTAGGAATACGAATATACTGGTAGTAGAAACGAATAGTTTTGAAGATAATTTAATTATTTGTCAAGCGAAAGATGAGAAGTTAAAAGATGTTAGGAAGAAGTTAGAAAAAGAGGAAGATAAAATGTTTGAGATGAGGAATGGAGTTATTTATAGAAAATCAAATGATGGGAAATTGTTATTCTGTGTGCCAGGAGAAATGGAGGACAAGATATTATATAAATATCACAATGAATTAGGTCATTTAGGACGAGATAAGGTTATGGATGCTATTGTTAGGACGTATTGGTTTCCGAATATGAAAGAGAAAGTTGTTAGACATATTGATAATTGTTTGAGATGTGTGGCATATTCACCGAAGTCAGGGAAAGGGGAAGGAATGTTGCACAGCATACCGAAAGGAAATGTGCCATTCGAAATTATACATATCGATCATTACGGACCGGTTGATAATGGAAGATCAAAGAAACATCTGTTTGTGGTGATAGACGGTTTTACTAAATACGTTAGGCTATATGCAACAAAGACGACAAACACAAAAGAAGTCATTATAGCAATGAAAGATTATTTTAGATCGTACAGCAGGCCAACATGTATCGTTTCGGACAGAGGAAGCTGTTTTACATCGGAAGATTTTGGAAAATTTGTTGAGGAATATAATATTAAGCACGTAAAAATTGCGACTGGGTCACCCCAGGCCAATGGGCAGGTAGAAAGAATTAATCGGATAGTGGGGCCAATGATAGCTAAATTAGCAGATCCTGAAAAAGGACTGCATTGGGATACAGTTGTTGAGGACGTTGAATTTTCATTGAACAATACAAAGCAAATGAGTATTGCACAAATGCCGAGTAAAATGTTGTTTGGAATCGAACAGAAAGGAAAAGTTATTGATGAATTGAGGCAAAAGTTAGAAGAATTACCCTGCAGTTCCCGAATTCAGACCGAGCGCTTAATAGCACTGCGTCGGCTGCGACGCCGGCAGCGCCGCGGCAGAATCGACTCTCTCACCAACCCCCTATCTCAAAATCTATTTTTTTACGAAATTAAGGTGCTGAACAAGCAGTGAATGAGCGCCTAAAAATAGTGAGGAACAGGTGATGAATTTCATCACAAGATCATCACTAGGCCGACAGTGTCGCCGACGGAGCCGACCGAAACGGCGCCAGAGGCGACGCTCTCCCAAATTTCTCTCTTTCAATCTCTCTCTCTCTGTGCAGGTAGAGACAAGTTAGGCAAGCGCGATCGTGACAAAGGGAAAAGAACAACAAGAGAAATTGCAGATGTTGTTTTTCTCGCTCAGTATTCTTTTTATATTTCTCAAAGGCAGACGCCTTTGTTCCGCGTTTTTCAATTGCGTTCTAGCTGTGACAAGTTGTTTTTGAGTTCAAACAAAAGTGCTATTAATCAAGAATACATTTTTAGGTAAGTAATTTTCAAGGGTATTAAAACTTTGTCTTCTCTTAATTATTATAGCTTCTCATTTTTAGAGTACGTATGTTTTATTGTTTAATATTTTTAGGTCAAGCTGACGGAACAAGGTGCATAAACAATATCGTTTCAGATTAAATAATTTTGTCCTACAGCCCAGAAGGATGTTATTCTTGCACTGCCTAAGTAAGTTTTACAGTTCTTGTCTCTTTATATAATATTATAAAAATATATCTTTTCCAAATTCTGATCCCATTGGTCAGGTAGAGCCTGCAGAGCCTCCGGAGAGGATGCGGAGATGCGTGAAAAATCTCCATGCGCGAAAATGCAGCTCACCAAGACTCCGGAAGCTAAGAACGTGCCGAAGAGCCCTACAAGTCACCGTAGTTTGTAAAAATCTATTAATTTAATGTAAAAGTATGAAAATAATTTATAAAAAATTATGTAGTAAAAATGAATTGAAGAGAAATAAACCTAATGATAAAGGCGATGAAATTTAACATATTTTTAATGAAAATGGGCGGTGAACAGGTGATGAAAATGGGCAGTGAATAGGTGATGACTTTGGGTGATAATTAGGCGCTGAAAAAGCGCCGAATTTAGTGATGAATTAGGCGCTGAAAAATGCTGATGAACAGGTGCTAAAAAAGCGCTAGTTTCTGGCAGTGATGAGCCCCTAGGACATGCCCATGTTAAAATCATCGCTATTTTTCATACAAATTCAGCAGTGATTGAGCGCTTAGTGCTCAGTTTTTAGCAGTGATTCACTGCTAAAAAAGCGCTGAATGGAACTGCAGGGTAGATAATGTTAGTGATGTTAGAGATGTTAGAGATTTAGACAAAATTAGGAAAAATGGATCGGAATCGCAAATCAAATTACAAAATGACAACGAAAGAAGATATAATGAGAAAAGAAAAGATAGGGCGCGTTCAGCAGAACAACATGATACCTGATCACTGATGGATTTCTTACGATAGTTCTGCTGAACGCACATGATTACTAATCATGATACAAGAATTTTGCATCAGTGATCAGGTATCAGGTAGCGTAAAAATAGTACGCTACCTTTTCTTGATACATGATACATAGCTGTTGGCGTGTATCGATAGGCGAAATATCGAGTAGAATAAACATAAGAAGAAGAATGTAAACAAAGGCAAATATAAATGAAAAACTATGAATTCGGTTGAATCTATTGTTATTTTGCAAGAATTCTTTGATTTTGATGTGGCTACCAATGCAGTGTGCAATGCTGTAATTGCGGCGGTGGACGAAATGGATTTAACAACTCGCCTTTTTAGGAAAAAGAGGCGCCATGTAAAATCAAAAAATTTTTATGAAGAGACTGTCCAAAACTACCGCTTGGACCAATTTAAGGAACATTTTAGAATGTCTCGTGCAGTTTTTGAGGTAAAATACACATTTCAAATTCAAAATCCATTATTATTTAATATATTTATTTACAGTCGCTTCTTTTGGCAGTAGCACCTAAAGTCGAAGCTCTGAAGGAACCTATTGTCCACGTTTGTTTGGAGAAAAAACTTCTTTTCACGATTTGGATGTTGGCCAAGCAGGAATCCTTCTTGGCTGTTGGCGATCGATTCAACATAGCCAAGAGTTCCGGTCACATAATATTTAAATTTATTGTTTACATTCTTGCTGGACTTGCAAACGTATACATAAAGTGGCCCTCCACTGCTGCGCAAGTAGCAACAGCTAGAATATTTGAGGAAAAATCTGGAGGAATTCCCGGTGTAATAGGAGCTATAGACGGCTGCCATATACCTATAAAGCAACCTGAAGGAAATGCTCGAGACTTCTATAATATTTATTTCCAAAAATTAGCAAATATCTGCCAATATAAACTTAACTCTTACCTCCGCCCGCGTAATAGAAAGCAAGTTCATTCTATAATCCTCGATCGACCATATTCAGGGCATATGTGACAGTACTGGTCGATTTATAGATGTTTTTGTTGGACAACCAGGCAGAATGCACGATGCTCGAGTGTTTAAATCATGTCCGCAGTTTTCCAAGCTGGCTAATGAGGAAAATCCGCTTCTTTCTGAGGACAGACATTTAATAGGCGACTCTGCTTACCCATTAAGTACATTTTTGTTGACACCTTACAGAGATAATGGACATTTAAGTACATCGCAAACCCTATATAATGTAAGATTTTCAACTATAAGATCTATTATAGAAAGAGCATTTGGTTTACTTAAAGGCAAGTTTCGAAGGTTGAAGTATTTGGAAATTAAATCTCCTAGTTTTGGAAACTACATTATTTTAGCGTCATGCATGTTACACAATTTTATTTTGATCAATGGTGATGACGAAGACTGGGATAGTTTCGAAGACAACGATGAGGAAATTCTGACTTGTAATTGGTCAACAGAATCGGAAAGACATTTATCTGAGGCGTCTACAAAAAGAGATACTATTAAAAATATGTTACAATAAACTTTTTTAATAAAAAAACGTTATAAAGTATATTTTGTTTTCATTTAATGAGATCTCATGAATTTAACTAGGTATTTAGTTTTACTTGTTCATTTTGTTTAAAAATTCCTTCAGCAGATCGTTCCGCTCAGCCTGCAGCCTATTGCTATCCTCCATTACGGCGGTCAACTTTTTAAGCTCCTCTACTTTTTGACTCTCTGCCTCCAGCGCCTTCTTCTTTTGATAATACTGGCCCTTTTGTACTCTGGCTTTTCGTTTGCGGCTCCCACCTTCCTTGTCGACTTCTCCAGACTCGTGGGATTCTGCTCCGCAGGACGTTGTCGGAGTGGAGCAGGACGATTCCATTTCGTCGTAGTACCCGTCCAAGTACTCAGTGAAGTTTAAGAGCTGCTCGTCGTTCTCCTGCTCGGTCATATTTGTAGCCAAGGTGCGGGAACCGTTCATGGCCAAGTCATTCTCAAAAATGGATTCCATTTCGGAGAAGAACTCCCACTTTGTCGCACTTTGGCCCGTGCTGTGATTTTTTACCCTAATGTTGTCATACGTTTTCTTCAAGTTCCTAAACTTTCTGTCCAGCTTATCTGGGTTCAGGTCGGATATTCCGTGGCCGGATATTTTATAGCATCGTAATGTATCATGAGCGTTCAGCAGAACACACTTGATCACTGATTACTGATCCATCAGTGATCAGGTATCATGTTCTGCTGAACGCGCCCATAGTTTAGAGTACAAAGTAGGAGATTATATTATGGTGAAAAATTTTGACAATGCAGTAGGAGTCGCAAGAAAGCTTATACCCAAACACAAAGGCCCTTATGTTATAGATAAAATTTTGAGAAATGATAGGTATGTGATAAAAGACGTGGAAGGTTTTCAGTTGTCGCGTTGCCCTTATCAGGGAGTCTGGAGTAGTCAAAATATTAAGCACTGGATTGGTAAACGAAAATAGCTATAAATTTACCCAAAGAATTGTAAATGTAAAGACTGATAGTATGTAAGATAATATAAGATGATATCAATTGTAAATTAAACCAAGATCAGGGGTTCTTGAAATGTCAGGACGGCCGAATTGTAGCAGGATGGCTACGTAGTAGTATGTATGTATGTATAAGTTACTGTATTCCTTCTAGAACGTTCTAGTATATTCTTAGAATACATTGTTGTTGTTGTAGAGCTTGCTCTCACTGTGCTTGCTCTCTCTCTTGTGATCTGACCACACTCACTCTCTCAGAGAGTCGGGGGTTGGTGCGGGTCGTGAGCTGAGAGCGATTTCAGTTGAAAGCCAGTTGAAAGCCAGCAGTGATCCTGACAAGAGACTAAATCAAACCATAAACTGAATAAAGCTATTAATAAATATATATATAAAACTGTGTTGAATTTAATTATCTGGGGATATATTATACACCTACAGATTGAAGATACGCGAGATAGCTGAGACAGTACGCATGTCAAAAGACCGCGTGAGTCATATTCTGCATGAAATTTTGGGCATGAGAAAGCTGTCGGCACGATGGGTGCCGCGTTTGCTCACTCTCGACAACAAACCCAACCGTGAGACCACTTCAAAGCAGTGTTTGACGCTGTTTAAGCGCGATCCGAAGGAGTTTCTGCGTCGTTTCGTGGCCGTCGACGAAACATGGATCCACTGGTACACACCAGAGACCAAGGAACAGTCGAAACAGTGGACTTCACCTGGCCAACCTGCTCCGAAGAAGGAGAAGACTGTCCCATCGGCCGGAAAGGTGATGGCCACCGTTTTTTGGGATTCACAAGGTGTGATCTACATCGACTACCTAGAGAAGGGCAAAACGATCACAGGGCTGTACTATGCCGAATTATTGGGCCAATTCGCCGCCGAATTGCAGTAAATACGGCCACACTTGGCGAAGAAAAAAGGGCTCTTCCATCATGACAACGCACCGGCTCACACTTCCGCCCTCGCCAAGGCCAAATTGGTCGAATTGGGCTACGAACTGCTACCCCATCCACCATATTCTCCAGATTTCGCCCCGTGTGACTTCTTTTTGTTTCCAAACTTGAAAAAGTCTCTCGCTGTACAAAAATTTGCGTCGAATGAGGAGGTCGTCGCCGCCACAGAGGTCTATTTTGCAGACCTCGAGAAAACGTATTTTTCAGACGGGTTAAAGAAGTTGGAGCATCGCTGGGTCAAGTGTATCGAGCTAAAAGAGATTATGTTGAGAAATAAATCGCCACTTTTCCAAAATTTTCGTTTTTTTTTTGGAGGCTAAGTACTTATCGGACCACCCCCGTATATGTCAATGTGCAGCATTTCGCCAGCATATGAAGGGGTTGGTCTGATACTTCCCCTTGGTGCATGTCTTGCAGTTTACAACAACTTCGTTGGCGAGTGTGGACATATTTGGAAAGTAGTAATCCTGAAGGACTTGTTTAACATTTTCCTGGGCTGCCTTGTGAGCGCAGTTGTCTTCGTAGATAATTATTTCTTTTTGTTCATTTGCATCCGTGATGTCATTCACGAATTTTTTGCAATGCCACAACTTGGTTGCTGGGAATTCGGTCACCAAGGAATTTTGGAATGCTAGTGCGGAGAGGTCGCAGTAAATGGCGTTAACAACGTCTACGTTTACTACCTCTTTGACCAATCCGAACAGCGAGTCCCTGTTATTCAATTGGGTTATGTGTCGGTTTTTGGTCCCGAAAACTATGAAGTGTCGCCGTAAAGGCTGCTCTGCTTCCTCCAGGATTATTTGATTCCTGTAGCAGTTCAGGGGTTTATCGGTGGATTCGACCGTGTAGGTTAAGGAAAGTTCACTGTGAATAGTGGCTACGTCAGATTGGGGTTCGCTTTGTATAGCGTTTATGTTTTGTCGTGACAAAGCATCGGCCACAAAATTTTCTTTTCCGGGTTTGTAGAATACCTTGGCGTTATGTTCTTCGATAATTTTGTAATTTTCCTATAGCCCAAACATTTGCCAATAATTCTTTTTAATTCTGCATTCGTTAGTATCACATCTTGTGATGACAAAATGTCTCGCAGGCGCTCGAGCGCTCTGCGTTGGGACTCATCAAATTCGATAGCCACCTTTTTTGACATGTGTTTATTAACCGTGCCATTCTCTCCTTTAAGTATGGAGGTAAGTGGTCTGGCTATGGCAGCGAAGTCCTTGACAAAACTTCTGTAGTAACTAGCCAATCCTAGAAAAGACCTGAGGCCGAAAAAATTTTTTGGTTCGGTGTACTCCTGAAAGGTTTTTAACTTTTCCGGGTCCGTTTTGGCTCCGTTTGATGAAAACTATTCTCTCAGTTTTAAAGCTATCGGGCTAAAAATTTCTCAAAAGACTTCTTTTTTTGCAGGTAACGGGTGTTTTTTTAGAGGTATAGAACTTTAAGTTGCAATAAAACAACGATGGATTATTCGATTGACATGAATTTTTTTTTAATCGAAAGATAATCTTGTGGCATTACATTTTATATATGATTTCTGGCATATGACCGCCACGGCTGGCTCGAATGTAGTCCAATCTGGACGTCCAATTTTCGATTACTTTTCCCAACATTTGCGGCCGTATATCGGCAATAACACGGCGAATGTTGTCTTCCAAATGGTCAAGCGTTTGTGGCTTATCCGCATAGACCAATGACTTTACAAAGCCCCACAGTAAGTAGTTTAGCGGTGTTAAATCACAAGATCTTGGAGGCCAATTTACAGGTCTAAAACGTGAAACGTAATTTTGTCGACGATAAAATGGACGTAGTGCGCGATACGTATTCCGCACTGAACCATTACTTTCGAAATAAAATTGCACTTATTGCAAGCGTTGTTCAGGCGTGAGTCTATTCATGATGAATTGCCAAATCAAACTGAGAATAAATCTTAAATCGGTCTTGCCAACTTAAAGTTCTATACCTCTAAAAAAAACACCCTTTACAATTAAAGTCTAATCCATTGAGTCCAAATTATTATTACTGGCTCGTCCTCTGAGAATAGTGAGGCGACATGTTGAATATCTCGTTTAAATATTCCTTTACTCGTTTTGACTTCTACAACTCTGACAAAATTATCCTTGCCACGAATTTGTCTTAATTATTCGACCCATAGGCCATTGCAGAACTGGAGTAATATCTTCTTTTATCAGCACTAATGCTTTTTCCTTTACTTTCGCCGAGGAGATTCTCTATTTTTGACGATGCTGAAGATGCAGATAATCAGTTGACCATTGAGTCCAAAATGCGTGCTTTAATTTGGAGATGGCTTGCCATCTCTGTCCCAATGAATGTGGTTGCTGAGATGGCTCACTATCTGCTTGTGCGGTTCTCCAATTAAAAAGTGACCCGGGGTAAGTGCCGTCACATCTTTTCTATCGCTCGACATCAGAACCAAGGGTCTTGAATTCATGATAGCTTCTATTTCCACTATCACAGTTTCTAATTCCTCATAGGTCAGATTCGCTATAGGAACATTCTTTAGCAATAAATGTTTTGCCGATTTTACCGCCGCTTCCCAAAGTCCTCCAAAATGCGGCGCTCTTGGTGGGATAAACTTAAAGTTGACACCTTTATTGTTGCAGGTTTCCACTATAGAACTCTTGGACTTTTCTGAGAAGATAGATTCTACCAATTCCTGAAGCTTATTCCCTGCTCCAACAAAATTCGTAGCGTTGTCGAAGTGTAGAGTCTGACATTTTCCGCGACGACATATGAACCGACGAAGTGCTGCCAAGAATGCTTCTGTGGTTAAATCGCTGACTTAGTCCAAATGCACTGCCTTAGTCGCAAAGCAACAAAAGATTGCTATGTAGGAAGTATGTGGTTTCTTTCCACAGATTTTATAGTAAATCTTAAAAGGTCCATAATAGTCAACTTCAGAATTAAGGAACGGTCGAGCTTGTGTGACTCTTAAGGGTGGTAACTGTCCCATTATTTGCTCCATTAATTTTGGTTTAGCCCTAGTGCGTTTCACACATTTTCAAATAACATTTACAGCTTTGATTTCAGCGCAAAAATTATTATGCTGAATTAATAAGAGAACTATCTTCCGAGATTGTTCCAACTCATCAAATGTCACCATTGTCGTTGCGTCTGAAGATTTCCTTTTGAAACGCATGATGTAGGCTTATTCATTTTTCAAAGGAATTCCCATGGTTTATACCATAAAGCCAATTGGAACTTTGCGTGGTAGTTACCAAGATTTCTGGGGTCTCCTGTGGAATTGCACGGCGTTTTGATTTTGCCGCAACAAATGGTAATGGCCATTTTAAAGATGGACCATACAAAAACAGTGGACCAGTAAAACCAAGGACTGAAATTGGTAAACTTGTAACCACTTATTCCCCTTTACGCTATGTCTGCAGCGTTGTTTTCCGATGGAACATGGCGCCATTCCCTTCGTAACGATGCTTCTTGAATGGTGGTAATTCTAGTAGCCACATATTTGTCCTTTATTCTTTTTGGACTATTTATCCAGGACAACACAATCTCGGAATCTGCCCAAAAATATGTTGTAGTTCTTTGCAGCGACAATTGTTCTTTTATGGTCGCTGTTAATTGGGCACCTAAAACTGCTGCCTTCAATTATAGTCTCGGGTGTGTGATCGCATTTGCTGGAGCCAAACGCGACTTTGCACATAATAACTGTACAGTCACTCGTTTATCCTTGTGAACTGCACGAAGATAAATGTATGAAGCATAAGCATTTTCTGAAGCGTCGACAAACGTATGTATCTCTTTCGATACAGGAATTTTTCCATCAAAAACATGACGGGGAATTTTAATGTCATTCGCGTTTAAAGTCATTTTCACATTTTAAAGTCTTGCGGAATGGCTTCCATTCCGATTGTAACTGCATTGGCAACACTAGTTTAAAGCCAAAATGCTCCAGAGCAATGGATGTAACTTTATATTTATTTCGAGTTTTTTCGATACATACAGCCGACTTACAGTGCACAGTGGGGAAAAAATCCGTTTTTTTTGGCATAAACTCTAGTTTTAAAGATAGGGCCTTGAAAATTATAATATATACTCCTTATGCGCAAATAGAATTTCGGTTTTTTCCATTTTTTGAAAAGACCTTACGGTTGTAAAAACACCACCCACCCACCACCCTCCCCATTATGGTCAACCCCCTAAAAATGTTGAGAATACTTTTTTTTATTTATAGAAAACTAAATAGGTTTTCTAAGTTTCTAAGTTTAGAAAACAAATATAATATAAGATAAGATAGTTATTAAAAAAAATTTGTATTATCCTCCACCTTAAGTCTCTGAGGAAAAAGCCAAAAAGTTAAAAATTTGAAGGTGTTTTTTTTTAAGGGGCAAAAACGGGCAAAAAACATTGATTGCACTTGCTTCTTTATTATTTTGTTAATACATTTCCATAACAACCTTGCGTCGATCAGCGTAGATTTTTAACTAAAGCTTAACAGAACACAAACACTTTTGTTAGTTTAGACATACACAAGACATTAAATAACTGGACAATGCAAACAGTTACAACACAATTTGTTTTGAGAAGTATTTAAGCATACCTTGACGTAAATTTTCCATATTATTGTTTATTTTTTAGCCCTCTAAACACTTTGCACGTCGTTGTGAAACTTTGTAGTAAAATTATCGCGTTTTTTCTTCGAGATGAGCACGTTAATCGATAGACTTTGATCGGCTACAACAAATTATCGGTGGCGCGAAAATTTTTTTTAAAAATGTTCTAATAAGTTTAACCATATTACAATTAAAAAAAAACATTTGTTTTTTAAATTAGTAACTTTTATTTTTTGCGTTTATGCCAAAAAAACGGACTTTTTCCCCAGTGTGCAGTGGGCCATTTTTCATCTTTGTCGAGCTGCTGCGCTGCCATTACTTATCCAATCATATTGATCTGTATGGCAAAGTAAAGCTCTAATCTATTGACTTTAAAATTAAACGAAAACTGGCCCAATTGGGTGCATATGTGGCAAGATATAGGAAACAATTCCAAAAAAGTCTGAAATTTAACATTTTGACCTAAAAAAAAGTCTTTAAAAAAAACTGTGCCATTAAAAAAAAATTAGCACTAAAAAAATTTTAAATCAATTGCTGTGGAGCACTCCAAGAATATTATTTTGTAAACTAGTGCAATTCTTCGTTTTATTCAAATTTCTCCTTTGTTAAGCCGTGCATGAATATTTTTGCCTTTATGACTACATGAGAAAAGATTCAAAGGGGATCGAATATTTTGAATATTCCTGAAACCACATCGCATCTTGTTATTTTGTTTGTGGTCACAGTTTGTGTTTTTCCACAGAGTTTGTCAATTGTAGGATTCCAAGTGATTCCAAAGGTATTTATGCTGCAGTCCTCATAAGCAGCATCTCCAAATTGTACGGTAAAAATAATATCTTCCTTATTCAATCCTTGAAGTAGATGGTTACTATTTGCGCACCATTTTATTAATTTTAATCCGGAACTTAATAAAATGTGTATTCGGTTTGACGATTTATTAGAGTCTGAATAAAAATGCTGCACGCAGGCAGAACCAAAACTTAAAGAAGAAAGAGAATTCGTTACTCGTTACATTAGTGTATAACTCAAAAAAGGAATAAGATATACAGTGGTGCATATGCAAATATTTTCCACACTCCTTCTCACCGCGGTTTATCTAATTCAAGAGATTCTTTTTTAGTTTAGCCCTAGTGAAGTAATCCAATTTGTGAGCTTATCTTTACATAGAGCTTCAGTTAGCACATCTGAAATCATATTTTCGGTTGGAACATATTCAATATCAATGACTTTCTTCTTATACAAATCTCTAGATTATGGGGGTCACTGCACCTACAATGTACAATGTCTGGCCACCTAGTCAGTGATCCAATAAGCGATTGATACTGCATCTGGTTGACTCGTGGACAGTCTTCCAAAATACATATGTTCTGATAACCAACCACCAAAGGCGTTGCATTCGGCTTGCAGTCTTCCAGGCCATAATCTCCTAACAGCCCGTCGATATACCGCTCGATCTCCATGCCTAAAAAGTGATTCAGCTCTCCGCCATCTACTAATGCAAATTCCCGTGCGATTTGAAGTTTTATGTCGACAAGGTCTTCTTTTCTGGAACAAGCAATAATTAGATCATCGACATAAACAACAATTAAGTTACATTCTTCGCCGTGGTTCTTGGTATAAATGCATGGCTCACTGGGACATTGTACAAAACCAATACGCTGAAGAGTACAATCCAATTTCTGGTTCCATTCACGCCCACTCTGCTTTAGACCGTATAAAGACTTGTGCAACCTCAACACCCTTTTTGGATACGTTGTGTCCACGAACCCTTCCGGTTGCCGCATGTAGACTACATCTTGTAGGTCGCTTGTGAGATACGGAGCTGAGACGTCCATTTGATGCATACACATTTAGTTCTCGACAGCCAGTGCAATCACCAATCGGATGGAAGAATACCGAGCCACTGGGGAAAATGTTTCTGTGTAGTTTATGCCGTACTCCTGTCCACAACACGTTGCCGTACTGGTCTCCTTTAACCGCAAACACCCATTCGCATCCAATAGTTTTCTCGCCAGGAGGAAGATCTACAAGACTCCATGTCTTGGTGGACTGTAGTTGAGAAAACTCCTTCTGCACCGCAACCTTCCATTCTTCAGCCTGTGTCAAGCTTAAAGCCTCCTTGACTTCACTCGGTACTTGGACGTCGGCAACTCCATATTGTACTTCTTACGTGGTCGTCCTGGCCTTCCAGTACGAATTATCTTGGGCCTACCTGGGCCTCGCTGAACTCTGTCGACGCTATCAACCAACTCGTCTTCACCATCTTCGGCTCCCGACTGTTCGTTCCTTGCATAATCTCCGTAATTTCCATCATGACCGCCATTTTTCTCCTCACCAAAAACGCTTCCGTTTTCTGCCAATTCTACGGTCGATATATCCTCGCTTTTTGTTATATCGTGCTCACCACATCTCTGGCTTCCTTGATACTTTGCGTATCAGTATTGCAGAGTCTATACGCTTTGGCAGTTTCTAAATACCCAACCAGGATATGCTCTATTCCTTTCTGAGAAAATTTTCTTTTCCTTGTCTTGTCTAGCACAATTGCCCTTGTACCAAACACCTTAGGATGGGATACGTTGGGCTTTTTCCCAAAACATGCTTCATATGGAGTCATGTCTGGCAATGTAGACGTTTCTGATCGGTTCCTCAAATACATCGCAGTCATTATCGCTTCCCCCACAGGGACTCGTTCGCATTAGCGTGAACCATCATGCTCCTTGCCATTTCCACTAGCGTCCGATTGGCACGCTCAGCAACGCCGTTTTGCTGTGGAGTGTGGGGAACAGTGAGCTGCCTCTAAATCCCATTGCTTACCAGGAAGTTTTCGAATGCTACCATTATCGCTCCGTATAGCTTTAATCTGCTGCCCAGTTTCCTTCTCAGCCAACAACTTAAATTCTTTGAATTTCTCAAATACTCAAATACTTGTTTTAAGCATGTTTGATCATTTCATTATATTCTTTTTATTTATGTTCGTTGCGATGCCTGACTATCGAAAGCTGCGAGCAGGGGCGTAGCCCAGCTGATATCGCTAATAAATAATACCCCCAACGAGTCGGCAAGCCACGAACATACTAAAATTACATAAAATACTAAGTTAAGAAAAATACCTATGTACGATAGCAAGAACGGAAAAGAGAGAGTTGGTAACACTAAGTTAACGAAACTCTTGGAATAAAGCACACACTTGGAGAATAAACCGGCTACACGTTTTTTTTGTTTCGATTTCTGGATAAACCCAGTGGGTTCGCGAAGTTGCAATTTAAACCTGCTCTGCGAGCAAACATTGGCGCCCCCGGGTGCACTCACGGGTGCTTATCCAGCATCTATACTTTCGGATCTGCGAATTCTGGAAAGTTCGCAAATCACCAGGAGTTACATAACAAGCACGTGGCCAAAGTGCGTTGCGCAACAAGAAGCGCATCGGCATCGCACATTGGGTGCATTTGAACATTAACTTCATCTTTGTCGCTTGAGCGCCCGCATAGTCGGAGCGCCATTACCCATCTCGTCGTAGGAGCCACAACTGTGGGCCCTAGCCTACGGGTGCGTGTCATAACGCCCGGTGTCATAGCGCCCGCGGGCGCTATGACACACTAAAAAGTGTCATAAGGCCCGTGGGCCTTATGACACTTTTACGAGTGTCATAACGCCCTTTCAAAAAATGACATAGTGCCCGCGGGCGTTATGACACTTTTAAAAGTGTCATAACGCCCGCAACTTCTAAAAAATTTTAAAATGCTTTTTGAGTTAATGAGAATACCGATAAGAGAATTACTATTTGTTATGTTGTAAAGCGCATTCAGAATCAATGAGATTAGCGAGAAGAGAAGTACCGTTTATTATGATACCTCTTAAGCTTTTTCATATTTTAGTCAGTTAATCACTGATCTTTAAACAACGTGGACGCGATATGGAGGCTGTGGAACCTTTCGAATACAAAATTGTTGCTGGCTTTCGCAAAAATTCTAAGCTATTGCTTCTTACAACGCAGCAACAATTGTTTAAAATTAAATGTTCGGCGGCAAATAAAAGTTCGCGTTATATTTGCTACGAAGACTATGCTACGTCCGTAATACTGTCCAATGTCCTTGATGGAGACTTAACAGCGTTTAACATTAGACGCAAAAAGCTTAGAATGAAAGACAACCGTATAAATGAACTTATTAGGGATTTAGACGCGTCAAACATTAACGAATTTTTTAACTGTTTGATAAATCCAAAAAATGAGCTTCTTAAGTGGGAAACCACTTTTCAAGAGGTATGTTCCGGTTCTGATTCGGAAGATGAAGATGTGGAAAATACTTTGCAGTTCAGCCAAATGGCTGACGTTCTAAAATGTATTATTTGCGTTGATAGGCCGCGGGACGTAGTTTTTCTACCATGTAGGCACTTCAAAATATGCTTTGAGTGCTTCAAAAATCTGGAAAAGCGTTCAAAAAACTCTCTATTGCTCTGCCCATACTGCAGACAAATAGTTGAAAATCATTTACAAGTTTTTCAATAAATTGTTAAATGGACCGCAGACAAAAATTTTTTTTAAAAAAAATCGCGCGATTTTTTTTAAAAAAAATTTTTGCCTGCGGCGCTTTAATCTAATTTACACATTTAACTCCAAGCTTATTGCTCATTGCTACATTATTCTATAATAATCCATGTAACTCGCATTTATATGAATTTCAATAAAATGTTAAATAGGGCGCAGGCAAACATTCATTATTATATTACTCTATGTTACTCGCATATACAAGAATTTCAATAAAATGTTAAATAGGGCGCAGACAAAATTTTGTTTGAATAAAGGTGCAAGCCGCAATTTTCTTTAATGCGCGCGTTCAAGCTGAATATGACTTCTTTACTTATATAAATAATAGTTAAATATATTTTCCCTGAGGGCGTTATGACACTTTCCTGGGTGTCATAAGGCCCTCAAAAAAAGTGACATAGCGCCTGCGGGCGTTATGACACTTTTGAGTGTGTCATAAGGCCCGCGGGCGTTATGACACTTTTGAGTGTGTCATAACGCCCGCGGGCGTTATGACACCGGGCGTTATGACATGCACCCCTAGCCTACATCTCGTCGTCGGAGGGAGCTCCGAATTTTAATCTTGGACTAGGAGTGCACAATCGGTGTGCCCTAACGTCCATCTCGGCATCGTCGGCACCGGACAGAATCAGCATCTCGTCGCAGGAGCGGCCAACAGCGATCCGCAATAACATCGACAGTAAAGTGCCTACGCAAATACATGCAAAGATTATCATAATCATTTGTACAACACATATTATAATTCATTGGGCTTGCAGGCATCAGCGCACATATACACATACGGTCTTCAATAAGCTAATTTGTCTCGTTCTTCGCGCGCTCCTTGGTTGTGTCTGACTTTTTGCCTCCCTTGTTTCTATCGCGCATAGCCTAGCAGAATTCTTCAGTGTAGACATTCGATCGGTACTAGCAGCATTGCATTGGCATTTCTTGTTCGGAATAATCTACAAAAGAGACGTTGCTGGTCACAATGGGTGGAGGTCGGAAGCGTATTGGTAGAACTCCCTCAACAGAGGAAGACACAAATGAATTGCTGGAACAGCTTAAGCGGAATAAGAATCACATTGTTAGAATCGAGGCCACAGTTCGTAGTCAAGAAACTTCCCCTAATATGTACGAAATGGAATGTCGTTTAAGTATTTTAAATGGATACATTGAAAAGGCGTTTGATTTGCAACAACAATTAGAGGCAATTAACATTGAATTATCATGTAGAGAGGAGTTAGAGGACTTATGTGTATCAGCCAAGGCCGTAGTACTGTCACACTGCAATCGGTCTGAAGGAGAAAGAAGTCATTCTACCTTCGCCAATAACAGTAGTTTAAATTCTTCAACAAGCCACAGTAAAATACTACCACACATGAAACTTCCAAAATTCGACGGCAACTACGCCGAGTTAAAAAATTTTATAGGCTTGTTTAATAGCTTGGTTCACAACGATGAGTCACTGTCCAATGTCGAAAAGTTCAATCATTTGATATCCTGTTTAGAAAAGGAAGCGTTAGGGACAGTAAAGGCTTACCAGATCACAGAAGCCAATTACGCAAAGGCCCATGCGGCCTTGATTAGAGTTTATGACAATCCGTGCCTAATATACTTTAAAAGTATATCTCACTTGTTCGAAATCCCAGCAATGCACACGCCATCCGCCGCAGCATTACGATCGCTTATAGACACCGTAACTGCTATCTATGAATCTTTTCTCTCGCTCGGCAACGAGAAAAATATATGCAATGCAATGATAATTCACATTGTCATGTCTAGAGTGGATCCTAAAACGCGGTCGCGATGGGAAGAACAACTAAGTTACGATTCCATTCCGTTGTGGAAAGATTGCTCAGAAGCGCTAAATAAACGTTATCAACACTTAGCGGCTGAGGAATCCACGACGTGCAGGAGAGCTACCAAACAGGGTCAACAAGGGAATAAGCCTAGATATAGCAAGGCGGCACTAGCAGTTTCTCAACCTATCGAAGAACCCAAATCTAAATGTTTCTTCTGCAAGTCAGATGAGCATTTCATTCAAAGTTGCACATCTTTCGCAAATATCTCGGTAGAAGCTCGGTTCAAATTCGCAAAAACTGCACCTCTTTGCATTAATTGTCTACGCAGAGGGCATAGTGTCTCAACATGCCAGTCATCTCATTGTCGAATTTGTAAAAAGAATCATCACACACTTCTTCATCGGTATACATCGGCCTCCCAAGTACCGTCTGGTAATCAATTGCCACTGCCTATTGCCAATCAGGTATCCCAACAGTCACTAAGTGCCTCGATCAGTAAATCTACGCCTCAAAGAATAGATCACGTCTTACTTGCAACGGCTCTTGTCGAGGTTCGAAGTCAGTCAGGAACCAAGCTGTGCGCTAGAGTTTTGCTAGATTCCGGGTCTCAGGTTAATTTTATTACGGAAGAATTGGTAAATAATTTGCAACTAAAGCGTCACCGACATGAGGCTAAATTCTGTGGCATCGGGAATTCCGCGTGTTCAGCTAGCTTCGCAGTCCAGACGACAATTGGGTCGCGACTAAACTCCTTCGAAGCAGCGGTTGAATGCATAATTTTACCGTCGATCTCAGGGTATCGTCCAGAAGCAACTGCAATCTCTTCCGATTGGATCCCTAATGATATCCCCCTAGCAGACCCTTACTTTTACAAGCCCAAACGCGTCGACATGCTGATCGGCGCTGACTTGTTTTTCGACTTGCTGAGGGAAGGGCAAATACGTCATAGGAACTCAGGTCCGACCCTACAAAACACGGTCTTTGGTTGGGTAGCATCAGGAACCTGCAAAGACAATCCGCCGGCACGATCTATCTCATACTCTACTTTAGTAGCTACGGAAGACAACATTCTGGATCGCACACTAAGGAAGTTTTGGGAAATTAAAAGAATACCTGATTTAACGAAATCACAGCTGTATACCCCTGACCAAGTGTTGAGTGAAAAATCTTTTGCTGATACCGTCTCGCGTGACCCTACAGGAAAATTTGTAGTTAGCCTGCCTTTCAAATCGAGTCCTTCGTGTCTCGGTTCCTCGTATGAAACAGCACGACGCCGTTTTCTCTCCTTAGAGCGGCGTATGAAAGTGAACCCGTTAAACCATTCGATGTATACCCAGTTTATGAAGGAATATTTAGCCCTCGGTCACATGGAGGCTACAGATAATAGTATACCCAACGAGCCTCATTATTTTATACCATATCAGTGCGTTCTCCGGCCTGAAAGCTCTTCGACTAAATTAAGAGTCGTCGTCGACGCGTCGTGCAGAACCACTTCCCAAATTTCTTTAAATGAAATTCTCTTGGTAGGGCCAACGATTCAGCCTTGCCTATATGCTACGCTGCTTAAATTTAGGTTCCATAAATTCGCAATGTCAGCAGATATAACTAAAATGTATAGACAAGTGATATTAGATGAGGCTCATAGAAGGTTTCAGCTGATCATATGGCGAGAAAACCCGCAAGACCCTCTACAAATTTATCGGTTGAACACCGTAACGTATGGTACGGCAAGTGCTCCTTTCCTCGCAATACGGTGTTTGAAACAGCTTAGCGAGACATACTCCGATTCTCTTCCCTTAGCTTCACAGGCGTTAGCAAATGATTTTTATGTCGATGACTTATTAACAGGGGCCGATTCCATCCAGGAGCTAAGGAAATTGCGAAAGGAAGTCACAGAGATTTTAGATTCCGCAGGGTTTGTTTTGGCTAAGTGGTCTTCGAATTGTACTCTCATCGAAAAACAGGTCGATGAATCAAAGGTCCTCATTGGCGAAGACACCGATACAAAAACGTTGGGTCTTACTTGGAGTCCAAATCAGGATACATTCAAATTCAACGCCCAGAAGTTACAGCTTGAAGATCCACCCACTAAGCGATCCATGATTTCATTTACAGCGCGTTTGTTCGATCCGTTAGGACTCATTTGCCCTGTCGTTACCCTTGCAAAAATTTTTATTCAGAAATTATGGTCGCTACAAATTGGATGGGACGACGAGATACCCGCAGACGTACGGCATCGCTGGAAGACAGTGTCATCATGCTTTGCAGATTTAGAAACGTTAAAAATCCCTCGACATGTCGGTACTCAGTTAGGTGGCTCTTATCAAATCAACGGGTTTGCGGACGCGTCAGAGGATGCCTACGGTTGTTGTTTGTACGTAAGGTCAGTGACCTCAGAGGGGATAAAGGTTAGATTGCTAACAGCCAAATCCAGAGTCGCACCGATCAATAGACCTCTTAGCAAAGTTGTGGAGTGATGTGCAAACACTCAATCTTTACAGCGCCGAGCAAATTATCATGTGGTCGGATTCGGAAGTTGTTCTCTTTTGGTTGAGTACTCATCTGTCGAAGCTTAAAACATTCGTCGCAAATAGGATTTCGGCTATTCACGAGCTGGCTCCAACTGCAGTCTGGCGACACGTCCCGACTAACTTCAATCCAGCGGACCTACCTTCTCGAGGAACTACGGTCAAAGATCTTGATACGTCCCTTTGGTTCGAAGGCCCTTCGTTTTTGTCCATGGACTCGACCCATTGGCCAGTTAACCCACACTTGGCTAACATGCCCCTCGAAAGCCAACTGGAAATGAAACCGCCAGCAATCGCTCATATGGTTGCTGTTGTTTCTAATCATCCTTTACTACAGGTAGTCGAAAATTCGTCCTCCTATGTGAAGGTCTTAAGAATTACAACATTTATCTTTCGTTTTGTGTACGGCAGGACCTGGAACTTGTGGAACGAGCACATAGTATCAGCTGCAGAACTTAGTTTTTCATTTTCTATTATCGCGCAGGCTGTTCAGCGCGAATCCTTTGCAGTCGAATTTAAGAAACTAAAGAACAATTTGCCATTACCTAATTCTTACCAAAACCTCAGTCCATTTATCAGCAATGAAAGTTTTGGACCTCGTACTTTAACCTTGGTGCGAGTAGGCGGTCGGCTAGCGCACGCGGATCTAGAACCCAGTGCCAAATTCCCGATATTAATGCCCAAGGGGAATCGTTTTGTAAAATTATATATCGAGCACTTGCACTACGCTAATTGCCACGCAGGACCGCGCGCGCTAGTCGGCCTGCTTCGTCAGACAATTCGGTTGATCAATGCACGACGCGAGTGCAGTGCTGTTGTGCGACGATGCACGCACTGTTTTAGATACAAGCCACGGTTATTGTCGCAAATAATGGGAAATCTGCCTTTTGACCGTGTCAGAGTCAGTCGACCTTTGAGAATAAGCGGAGTCGATCTGTTCGGTCCAATCAAGGTGTCGCTAGGAGTGCGTGGCAAGGCAGCTCTAAAAATGTATGTCGCAGTCTTCATATGTTTCTCCACGAAAGCGGTTCACCTAGAACTGTTGAAAGATCTAACTTCTAACTCATTTATCCTCTGTCTCAGCAGATTTGTTGGACGGCGCGGCCCGCTCGAACGACTGTATTGCGACAATGCAACCAATTTTGTCGGTTCCGCAAGGATGCTTGAAGAAATGGCCTCTGATGTCCGGACGTATCGCAACACATTGGGAACGTACGGCGTCCATCACCAGATTGAGTTCGTGTTCATTCCGCCCCGGGCCCCCCATTTTGGAGGCTTATGGGAGGCGGCCGTCAAGTCCGCTAAGAATCTGTTTTTAAAGTCCGTCGGAAATGCCTTGCTCAAAGAGGACGAAGTTCAAACGATCCTAGTTGAAGTGGAAGCGGTATTGAATTCGCGTCCGCTGGTAGCTGACAGCAACAACCCCAACGACGGAGAGGCAATAACTCCAGCCCACTTTCTGGTAGGCACCACGCTCGCTGCACTACCCCCTTCAACGCTGGCACCTTATATCAGCCATTAAACAACGGTTTTGGCAAACCTGGTCTCGTGACTATATTGCGGGACTGCAGCAAAGAGTCAAGTGGACAAAGGAATCGGCCAACCTTCGACCAGGAACTATCGTCGTCATCAAAGAAGACAATTTACCGCCACAGAAGTGGCTGTTAGGCAGAGTCACAGAGGTAACGCAAGGAGCGGATGGCAAGGTTCGCGTTGCTCTAGTAGACACCAAACAAGGCGTGTACAAGCGATCAGTACACCGACTAGCACCTCTACCAATTGATTGAAGGCTTGCAGCGCTTCAACGCGGGCGATGTTTGATCATTTCATTATATTCTTTTTATTTATGTTCGTTGCGATGCCTGACTATCGAAAGCTGCGAGCAGGGGCGTAGCCCAGCTGATATCGCTAATAAATAATACCCCCAACGAGTCGGCAAGCCACGAACATACTAAAATTACATAAAATACTAAGTGAAGAAAAACACCTATGTACGATGGCAAGAACGGAAAAGAGAGAGTTGGTAACACTAAGTTAACGAAACTCTTGGAATAAAGCACACACTTGGAGAAGAAGCCGGCTACACGTTTTTTTTGTTTCGATTTCTGGATAAACCCAGTGGGTTCGCGAAGTTGCAATTTAACCCTGCTCTGCGAGCAAACAAAGCATATATAACGCGTCTTGTCGACTATGAATGTAGCAAAATAACGCGCTCCACCTTTGGAAACTGTACTCATAGCACCGCACACGTCCGTATGGATCAGTCCCAACACTTTGCTCGAACGATTTTCCGCCACTTTTGGGAATTGTTTCACGCATATCTTGCTTTTCGCACATATCTCGCAAACAAAGTCATTCGTGCTACCGGTTACTCCGCGTAGACCTTACACCAATTTTTTTCGAATCATGGATTTTAAACTTTCGAAATTCAAATGTCCAAATCTATTGTGCCACGTTATTACTTGATTTGTTTTCCCGATTGCAGCAAAAGCCTTTTTGTTCTTATTTTCGAAAATAAACAAGTCATTCTTTTTGTTCGCTTTTAATACCGTTTCGCCGTTCTTTTCGAAAAATTTATTTCGAACCCGTTATTAGTTGCTCTCGACACCGAAATAAAATTTCACTGAAGGTTTTGTACGAACAACACATCAACCAATTCAATAATGTTTTCTTGCCAAAACAGTTTTACTGTTCCAATGCCTTCAGCCTCAATGTAATTTTCTCCAACCAGAATTATTTTTTCCTTATGCTCACGAATTGAATCAAATAACGATTTGATTGCACATAAATGGGCTGTTGCCCCACTGTCAACGCACCAAATATTTTTCGTTAGTCCACTTTGACTCGCTGCGGCAGCGAAAACCGAGAACGACTTCTTGTTCTGCTCGCGTTTGCTCTCACTATTGGTATCCTTTTCTGGTCTTGCGTTTTTCTTTGAGTAGCACTTTGCCGAAACATGTCCGTAACGACCGCAGTTTCAACATTCCACATTTTTCATGTCTTTCATATGCTTGGGCTTTTTACATCTCCCACTTTTCGTCGTTCTCCCTCTTCCAGCAACTTAATTTTAAGAGAACTCAAGGAAGGCAAAGAATAACGCGTCTCCATAGCGATAACGAAATTTTCGTACGAATCACATAGACTGGACAACAAAATTATTATGGTCATTTCATCTGGAACTGGTTGATCGATCTCTTGTAATTTCTCGATGACGTCACTGAAATTACCCAAATGCACTGCAATACTGTCTGACTCTGACATCTTCATACACTCATAAAAAAAAATCGAAGAATTTCCTTAAAATCTAGAAAATTCTTTCTTGAATTTTTGCCAAAGGCGACCTCACCTTTGTTTCAAGAAATGGTTTTTTTGAAAGGCACCATTAAAACAAGAAAAAATATTTCTTGTTTCAAGAAATTAAATTTCTTAAAACAAGAAAGGGTTTTTTAGAAAGCCACCATTAAATCAAGAAAAAATATTTCTTAAAACAAGAAAGGCGATTCTTGTTTCAAAGGTGGTTTGTTTCTTGTTTCAAGAAATTAAATTTCTTGTTTCAAGAAAGGGTTTTTTAGAAAGGCACCTTTTAAACAAGAAAAATTCTTTCTTGTTCAAATTTCCTTTCAAGAAATTTTATTTCTTGATTTAAGAAATAATATTTCTTGAAAGGATGTTTTATATTAACACTGAAACCCTAAAAATAAAATGTAACTTGGTTTTTTCTTTTGCATATTATATTTATTTACATTTAAAACATTTAACACTTAACATTTAAAAATTTTTAAATAACACATTTTTGACTCAAGAAAACATTATTATTACCCAAGGTCTGTTGAACTTCATATGACCTAAGGTGATCCATTTTCTTCGCCTTTCCTCATCTAGAAAAAAAGAGTTATTGGGATATCAATGATTTGTTTTTAGATAAACAACTTTTTTGAAGTAATGTAATGTTAAGAATAGCCAAAATACAAACACGTTGGTCAGACGACCGAGAGAGAGGAGCAAGACAGGTAGAAAATTAAGGGTTGAAAATCGAATTTCAGAGAGAGAGAGGCACGGGAGAGACACGTAAGCAGGTCAGATCATGACAATTTTAAGAAGGAGAAGAGAGAAACGTCGCGACGCGTGGGTCAAGCGAGCGAGAGAGAGGAGCAGAATATGAAAGGGTTGAAAATCGGGTTTCAGATCGGGTGAGCCGGGTACATGCATAGATATTTACATGCATACATAAGTATGTCAAACAAATACAACATATTTTTCTTACCTTAGAAGGTTTTAAAACAAAATTACAGCTTCGCCAAACAAATTATTTGGCTGATGCAACTGCAGGTATTTTCACTCTGAAAAATAAATAAAATGCGAGTAATTAAATAAAGTTATTATAGAACTCTACACCCACAAATTTATGTACAAATGTATGTATGTACGTAGCTCTTAGCTAAAAAACAATTCAACTAAAGTGGTATAAGCTTGGTAAAGAGATTTGGAATTTATCCTTTAATTACATACATACAATTGTACGCGCGATATACACAAAATTATATATTTACATACCTTTGAATATTTGGAAAAAGGCTTCACCTCTTATCCGCTTGAAAATCACGTCCATCACTTACGAATTTTTTTCACAACTGACGCTCGGGTGATCAGAGAAGTCGGTAGCCGGGTAGTAGAGTAGTCGGGCCGAGTAGGCCCTTCGTCCCACTTCGTTTTTCTTGTCGTTAACATTCGGCAGCCGAAGGAAGTCAATGCCTACTTTTCTACATTCTAGGGTCATTTCATTCATATATTCAAAGGTGATTTTGTCCTTAAATACGTACAAAAATGTTTTGGCTGCGACGGCTTTCATTTTTCTATTTTTAAGAAAAATTCTTTCTTGAATTTTTTCCATCAAGAAAGGTTTTCTGTATTCAAAGGCAAATTTTCTAATAACAAGAAATTTTTTTTCTATTTTCAAAGGTAGGCCGATTCAATGGCAAGATTTCCAAAATTTAGAAATTAATTTTTATGAGTGTATACAGCAACTGTATAAACAACTGTATTTTACGCACAGGTCCACTAGGCATGTGAACACTAGCCAGCTTTTTCCAAGCTTCCATTGATGACTTGCAGTGTTTCACATAATTAATCTGGGACGGCTTTATACACAACAAAATACTCGCGAGGGCCTTTTCATCCTTGTTATCAAAATTTGCCTGCTCCGCAACCGTTCCACTTTCGTTTTTAATTTCACGACCACACACAATTGACCAAAGTTCTGAGTGTACCAGCAGACTTTTCATCTGCACTGCCCACGACCTATAATTGTCACTATCAAGTTTTTCTATTGAGTATTACGAACTCATCTTGTTCATCTTTTTAAAACACAACCGAATCTCTAATTATCGTATAATCTTTTAGACTATTACGCAGTAGTTTTCTTACTGGCATAGGCAAAACCTATTCGGTTTGACGATTTATTAGAGACTGAATAAAAATGCTGCACGCAGGCAGAACCAGAACTCGTTAGATTAGTGTATAACTCAAAAAAGAAATAAGATATACAGTGGTGCATATGCACATATTTTTGAATTTGAAGGGCCTCTGGAATTGTATCAGCTCCGATGATACAATCGTCGCACAGTGGCGCCTTTTCGCTTTTTTTTTGGTAATAAATCATAACTTCTGAATCAAAAGAGATAAATGTTCTGCCTTTAAAATGAGTGTTTGAGACAGGAAGTGGGCGTCGCAAAGTCCGTCAAAGTCAAAATTTATAAACAAATCCATTTTTTTCCGACAAAAAAAATTTAAAAATGTTTTTTGTTTTGTTTTGTTTCTTCTTTAATGCTTTAATTTTTAAAAATTAAATTTAAAAAAAATTGTTGTCAAAAATTTAATTAAAAAAAAAAATTCTAAAAAAAGATAATAAATGTTTTTCTTCGGTATCGTTCAAATCAAACTAATTTTCAGTTCAAACACTTAAGAAAATAAAATAAAACTTAAATTTCTTAAAAAATAAGAACACAGTAACGGATTTCCTGAAAAAAGGTCTTGATTTTACAAGGGATGCACCCAAATACAACATCTGAAACCACGACTTTTTTACTTATTTTGCCTCAAACAGCTGAAATCGCAAACAGACGCAGATGGAACTTTCCATAAATCAAGAACAATATTCAAAAAACGTTTTGGGAAAGTATACAAAATATATTATGACAATTTTTTTTTTAATTTCCATCCAAAGTTGAAAAATAGTGAAAAAATTGACTTTTACCGAAAAGCAAATATCCATGAGATGCCGATATCGAACTGTTATTTGTTTTTACAAACCAATTAGGGAAACCAAACATCAAGACCGTTCGATACTTAGTTTTTAAGATATTCCACCTAGATATGGCCTAAATTGGTAAAAATTTCGGTTTTTTTAGCGAAAAATTGGTCAACTTTGAAGAAGCGTATTTTTCTACCCTTGCAGAGGGTATTATGATTTCAGTCAGAAGTTTGCAACGCAGTGAAGGAGACGTTTCCGATTCTATAATGTATATATATTCTTCATCAGCATCACTGGACGAGTCGATCTAGCCATGTCCGTCTTTCCGTCCGTCTGTCCGTCTGTCCGTCTGTCTGTTTCTACGCAAACTAGTCTCTCAGTTTTAAAGCTATCGGGCTAAAACTTTCCCAAGTCTTTTTTCTGTGGCAAGTGTATATAAGTCGGAACGAGTCGGATCGGACAACTATATCATATAGCTCCCATAGGAATAATCCGGAAAAAAAATTTAAAAAATGATGTCTTGGGTGTTTTTAAACCTATAACCTCCTACTTTTGGAAATGCCATTTTTTATCCAATTCTGAATTTCGAATAATTTTTTTTCAAAATCGGATGACTTTATCATATAGCTGCCATAGGAACGATCGGAAAATTAATGGGAATATAATAGGAAATAAATTATTGCTTCGTTGACTTTTATTGTATTCTCTTCTATTCTGGAATATGACTCTTTTTAAATGTTTCCGAATTTCGAATTAAATTTAACAATAACACAGGCCAACAAAATGGACTTTATTAAAAGGTGCAGGCCTATGGGCATTAAAATATGTTAGTATAAAACGTATATAAGCATATCTGCATACTTAGTTTTCGTGTTTAACGGGTGGTATTTGTGTAATCGCGGTTTGAAAAAAATAGCAACATTTAATGTTTTGATTTAAGATATCTTCGAGGGTCTGTATTCAATTGTATTATAACGTATGCCAAAAAATTGCTTAGATGTCCTTCTACATAACTGCATTTAAGGTTTCATCATTATTTGAGTCAATCAAAGCCTATGAGCCATTTAAGTAACTTGTTCACCTCTATTCACAACCAACTTGATGCGGTGAACAGATTAAAAACAATACAAGGAAAAATATGTGCCTCAAAACATTGTGCAGGCATCTAGAGGCGTCTTTACCCGAATTTTTGAGATAAATGTCAGCCTTGTACGTCGAAGGATGAATTTTATAGAATTTTTTCCATAAGAACGTGAAAAGTAACAAGTATTTTTAAATCTCATTTTACATAAATATCTGACACATTCGTAAAAATTTCACTTCGAATTTGACTATCAGTAGGCGCCGAGCATCGAAAAATTATATTTTCAAGGGGTTAGTATGCCTAATAAAAAGCTCCCCCTCAAAATTTTAAGGCTACGCTACTGTTACCTTTAAAAAGCCTACTGCGTGAAATGGCGACAAACTGGTGACGTAAGAGTGAGTTAAAAATACTTGTTACTTTTCACGTTCTTATGGAAAAAAATTCTATAAAATTCATCCTTCGACGTACAAGGCTGACATTTATCTCAAAAATTCGGGTAAAGACGCCTCACAAAATGTCCTAACTTTTCAAAATGTGCTTAATGGGTTAAGAACATTGTTGTGTCATTTAACGGAATTGAAGTGCTCTTTTTATAGGTGCCAAAATGTTTCTATTACAAATTCAAAATATGAGTAGAATTAACTTTAAAATCTGTCAAAATAATTATGCCGACTAGTGGAAGCTACGGCTGGCCGAAGCTAGCTTCCTTATTTTCGTTCCCTGGTTTGGAGCGTATCATAAATAAAATGACTGAAGAAACAAAAAACAAGAAAGGAAGCTAGCTTCGGCCAGCCGAAGCTTATATACCCTTGCAGATAATTCCTATTAATCACTAATTTTCCGATCGTTCCTATGGCAGCTATATGATATAGTAGTTCGATATTGATAAAATTAAAATCGAAATTCAAAAGCATTTAAAAAGAGTCATGTTCCAGAGTAGAAGAGAATACAATAAAAGTCAACGAAGCAATAATTTATTTTCTATTATATTCCCATTAATTTTCCGATCGTTCCTATGGCAGCTATATGATATAGTCGTCCGATTTTGAAACAATTTTATTCGAAATTCAGAATTAGATAAAAAATGGCATTAAGTAGGAGGTTCTAGGTGCAAAAACACCCAAGATATAATTTTTTTACATTTTGTTCCCCGATTATTCCTATGGGGGCTATATGATATAGTTGTCTGATCCGGCTCGTTCCGACTTATATACTACCTGCAATAGATATAAGACTTTTGGGAAAGTTTTAGCCCAAAAGCTTTAAAACTGAGGGACTAGTTTGCGTAGAAACAGACGGACAGACGGACGGACAGACGGACATGGCTAGATCGACTCGTTTAGTGATGCTGATCAAGAATATATATACTTTATGGGGTCGGAAACGTGTCCTTCACTGCGTTGCAAACTTCTGACTGAAATCATAATACCCTCTGCAAGGTTATAAAAATACAAGGACAAATATTTCGAATTTGTTTTTTTTGCAGGTATTATTAATTTTGATTGGGGAAAAACTTTGCATCAAAACATTTTTGTTTTAAGCCCCAGGAAAAAAGTTGAAAATTTGACTTTGAAAATAAATTGTCTAATTTTCTAACTTTTCAAAGGGGGCTTAATGGGTTAAGAACATTGTTGTGTCATTTAAACGGAATTGAAGTGCTCTTTCTATATGTTTCCAAAATGTTTCTATTATAAGTTCAAAATATGAGTAGAATTAACTTTAAAATCTGTCAAAATATTTATGCCGACTAGTGTAAGCTACGGCTGGCCGAAGCTAGCTTCCTTGTTTTCGTTCCCTGGTTTGGAGCGTATCATAAATAAAATGGCTGAAGAAACAAAACCAAATTTCGCACCCGCCATTAAACAATACCAAATTTATAAAAAACTAGCAAGGTGGGCCGCAGCTTCGCCCGCGTAAATTAAGATTGAAAATTACGCAAATATGTATGTATGTATGTAGAACAGCTACATATATTGACATATCTTTACCTTTACCACTTATTTAAAATTTAAAAAATTCCCAAGATTAACCTAAAAGCCGAAAAATCATTTTATCAGAACTTTGTTTCTAAGTTTCCACAAAAACAACAGTTTTATGTCCTACACTCAAAAAATTACCCAATATAATTGTTAAACAGTCCTCAACCACAAAAATTTTCAATTCTACCAATTAAATAATTACTTTCACAACAAATAATTACCGTCACCACTCATTTTTGTTTACATGTCGCCGCCTATGATAAATCTTAAATTTGGACTCTGTCAACCAAAAAAAGGTGAAAAATCAGAACTTTAAAAATCCACCATAAATCCAATTTTCCATGGATTTGAGCCATACTCGGCTTGTTTTATTCGGTAGGATGTAAACTTTAAGTTTGTACCCATTATGATTTTTCAACGGATTTATTTCGAGTTTTTACGATATATACAGCCGACTTACAGTCGACCAAAAAACACATTTTTCATCTTTGTCGAGCTGCTGCGCTGCCATCCCTTATCCAATTATATTGATCTGTATGGCAAAGTTAAGCTCTGATCTATTGACTTTAAAATAAAACGAAAACTGGCCCAATCGGGTGGATATCTACCGCGATATAAGAAGAAATTCGAAAAAAGTCCGAAATTAAACATTTTAAACTTTAAAAAATTTAAACTTAAGAAACTGTGCCATCGAAAAAAAAAATTGCTGGTATTTTCGTGATTTGGGGGTCCAACACTAACAGAATTTGCCATCAATTGCTTTGGAGCAGTTTGGCTGTTAACTAGTGATATCAGTATTATCTTGAACTTGAATTTGAGCGAACCTCAATTCCTTAGTCAGCTGCAATGCACACACACAAACATACACACGCATATATGTATCTAATGGATGTGTGTGTAAAATACGCATTTTTTTATATATATATTTCGTGCGTGTGTTTTTAAATTTAAAGTTTGTCGATAACTCAACATTTGAAAACAAAATAAAAGATTTGCGATATAATCGATTTTTTAACCGCGCATTTTAAATTTTTTGTGACTGTGGTATTTTCATTTTTCCCTTGCACGGTCACACTTAAAATGCTACATACACACATTTACGACTTAATGCAAAGTGCGCCAGCAGAACATACATACATACATATGTGGAGGCCGTGACGTCACATGGGCACAACAAAATTGGAAAATATTGGCGACTTGGTTAAGGTGGTTGAATTTTCAAAAAATTTAAATGCAGTTAGTTGCGGGTATGCCATAAGATTATAAGCATAGGCAAAGAAAGAATTAAAAAAAAAATCGAATTTTGGTTCACTTTGTTTTAATTTGTACCTCACACGCGTCTCCTAATTATTTCCGAATTAATTTGATTTTTCCAGATTTTTATGTCAATCCGTTCTGGGAGGAATTTGCTACTGACCATTTTTTATTGTTCCTATTATATTAGTTTAGATGTAAGTATCCGAGGGAACTTGGATATGACGACAGCGGATACATGACAGCAGAAGATGCAGTCATAAAACTACAAACAGAAATGTCTGTAAAAAAGGAGACAACAAATACTTCTCCAACAAATGCTGTTCAAAATGCATTACATTTTCCCAAGCTAGCGAATTTTTAAACATTCTCGCTCTTGAAGCCATTGGATCAGAAAAAGGAGAAAAAAAATACATGTGCATCAGATGGAGCTGAAATATAACTGTTTCTTTTGTAAGAAACCAAATCACAGCATATTATTACCATGACAACAAGAATAGCAATCTTATTTATCCATGTACTATATCACTTTTGAGAAAGGAATATAAATAGGGGAGAGGTCTGTAGGTTGGTACACCTTTTGTTTTTAGTCTCCCATTTGGACATTCGCTTTTGAAACTTCACGTGTTAGGTACCGATCGAAAGCTTAGTCTTTTAGCTGTACAACAAAGCAAAAAAAAATTTTTTTTTCCCTGGGGAAAACTAAAAAATAATATTTTTTGAAAAGTGCCAAAAAATGACAATTTGAAAAAGAGGTCTGTAGGTTGAGACACTTTTAAAAGTCAATAATACTCACACCAAAAGTACTCCAAACTTTTAAAAACTATTTATTTTTGTTAATTTAATCAATTTTAGTTCGTCCTAAATTATTTCCCATCCATTTTTTATGAACTTAGACCAAATAACAATTAAAACCAAAAGGCTCATTGAACATTCATTTTTCCCCTAATATCAAAGAAATGTACCAGGCAGAAAGCGACCTCTGTTGGGCTAAGGCCTTTTTGTATGAAAAACGGGTGTCTCAACTTACACGCTCAAAGTGTCTCAACTTACACAAATTGGGATGTTTCTGGAAAAAATTAATAACTTTTTTTCTTACTGTCACATTAAACTGATTCTTTTTTTAATTTGTTAACAGTTAAATTACTAATGTTTTAAATCTCTTACAAAGTTAATTTAAGCACGTTATTATTTTTTAATGGAATTTTGAAAAAAGTGGACAAAAACTTTTTTGGTGCAAAATGGTACACGACTCTCACAGCTTAAATCTGGCTAGAGCCTGGCTTATAATGTTTTCCCCAAAAGTTTTGTCACTGAAAAGGACTACAAAAAAAAATAAAAAAAATTTTTTTAGTGGAAAAGTTTTGAGAAAATTGAGTGTCTTAACTTACAGACTGTCTCAACCTACAGACCTCTCCCCTATACATAAGCACACATTTAAAAACCATTGCTTTGATACTCGCACAACATTTTCAATAAAAAGAAAGTCTTAAACCATTTAGAAACAAGAAACGAAAGCTAGCTTCGGCCAGCCGAAACTTATATACCCTTGCAGATAGTTCATATTAATCACTAATTTTCCGATCGTTCCTAAGGCAGCTATATGATATAGTAGTTCGATATTGATCAAATTAAAATCAAAATTCGAAAACATTTAAAAAGAGCCATATCCCACAGTAGAAGAGAATGCAATAAAAGTCAACGAAGCAATTATTTATTTCCTATTATATACCCATTAATATTCCGATCGTTCCTATGGCAGCTATATGATATAGTCGTCCGATTTAAAAAAATGGCATTTCCAAAAGTAGGAGGTTCTAGGTTCAAAAACACCGAAGATATAATTTGTTTACATGTTTTCCCCGATTATTCCTATGGGAGCTATAGGATATAGTTGTCCGATCCGCATACCTGCAATAGAAAGAAAACTTTTGGGAAAGTTTCAACCCGATAGCTTCAAAACTGAGAGACTAGTTTGCGTAGAAACGGACAGACAGAAGGACAGACGGATATGGCTAGATCGACTCGTCTGGTGATGCTGATCAAGAATATATATACTTTATGGGGTCGGAAACGTCTCCTTCACTGCGTTGCAAACTTCTAACTGAAATCATAATACCCTCTGCAAGGGTCTAAAAATAAGCGACAAGGAAGAATCCTAGAAAAAAACCAACTACACCTCTGCAGTGCCAGTGCACTGGCCTTATTAGACATATATACTTTACATATTTGCTTTTTATACCCGTTACTCGTAGAGTAAAAGGGTATATTGTATTCGTGCAAAAGTATGTAACAGATAGAAGGAAGCTTTTCCGACCCTATAAAGTATATATATTCTTGATCAGGATCACTAGCCGAGTCGATCTAGCCATGTCCGTCTGTCCGTCCGGAAGAACGCTGAGATCTCGGAAACTACAAAAGCTAGAATATTGGGATTACCAACACATATTCTTGGGCTTCCTACGCAGCGCAAGTTTATTTCAGCGAACCGCCACGCCCCCTCTAACGCCCACAATCGCCCATAGTCGCCCACAAATCAAACTAAAATGTGTCTGGCGCCCACATTTTCAAAGATTTCTGAGAAGTATAAATGCAATTTTGTTGTGTTTAGTTATACCTATCGAAATGCAGAAGAAATTTTTTAAATCGGACCATTCGTTAAAAAGTTAAGCCTGATCAAAGTTTACATATATCTCCATCTCCCTCGCACTCCCTTTAGCCGAGTGACGGGTATTAGATAGTCGGGACACCAACCCGACTATAGCGTTCTCCCTTGTTTTTTTTTTTTGGTTTTATATAAAATTTTATTAAACGTTAATCAACCAAATAAATGGTTATAAAACGCATATTTAGAACAAAGAAACAAATAACTGGAAACATAACAGGAGTGTGAAAATAAAAATTTTTATAACATTGACAATTCTATTCAATTATTGTCTCAAGACGCGGGTCTGATGACGTCCTCTAGTCCAGAGATCGCCAGGGTGTCGACGCTTCAGTCTTCTTCTGGTGAATGGATTCGCCAAGGATACAGCTAGTTGGTTGGAGTGAGCCAGGAGTCGGTCATTGTAGCGACTTGAGTGCATGTTAATTTGCTCTCTCACTGAGGGAATATGCAGATCACTGGCTATGACATCATTTCTCACGTACCACGGTGCATTCGCTATGGTACGTAGGGCCTTGTTTTGGAGTCTTTGAAGACGCATGATGTTGGAATCCGAAGCAGTGCCCCATATTTGGATGCAGTATGTTAGCGAAGGAACTACAATAGACCTGTACAGCAAAACCTTGTTGCTGAGACTGAGTGTTCAGTTCAGCTTTCGA
Source organism: Drosophila prostipennis (assembly GCA_037075205.1). Lineage (NCBI taxonomy): Eukaryota > Metazoa > Arthropoda > Insecta > Diptera > Drosophilidae > Drosophila > Drosophila prostipennis. Next base: position 58,387 of record JBAMCJ010000681.1, read on the forward strand.
AGTTTGGCACAAGTGGCTGCGACTTTCGTTATGTGCTGCCTCCACGTAAGACGCTTGTCTAAAATCAATTCCAAGTACTGCGCCTGAGGGGATTGCGGGATATCTGAGCCCTGGAATTTCACTTTTGGTAGGATTTTACTTCTAAGCGTGAAGTTGCAGTGCTGGGACTTACTTCCGTTCATACCGATATTCCAATGATTGCAATGATTTTTATTTTTGCAATTTTTATTTAAAACTCAAAAAATAATCGTTATTTTGTGAGTTTTATATAAAACTTGACAAATAACAGTTATTCCTTGAGTTTTATATAAAAATCAAAAAATAAAACTAATTCTCTGAGTTTTATTATTTCAATTAAAAATGAAACTCAAAGTCGTTTAGTGGCGCACAGTGGCGCCTTGGGCCAAAAAACGTGCAATAAATCACTTTTTCGACTTTATCCTAGAAAGTTGCGACCCATACCAATCGACAGGTAATTGATCCACTATTACAAATATGTAACCCTTTTTCAAATAAAAAAATTGTTGTAAAAGATGTGCCCTTTCAAAGTTGAACAATTTTTCACTTTAAAAAAAATTACCGTTTTTAGGTAATCTTTCGCACTTCCGGGGGTATATCTTAAAAACTAGGTATCAAATCGCTTTGCTTCTTTTTTCCACTGATTGGTGTGTTAGTTAAGAGTAAAACAAGTAAAACATATTGCAGTTTGCCAGCCGCATCTCTGAGTTATGCGTTATTTGCGAAACGTCAATTTTTTCCATATTTTTCAACTTTGATGGAAAATAAAAAAAAACAAGAGAGAACGCTATAGTCGGGTTGGTGTCCCGACTATCTAATACCCGTCACTCGGCTAAAGGGAGTGCGAACTCTGTAGTCGGGTTGGTGTCCCGACTAAAGGTTGGGAGTGCGAGGGAGATATAAACTTTGATCAGGCTTAACTTTTTAACGAATGGTCCGATTTAAAAAATTTCTTCTGCATTTCGATAGGTATAACTAAACGCATGCATTGCATTTATACTTATCAGAAATATTTGAAAATGTGGGCGCCAGGCACATTTTAGTATGGTTTGTGAGCGACTATGGGCGATTGTGGGCGTTAGAGGGGGCGTGGCGGTCGCCTGAAATAAACTTGCGCTGCGTAGGAAGCCCAAGAATATGTGTTGGTAATCCCAATATTCTACCTTTGGAGTTTCCGAGATCTCAGCGTTCATCCGGACGGACAGACGGACAGACGGACATGGCTAGATCGACTCGGCTAGTGATCCTGATCAAGAATATATATACTTTATAGGGTCGGAAAAGCTTCCTTCTAGCTGTTACATACTTTTGCACGAATACAACATACCCTTTTACTCTACGAGTAACGGGTATAACTATTTACTATTTTTTATACATATTATATTAGGAAAGTTGTAGCTGCGTCCGCGTGCGTCCGCGGTTTTATATAAGAAACTTTAGTTCTACCACTTTTGGAAAAACCTTCTAGTTTAGCGGGAAAAAAGCTAAAAATAGCTAAAATACGGAAGGCCGTAACTTCTATCTCGTTTAAAAGGTATTTTAAAATGCTTTAAGCGCCTCCTATATGTAAATGTGTAAATGTAATATTTAAAAGAATATGCACAATACAATTTTTTTTTAACTTTTTTTTTTAGCTCTTTTTATTTTTCTCAAAAACGGCTCTAACCATCCTTCCTTCAAAACTTTAAACTGTATAGCCCTGGAGATTCCTTAAATTTTGGAATATATCATGTTACTGTAAAAAATGACGTTTAAAAGTTATTCAGAAACGAAAATAGCCACCTTTGCCAGCTCAAAACAACTTACGCTGCCTCAGCATTCAATTTAGTATGTGCGAATCCAAACTGTATTTTAGGGTCATGGAATCACAACCTTGTCACAAAGTTAGAATCTAGTAATTATAGTCCAGAAATGTTAAGTCTATTGGATTTACCAAAATTACCAAATTGTGACCATTATTTAAAAAAACATGAAATATAAAAATTAAAAAAAAAAAACCTTAATTTTTTTTTTTTTGCTTTTTTAGTTTTTAACAAGAGAGAACGATATAGTCGGGTTGGTGTCCCGACTATCTAATACCCGTCACTCGGCTAAAGGGAGTGCGAGGGAGATGGAGATGTAAACTTTGATCAGCTATAACTTTTTAACGAATGGTCCGATTTAAAAAATTTCTTCTACATTTCGATAAGCACAAGAAAACTGCATTTTTACTTTTCCGAAATATTAAAATTTTTAAAATCGTTTATAAGCTATTGTGGGCGTTAGAGGGGGCGAGGCACCTTCTGGAAACAAACTTGCGCTGCGTAGGAACTCCAAGAATCTTCATGCCAAATACCATACCTCTAGCTTTTATAGTCCGAGATCTCAGCGTTCATACAGACGGACAGACAGACATGGCTAGATCGACTCGGGTAGTGACCCTGATCAAGAATATATATACTTTATTGGGTCGGAAACGCTTCCTTCTAGCTGTTACATACTTTTGCACGAATGCAATATACCCTTTTACTCTACGAGTAACGGGTATAAAAATAAAAACATACCCTAGAGTAGAAGAGAGTACAATACAAGCCAAAGAAGCTATAATTTATTTTTGTATTGATTTGTTTATTTGGCAGCTATGTATATGCACCAGGAGAGTGTGAGATTTCGACTACTATATATACACGAAGAAATTAAAATCTGGTGTGATGGTCCGATCGTAATGAGTATTACACCATTCGAAAGGTATCGCAAAATCTTAAAGGATGCATACCACGACTTAAATAATATCAAATCTTTTGGAAAAGAGAGCGGTGAAAGTGTACAAGTGAAAATTTAGAAATTTTGAGCTGTTGGGGCTGTGGGTACGAATGGCCTCCCGTAATAGTCTAGTTGTGAGTGTAACCGAGGTTGCTCTGCTAGTTCGATGTCCTTTGAAGATGATGACGTTTGTGTAGGTGTCTTCCTTTGGAATCGTTTCCACAAATAAACGATTATGACTCCGAGTGACAAAAACAAGGCAACATAGGCACTTATGTGGTGGTGTGGTAAATCAATGATCTCCTTTGGCATTTTTATTTTGAGCCTGGGAAGTAATTCCTTACTAAGATCATTTAATTCATTAGAACTCAGCTTCAACGAATTATTGGAATTGGAAATCTGAGTCTCCGCTGCAGACGATTGATTCAGATTGCCAAATCAAGCATTTGACAATCTCATCGATCCTGTTGACGTTACTTGATGGCCAATCACACTCATCATTGTTTTCCTTAGAGTGCACTCTTGGTCCAAAGATAGAAGTCCAGTATTATCAATATTAATAGTTGATAATTGATCGCCACATACTGCAGAGAGCTCCATTGGTGCTTGAATAGAGAAAATCCATTGGTTTTTGGCCTTTAATCGTTGCCATGAAAGGGATTTCGACGATGTCACAGTTTGGCATAGTGACGAAGATTTATTATTAAACAATTGAAATTCGCAGTGATTTTCAATTTAAAATATAGTTTGCCTGTCTGAGCAAATATATACTTCCTCGTTAATGGACTTGCATAGATCAAATTATTTAGCTGTCATAGCAAGAAATTGATCTCTGTGTTGATTTACAGCTATAATTGGATGTTCAATGTCCAGTGATATCATTTTGTTGTTGACTATCATAGGTATCGGTACCAAATTATAAATTTCAAATAGATGTGTTGAAATCCAAGGTAATGTAATTTTGAAAATGATATAGTCTTTTACAACCTTTGCTTCAGCTTTCATCAACTTGTACAATTGTAACACATCATCCTTAATCATGGGAAGCATTTTTCCTTGAGGCATATGAGTGTTTAGTTTATTTATATGCTCTTGAAGTTGCTTAGGCGACACGAGCAGCGGACTAATTTCATTGTGATGCACATTTGTCAACACATGAGAAACTGGACTCTTTGGATATTAGCCGCCAACACACTCAATTAATTGGTTAGTGCTGTATACCATTGAAAGGTTTTTAAAGAATCGTGTCGCGCGTTGGCTAAATCCTCTCTTTGTTGGTTCATGATTCTGATTCTTCTGTCAATGGCTGCCTTATCTCTTTTCATTATATTTATGGTGGAATCAATTATTGATGTTTGATTCTTCACCAATTCCAAGAGATAATCTTCGTTAGTTTTAACCTTTTCAATGGTCGACGACTTCTTTTTGGCATACTCCGTGTCCAATACTCCGAAAAGGCTGCTGGCGATATTTCCAACAATGTCCAGCGGCGAGCGTCTTATCCTGGACATATGGAGTAAATCATTTTCAGTTCGGATCTCCTCGTCGACGTGTTGAAAATGAGTGTATAACGCTGCACACACTTGTACCGGTTGTATGTGAGAGCACATTTGGCCGACCTTTACAGTTCCAAGGTAAAATGTTTTTACGTCTTCCAAATAAGGTTTTAAATCATAATATGCAATAATTGTCCAATCAGTTGAGTTGTCCCAATTTTTTCATAATAGATTCCAGGTTTTGATCCCAACCTGGTTATATTTATTAGACTTGCTGCAGCTAATGGTAGCAGCAGTAGAAGGATTAGCAAGGGCATTGACAGGAGGGGGAGAGTTATGCCTTTGCGCCTTTTTGGTTCCTGGTCATCCTTCTCATCCTCGTCATTTATCTCCTTACGTTTTTCTCCTGGATCCTCTTGACGAAATAGTGGAGCAAGTTTATGAATCGCTCTTTTCAATATACCATTTGGAGTGTTAACATCTACAACTCGTATATATCCATCTTGACCTGGATAGACCTTCACAATCCGTCCAATGGGCCATTGAAGCATAGGCACATTGTCTTCTTTGACAATTACCATCAAGCCCTCCTTTACATTTTTATGGGCTTGTTTCCATTTAGGATGTTGTTGTAGGCCTATTAAGTATTGACTGGACAATTGCATCCAGAATGCACTATGGGCAAAATATTCGAAAGTGAGGCATTTTTACATTTTTTTTGTTCTTCAGTATTACATAAATGACCTTCTGTGGTTATTTACAATACTTAAAATAACCCAAAATCCATTTTCAAAGAATTTTATTTGGCATTTTTCGCTAATTTTTCCTTTAAGAAAGTCGAAAGTTTGAAATAGGGTCACACGTTTACAAAAAGGCGCGAGAAACTTTGTAGTTTTCGAACATCGATTTCTGTGGCTATTGTAAACAAACCAAAAAAGTTTAAATATGGATACAAAGAGTGGAGGTTTGTTAAATAAATTATAAACACTGAATGATTATTATATGTGATTTTTTGTCCATTTGTTCAATGTGTTGCTGCTTAGTTTTTAGATGACAAATAAGAAATGTATTTTTGCTTTCTGTGGAGTGTAACTTGTGTGTATAGGACGGTATAGGCAAGGTCAAAATTGGAAGTTATAAACAGAACAATTGTTAATCGAACCCTATCGTTAGTTTTCGCACGTTTTTGCACGTTTTTCGGAAAACCTCCATTTTGTAGTTGCATTCGAGTTCTGTCACTACACATTGCTTAATGTTTGAATGACAACAACTGGCAACAATCCGCTGTGATAGAATTTGTTTTGCAAATGATGAACTGAATGGAATTAAGCGATAGTCAGCACACAATAGTTAAAAATAAAGTTAAGCAGTTTTTGCCTTCTATAATCGTAATTTGCAAAAATGTCACAGAATCATAGACCGGTGCAAGAAAAATCATTTCCAGTGGCTTTCATCGAACCTAAATTTCAATTTTGGAAAAGAACAAACCTTCCTCACTTATACTGATGCAGTACCACAATTAAAACCTAAGTTGGAATTTATATTGGCAAAAGAAAATTTGATGCCATTGCTTTTGCATGCTGCTTCAATATGGCAAAAAATATCAAACAAGAAGATGCTTCAGTTTTGTTGCGAAAGGCATTGAATATTAAATATTTATTGACAAATACATTTTTTATAGATCCTTGCCTTTAAAAGTATGTATGCGGCGTGGGCGGTTGATGGAGACATGGTCAAATTCAAAATTTAACAAAAACCGAAATTGTATTACAGACTTACCAACACAAATATCATTTTTTTAAATCCTTGCCTTTAAATTTATATATATAAATATGCGGCGTGGGCGTAGGATGAAGATGTGGTCCGATTCAAAAAACAATAAAAATCGGAATTACATCTATACCAATATAAAAAAATAATTAGATTTTTATCTTTAAAACTGAAGTTTATGCATTAAAAACTAAATATTTTCCCATAGTGGAATGTATGTTTAAGTCGCAGCACCATTTCTCATTGTGCAGGTATGAATTTTATTTTCAGCGGCTCGGGATCTGGTTGTGCTACTAGTGGCTCTCCTATCAGTAAATGACCAGGTGTAAGGACCGTCAGATCATTTGGATCATCTGAATTTGGAGTCAGTGGTCGGGAATTCAGCACAGCTTCGACTGTGCTTAACTGCTCAAAAGTGAGATCGGCAGTGGACACATTTTTTATCAATAATGTTTTTGCTGACTTTACTGCTGCTTCCCATAATCCCCCAAAGTGAGGGGATCTTGGAGGAATGAATTTAAATTGAATTCCTTTAGTGTTGCATAGCTGCACTATGGAATTATTTGCCTCCTAAGAGTGTATGGTGTCCTTTAACTTCTTTAGCTGGTTACTGGCTCCTACGAAGTTTGTAGCGTGTCGCAATATAAAGTTTTGCATTTGCCGCGACGGCTTATGAACCTTTGTAGGGCTCCAAGAAATGCTGCAGTAGTTAAGTCTCCAACGACTTCCAGATGTACCGCTTTCGTCGCAAAACATACAAATACGTATGCTATGTTTGCTTTGTCAGGTCGCTTGCCTCGGACCTTATGATGAATCCAGAAAGGTCCACAATAATCCACTCCAGCGTTTAAGAATGGTCTATTTTGAGAGACCCTATGCTCAGGTAGTTTTCCCATAATTTGAGACAACAGTTTCGGACGATATCTCGTGCATGATATCAATATTGTTGTCGAGCAACCCTTCAAGGTATTTTGACCACAATGCATATTTTGGGTATGTAGTTTCGATAACAATATTTTTACAATTTCGTCGTTGTAAGGCAATAAATATGGACTCATTGCATCACGAGAAATTGGTGCGTTTTCTATTCCTGTTCCTAATCTAATAATAGAGTTTTCATCCAAGTGCAAGTGAAGAGAGAACACCTTACTGCTGCTGGGTAACGGTCGTTCAGGATGTCGATGTAAATGTTTCAGCTCATCTGCGAAGTCAGCTTGTTGTACACATCGTACTATTATCCTCCTGGCAGTTAAGCACACTGTATCCTTCCTGTTTTTACGATAACAGAATCGTAACATATAGGCAATTATACGTTGTAGACGATTAAAGGAGTTTCCGTGGTTGATACGGTATATTTCGTCTCTTTCCGAACTTGTTGCCAGAGTGACTATTTTTAGTTTTCTCTCCAATGAAATGCTGTTGTCTTTAGGGGCCATTCCTCTTCAGGTCCGTGAAGGAAGAGTGGTCCGTATAACCATAAAGTGTGTGCGCCTAATTGAGATGCGGGGATTCCTCTTGATAACATATCTGCGGCGTTGAGATTTGATGACACATGTCTCCATTGGTTTGGACTGGATGTGTCTTGTATTTTGGACAATCTATTTGCAACGGATGTATGAAAATTCGATGACTTTGCATTGATCCAACAAAGCACTATTGTTGAATTCGTCCAGCAATCCTTCAGATCCTTTTTGACTTTATCGGCTAGTTCGGCTCCTAGAACAGCCGCGCACAACTCCAACCTTGGTAGGGTTTGTTTTTCTAGAGGCGCTACTCTTGACTTAGCGCACAACAAACGTACACGTAAACAGCTGCACCAAATGCCCTTTCAGAAGCATCCACGAATATGTGTAACTCCTGTTTTTGGGGGGACTTTCCCATCATAAATGAGACTTGGAATTTTCATTTTGTTTAAATGTGGCAGATCCTGTCTGATGGCCTCCCACCTTTCCTTTAGAGAATCTGATATTTCCGTATCCCAATCCAGTTGCTGAATTCACAGGGTCTGTATAAATATGTTGGCCCTTATTATTACTGGTTAAAACAGGCCAAGAGGATCGAAGATTTGACCGACCTCAGAGGCTACCACTCTTTTAGTAATGCTCTGTGTTTTTTGCTCTTGAGCTCTGCCACACAAATGATCGTCCTTTGGAGTCCATATAATTCCCAGAGTTTTTACACTGGTATGTTCCAACGTAGCACCCAGATTTATGGTGCTGACGACGTCTTCGGGTAGGAATCCTTTTAGTAGTGGGTGTGTATTAGAGCACCATTTTCTTAGTTTGAATCCGCACGGCATCAACATTTTATTTAGTTCTTGTTGAATCCTTGCTGCATCCTGTATCGTGTCTGCTCCGGTTAGGCAATCATCCACAAAAAATTCGTTTTTTAATGCGGCTGCTCCTAGTGGCCATTTTTCAGAGTTAATGTTGGCTAAATGTTCCAAGCATTTAGTGGCCAGGAACGGAGCTGATGTTGTGCCATACGTCACCGTCTTTAACCTATGATATTTTATTGGTTTATTTGAATCATATCGGCAAACAATCATTTGATTAAATTGGTCATTTGGATTCAACCATACTTGGCGATACATTTTTTCGATGTCTGCAGTAAAGACATATTTGTGAGTTCTGAATCTCAATAATATAGAGAACAGATCACTCTGAACCACTGTTCCTGGTTGCAGCACGTCATTTAAAGATTTTCCTGATGACTTTTTACAGGAAGCATTAAAAACTACTCTTAATTTTGTAGTAGTGCTCTCTGGATTCAGAACACAAAGATGAGGGATGAAGTAGTGAGCCTTCGGTAGTTGCTCCGGCATCACTTGCTTCATATGGCCAAGTTTTTCATATTATGCCATAAATTCGTTGTACAGCTTTTTCCAACGAATAGAACCGCCTTGTAGCGATATCGCAAGACTTGCCCAGGGCTGAAGGATCTTCAGAAAACGGTAATCTGACTATTAATCTGTCATCTTGTACGTGCTGAAGATTATCAATAAAGTGCTTTTCGCAGTGCATTTCTTCTGGAGTCCTGCATATTCTTATTGGCTCTAATTGGTCCAACTTCCAAAATTTGTACAATGATGATTTCGCTTCCTCGCCTGAGAATACTACCATGCAGTTCTGTGGCGTTTTTGCACTCATGTTAACCTTTCCAGCAACAATCCAACCAAATTCGGTATTTTCAAAATTGGAAATTCAGGATATGCTTTTATTTGCTCAGGTTTTATAATGGAAAAATGATGTTCTGCGCCTAACAACAAATCAATTTTTCCTGGTCGATCAAAATTGGGATCCGCAAGATTGATGTTTTTCGATATTTTTAGGTCGCTTATTTTTAATTGTTCAGTGGGCTGATCTGCCACCATGTGCGGAAGAACAAAAGCTTCCACTCTTGTTTCGAAGTCACTATGTTTTGATTGAATTAACACACTGACGCGTCCTTTGCTAATTCGCGGCTGGCCTCAATCCCTCAATCCGTAAGTTTGATAGGGAGAGTTTTAACGATAACCGCTTTACTAATCTTTCCGAGATTAAATTGATCGAGGAGCGCTCGAAAGTCTCCTCCTTGACAAATTGATCCTTGTACTGTCACTCTAGCCGTTGCTAACAGTGTGTACTATTTCTCAATACTGTTTGTCGCAGCAGAAGCAGCTGTTTTTTGTTCAGTATTAGATTTTGCATTACCTAAATGTAACAACGTATTATGTTTTTTGAACCCATGCCAGCCTTTCAGCAGGAGGAGTTTCCTTAAATTTATCGCAGTTGTATATGCTATGTCCCTTTTGACAAAACAATGCCTACTATTCGGTTGGTTTAAAACCGTGTACTTGATTTTCAAAAGGTTTCTGTGACACCGAGATTTGCTTTTGGGGGGAAATTTGGTTGGAAGAGATTTCTGTGACACCCCCGAATATTTATTTTCGAAATACTCGTGCGGGACTGCAGCACCTTTACATTCTTCAATAATATTTGTATTTCCTTTTCAAAAGATTTCCACAAGTCTTAAATTTGGCGTTTTCTATCTTCGAAATACTTCGCCTTTTCCTTTCTTTGTTGGGAATCCTTTTTGATATTTCTATGCAGTACTTGGATCTCTTCACCAATTTGGCTTTGAATGGCAATCAATTTTTCAACCTCCATTTTTCCTTAATAAATGTCTGACCCGTGGTCAGAGTTAATTTATTCGCTTAAAATAAGCTGGATACGCTTCTACTCGCAACCCATATTGTAGTAGAAGACACGTAAGGTATTTTAGGATTAGAAAAGTATAGCCAATGGTTTATTTTAAATTTTTGTATTTTATTAAAACCGTTTGTTTTATTTTTAAATTTTTTATGTATTTCAAGAGTCGCCTTGTTGACTACTTAAAAATTCTGGATTTTTAATCGACGAGTATCCTGGGATTCAACTTGGATCCACTAAATCGGATTATATTTTTTGAAGATATGTATGAATTTAATTCACGACTATCCTGGGAATCGCCAAGTTGACTCCAGTAAATCGGATTTATTTTTTGTTTTTAAATAAGTAAGAAGAATCGCCGGGTTGACTATTTCTACTTGTTTAAATATTGGAGTCGCCAAGTTGACTTCCAATAATTTCGTAACAGATCGCCAAGTTGATGAGTTACTCCTTGAAACAATGTTCAAGTTGTTAGGGAAAACGGTCGGAATTTTACGCGAGCAAGAATTCCCTAGTTGTTTTCTGTTAATCAAATGATAACAAGAGATTTTCCACAACTTTAAAATCTATATGATTCGATCGCACTGGTCTCGGTCACCAAAATGTTCGTAGTTTTACGTTTTATTATTTATAAATTTAGGTTGCCACTAGAACATAATCTAGTGACAGTAGGCCAACACTTAAGTTGGGTTAACTCGGAGAAGTTGAATACACAAGTATTGCTTGAGTACTGATTTTATTTGGGAATATCTGGGGTTTATATACATGATTTCAGAGTCAAGGGGGCCACCATAGCGAAGGTATCGCATGGGGGTTTGTAAGTTATAAATACATTGCATCACTTAGTTTCTAAGATATACAGAGATACAGAGTCATACAATTTGTCTCCCATGCAAGGGATTAATAGGCTAGGGTTAGTAAAAATAGAATTCTGTAACGGCAGGTAGCGGGGTTTGAGCTGGCGCTGGTTGTGGCTGCTGTTGACATCTTAGGGACTCAAGTGCAGGCGCTAACAGCTTTCTTCTAGCTGTTACATACTTTTGCACGAATGCAAAATACCCTTTTACTCTACGAGTAACGGGTATAAAAATAATAAACTTACAAAAATATGGACCTCCGCGTCAAAGAGCTACGACCGCATTTTTAAAAACAATGAAAGGTTAGAAAAAAAAACCACAACAAATGTACTTCATTTTAGATCAAATGATTAGTGTCCAAAGAGTCCAATAAAATGTTATGAAAATTATCTCTTTTACCCTATACAGTTCACAGCGAAAGATACTTTCGTACTGTTATTACCCCGGTACTGGGTCTAGACCAGTTTAAAAATTATGTTGACATTTTGCAACGTTCCTCGAAGGCATTGAAATTGACTTCAGAATGATGTAGAAAAAAGTTATAGACAAAAGAACAGCCTTTCCGATGATACCAGTTTTAATCCAATGGCTCTTTATTTATAGCTGCTATGTATAACCAAACTTTTCCTCCTATTAATACCCCCTTCTTCCCTGTTTGAGCTGTTTGCTTTTATTTAAGATTTTTTCCAAGTATAATCGACCACTGTAAGTATGATTAATTTATTAGTTTACGTCGCAGAAAGGAAAAACACATGATTTAATAGTAGGCGATCTACACATTCATACATAAGTAAATACATTTGGTAAGGGCAACATGTCTATACTGGCCTAGTGGATAAGTATCAGCTCCACAATATGGGGGATAACAACAAGGGTTCAAGTCCAGTTCAAGGTAAAAATTTAAAAACTTTTTTTTTTTCTACGGATTTTAAAATGTAGCTGATTTGTTGTGATAGTTGTTACAACAAATTTTAACAAGACTGCAAAAAGAAAATTATCTTTTTATTATATTAAAGTTATTAAGCGTTACGAATGCGAGTATAAAAGAACCTCCCTTGGACTGCAGAAACGGTGTGAATCACTTTTGCCATTTCGTACAGGTTTGTGTATAAGAATTTTTTCTTTTTCCAAATTACACTATGCAGCATCAAAAATTTACCTCGATGGATGCTATATTTTTGGATTCGTTACGAATTCCCAAGTTAAACTGCGTTTTCCAAAAAGTTCCGCGACGCAAGGATTCTTAGCAAAAGGACTTCAAAGTTCGAAAAATTCTGAAATTGACCAACTTTCCGGACAACAAACTTTTTAAAACACAGGGTGGCAACACTACTACTATTTTGACCGCAGCTGTATGCTTTTATGTTTTTTGACTATGTTTTCTAAAAGTGGTTTCTCCCTTAATAAAAATCCTAAAATTATTCTAAGTACGGGGTTGGATGGAACAGCAGTTTATCTGGTTCAAATTGCCTGGTTGGTCAGAACCTGTCCTTTTTCAACGTAGATCTTTTACAGTGTTTGATCGCCAAGTTGATCGCAAACCTAAAGTAGTTGATTTTACCGCCTTTTGGTCGCCTTGTTGACCGTTAAAGACTGTAATTGAAGTCGTGAATTTGGATGAAATGAATATTGTATTTGACCAAAATATCCGCTCAAATTTGTACGAAACTGACCTTAGGTTTATCAAACTATGATCGATGATCCAAGTTAAAATTGGATTCCCAATTTGAACAATTGTTGCGGTTCAATGTCGGGGGTGGTTAAAAATTTTCGGGATGTGTTCAAAGTCAGTGATGACGTCATGCGTCCATTAATTTGCTCACGCTTAAAGGGCAAGGCTAATTTTTGGCTGTTGTCTGGAAGTATTGACCTGATTCTGGCACAACTAAACATTTTTTTTGAAAAGCAAAACGCCTACTTCCTACAAAGTTACAATGTTTGCTTTTGATTATTTCTATAGGAGCCATAAGATATAGTGGTCCGATTAGGCTCGTTCCGACATATGTACTACCTGCAATAGAAAGAAGACTTTTGGGAAAGTTTCATTGCGATAGCTTCAGAACTGAGAGACTAGTTCGCATAGAAACTGACATGGCTAGATTGACATATTTATTGAATTTCTGGATGTAACTGATGAATCTGTAAGGTACGATCTTGAAAACAATTACAAAGTAGAAGTCAATGTAAAGAAGCAGTTAGACGTAAAGAAAAGAGTAGAGAAATCGAGCAAGCCGAAGGTAGCGAAATATTTAGAAATAGTAGCGAATACTAAGGTTAAGGCCTATGAAGATACAGATGACGATGCTGACATCAGATTAGACAAAATCGTTGCGAATGAAAAAAGTCATAATGTGGATTCATTAATTAGAGATATGCTTAATATAAATGTTATTTTCGACGTGAAGCGACATATACGATAGGAAAAGAAGATGTGAGTCAAGAAACTGAAAATAAGCTGAAATATTTATTTAAGACAATTCATGAAGACGCTGATCGTCCGATGGAACCTAAAATAAAATGTATTATGAAGCTTACAATTGAAAGCGATGAACCATTTTGGTGTCCCCCCAAAGATTGTCCTACGCAGAAAAGTCCGAAGTACTAAAAATATTAGACGAGAATTTATACAGTGGGTATATACGCCCAAGTGAATCCGTATATGTTTCGCCAATTGAACGCTGTAGTCGGGTGCCCCGACTGTCAGATACCCGTTACTCAGCTAAAGGGAGTGCGAGGGAGATGGACATATAAAACTTTGATCGGGCATAACAATGTTCCGATTTGAAAAATTTCTTCTACATTTCGATAGGTATAAATAAACACAAAAAAAAATGCATTTACACTTCTCCGACATCTTTAAAAATGTGGGCCCCAGACACATTTTAGTATCGTTTGTGGGTGATTATGGGCTATTGTGGGCGTTAGAGGGGGCGTGGCGCTCGGCTGAAATAAACTTGCGCTGCGTAGCTTTTGTAGTTTCCGAGGACAGACAGACATGGCTAGATCGACTTGGCTACTGATCCTGATCAAGAATATATATACTTTATAGGGTCGGAAAAGCTTTCTTCTACCTGCTGCATACTTTTTCACGAATGCAATATACCCTTTACTCTACGAGTAACGGGTATAAAAAGACAGGAGAACTTAAAATGTGTGTCGATTATCGTCACCTTTATAAAGTTGCTCTTAAAGATAATGTTGGGTCTCAATGTTGCTCAACATGACCAACAACCAACAAATAAAGCAGTACTATAGTTTGGTAACAGTACCAGGCGTCCAGTTGCACCGACGGCAGATAATAAGTGCTGATCAGCATATTCTACATAATCATTGTCAACGGTTGACTCAATGTCTCGCTGACCTGCCAAGCAGTCAGCACATTCTGCAGTGTCAGCCGACCATTACTATTATCAAAACATACTGACCTACTCCAGAATACAACCTATTCCACTATTCTTACACTTACTTCCGCCATAGCTTATCCAGCTTCACTGGATACCCAGCTCATCCAGCTTCACAGGACCGCATAGCTTATCCAGCTCCACAGGATACGCAGCGTACCCAGCTTCACAGGGCCGCATAGCTTATCCAGCTTCACAGGATACCCAGCTCATATAGCTCTACAGAATACGCAGCTTACCCAGCTTCACAGGGCCCCAAAGCTTATCCAGTTTCACAAGATACCCAGCTCATCCAGCTCCACAGAATACGCATCTTACCCAGCTTTACAGGGCCGCATAACTTATCCAGCTCCACAGGATACGCAGCTTACCCAGCTTCACAGGGCCGCATAGCTTATCCAGCTTTACAGGATATCCAGCTCATCCAGCTTTACAGGACCGCATAGCTTATCCAGCTTCACAGGATACCCAGCTCATCCAGCTCCACAGAAAACGCAGCTTACCCAGCTTCACAGGGCCGCATAGATTATCCAGTTTTACAGGATACCCAGCTCATCCAGCTTTACAGGGCCGCATAGCTTATCCAGCTTTACAGGATACCCAGCTCATCCAGCTCCACAGGATTTACAGCTTTATCCAGCTTCACAAGATCGACCATCCAACTCAGGAACAGCAGCTTATTCAGCTTCACAGGACAGCAAAGCTTATCCAGCTTCACAGGATACACAGCTCCACAGGATCAATCACCCCATTTGGCCTATCCAGCTTCCTAGACTACCTAGCATCATCCAGCTTCACAGGATTCGTCATCTCCATAACAAGCGTAGTAACTGCAAATACCATGTCGACCTTATTCATAGAGGAAATAAGTCAAGGCAGAGTCTATTTACAGAATCGTCTGCATGATGATCAGAATGCGGTACAAGGGCAAATCCAACAGATCACAAAGAATTATAGCAAGGATTCTGCCGAACGACGCAAACGAGACGGCTATTATGCTGGTCGGCTAAGCCAGATAAACGAACTCTGGCAGCAGTTATGTGACCTAGACGAAGAGGTCGAGTAAGCGGATCTATCTATCGGAGCTGGCAGCAAATATTTAAAGACAACATCCCATCTGGAAGTGGCCCTCAGAAAGCTCCGCGGCGAACACAGAACAACACAAAGGACCCGATAGTCAAACAAATAACCACTAACTTATCGATGGATTTTACTATCCGACAACTACAGAGGCGATGCAACGAATTAGAATCATCTATAATTCTGGCGTCAACGGCGCAAACAATCACCCCAGCCCTACAACGACATCTGGAGCTCCAATAGGAACTATTGAGACAGGCCCAAGATGAAGTCGACAATATACCTGGAGCAGTGGTTGCCGCCGATTCAAGGCATTGTACAAAGAGTATGAAATTACCTTACTTCGAGAAAACGACGCGCCAATGAGCCTAAATCTGTCGCTTCCACCAATCAATATTCCTGAATTTGATGGCGAATATTTAGATTAGCCCCGATTTCACGATTTATTTGTAGAAGTAGTCCATAATAAGCCAGAAGCCAGCCAAAAGCTACACATTCTTCAGAGCTCCCTTTGCGGTGAAGCAAGGAACATTTTGACAGATACAGCCTTCTCACAAGCTGGATATGAGGACACCTGGAAAAGACTAAAACTGAGGTACCAAAACGGCAAAATATTAGTGTTTGCTGCAATAGGGAAAATAGTCGATCACATGCCAATCAACGGGACTGCACAACAGCTTCGGGCACTACACGATACAGTGCAGAAGGCTTTAAACACACTCAAAAACCTCGATATCAGCACTAAATCGAGGTATCCAATCCTTGGTCTTCTTATCAGAAAAAAACTAGACCATGAGAGCCTAGCCGCACTGGAAAATTCAGCCGATGCACCACTGAAATTCCAGCTGTAACGAGTGTACTAACGTTTATTGAGCGCCGTACTTGCATGTTTGAGACGATAAACGCACAACCTACAACAACATTCCGTAATCCATCGGTCAACAACGAAGAGAGCTGCAAGATTTGTCACCTAGGGCCACATTACATAAGGGCATGTATCCGTTTTCCTAAAACGCGGAGCCAAGTTAATATTTAAGTAGGAGGGTGCACAAATTGCTTGTCTACAGCTCATAAGGTCGAATTCTGTAAACCATCAGCAAACTGTCGAGTCTGCTAGCAACGGCAGCCATACTAGTCGGTCAATTTGTTCAAAAACCATATATATAATATAATATAAACACTTTTGCTTAAACGCGACCGCACACACACCAACTTAATTCAGAGTCCGCTTGCTCCAAACCACTCAACAGAGCAAAACAAAACACCCAAACAACAAGGAAGCAGACCACAAAACAAAATAAAATAAAATAAACGAAACAATAGCAAAAACTTTTCGCACTTTTGAGATGGTTCTGCCGGAAGGAACACGCCTGAAGAAGACCTCTTGGCGCAATCCACAAGTGAGGCCGACCTTCAGATGCCACCATCGACACTACCTCCCCAATCTTAATCGCGGCAATGAATAGCCGAGAGCTTTGTCATTTATCATGCTTTAAGCCATTCGCATGAAAAAGCATAAAACACTCTCTGCGGTGTTTACGCGTCGTGGGATCGTGCACGTGAAGTGCACTGAGAGAGGCGATGTGTACATCATTCAGCAGCTCGAAAAGCTTGCTGCGATTACTCCCGCTGAATCCCTCTCTGTCTCTCACTGTCCGCCTGACGAAGACAAGCACATTGAGAGTCAGAACTTTCGGAACTAAGTTATCCCATAGCCCTCTCCTCCCTTTACCTGTAGTTTTTGAGAGTAAATTATCTAGTCAAATGACCATATTAGTTTTAATTGATGCTTGTGCTTTTCAAACCCATAGTTGCGTGTTCCGTGTATCTTTAAAATCTAACAATGCAGGTCCTTTCATATAGCCATATAGCGAGCAGCCTGCTAAGAACTTTGAGTAAGCAAAAGAAGGGTCTTAAGATTGTCCACATAAATGCTCAAAGCTTAGTAAACAAAACGGATGGAGTTTAGAGAAATATTTGTTGGTTCCAATGTTGACGTTGATTGTGTTTCTGATATCCGATAGTGATGTTCCTTTTATGTGTGAAGGTTGAGAATTGTTCAGATCCGATAGGATCAGTCATGCCGGTGGCGTAGCCATCTATGTTAGCACAAAATTCTCAACCATGCTTATTCAAGCGATCCCTTTGGACAGCAGTTTTGATTATGCGTTTTAGAGCCCTGCATGAATGGATTCAATGAATTGTTTTGAATTTTTTGTTTTAATTGAATGAACTAATTAGAATTTTGAGTTAAATAGAATTGAATGAATTAGAATTTTAAGTTTAATAGAATTGAATGAATGAATGAATGAATGGCATGAATTTCAAAATAATTCAAGCAACATTCTCATTTTAAGAAAAAGGGGCATAATTTTGTGGTTCAATCTGCCTGAATTTTATTTACTATGCAGTTAACATTGATTTGTTAAAAATTTTCCACTTTTTGTTCTCAAAAGAAAGCACAAAAAATATCTGGCAAATTCAAAAAATTCATAAATATTATTCATTCATTCATTCAATTCGAAATTAATTAGAAAAACATTCAATTTATTTCACATAGACTTGAATGAAACAAATTAAAAATTTCATGGCTTACTATGATAAAACAAAAATTAAATGATTCACGCAGGGCTCTAATGCGTTTATTAAAATCACAGACAAAAAAATTAAGTCCAAAATTCTCGTAAGCTGTATTTATAGACCCCATCGCCTAATTCCCATTAACGATTTTCTGAAGACGGTCTTAGATTTATCCGTTGAATATCAAAACTTTGTTTTGGTAGTAATAGTAATATGATCAATAAACATCATGTGCATAATGAGTTTTCGTCTCTTGGTCTTAAACTGGTAAATCGTCTCGAAACCAATACAACAGCGGGACCGAGCCTATAGCCGATGGAAACGGTACAGAACAGAAGCTCTGAATAATACTTGTAAACAGTTAAGAAGTCGTGTTAGGAAAAATATATCCGATTCAAAAACAAAATTCTATAACTTTAAATTTGGAAATGCACAAAGCTCGACGCAGGTATGGAAGGATTTAAGAAATTTAGGAGTGGGCAAACCAACTCAGATGACTAACTCCGACCTAGATGTTGATTTCCTTAATGAAAAATTTAGGTATAGTAAATCCCCGAATCCAACGCTAAACATGTACCTGAACTCGACAACTGTCTGTGATAATATCTTTAGTTTCATGTGTGTCAGTCTATTAGATATGTGCGAGCCATATATCTAATTACATTTATTGTAATATAATGTTGATGAATAGTGTGTACAAGGAATGAATGTGACTTGCGAGATCGACGTTGTTCTCCGTTGCCTGCTGACGTGTGACTGACGAATGCAGTGTGTATATGCTGCTGGCATACACAACACAGTCCCAGTGAAGTTCTCGATTCTTTGTTAAAAGTGAAATCTAACGCGGAAGCTTTGGATAATTTAAGCCCTAACTTCATCAAACTACTGATCCCACAAATAATTTTTCAAATCAGCCACATATTCAATACAATTTTTACTACTTCCACCTTTCCTGAAACTTGGAAAATAGCTAAAATCATCCCGATCCCAAAAGCGAAAAACGAGTTTAGGCCTATTTCCATCTTGCCATTTTTAGCAAAAGCTCGACAATAATAATATATTGAGTAGCCGGCAGTCGAGATTCAAAAAGAACAGGAGTTGTACAACGGCAATCATCATGATCTCGGAAGATATTAGACAACAAATTGATAATAGCAAAGTAACTCTCCTTACCCTACTTGACTTCAGCAAAGCCTTTGACTCAATCAATCACATAATTTTATGTCCTAAGCTTCGTGCACTATATAACTTTTCTCCGAGTGCAATAAATCTTCTAGACACCTACCTAACCAACAGATTACAGGCTGTCCTTTCAGGATCCCGTAAATCAGATCTTGTATCAGTCTCTCAGGGAGTCCCACAAGGGTCGGTTTTAGGGCCGTTGTTATTTTTTTGCTTGGACGTTGATGCACTATGGTCAGTACAATCAAGTAGCCCTTACGACACCAAGCAATGCTTGTTAAGCGCGGGGCCCTACACCGTTTTGGGCGAGTAAACGAAATTGCGGACAAAAAAAACAATTTCAAAATAGACAATTAAAAATACATGCAGGTCAAAATACGAATAGTCAAGATACATAAAGAAGAACTAATTTGTTGCTAAGTAGGATAGTATTATTGATTTAAAGATAGGCAGTGAGTCGGTGGTAGATATTAGGTGATATAATCTATTATAATCATTGCAGAGTACTCTAAAAGGTTCATGCATTGCATAATTAGAGATACAATGATTTAAAACTAGAGGAATATAGTTTCTTGTGAATCTATTTGGCACATTAAAATGCAGGCGACCCAGTAACTCGGGACTCTCCACATTACCATGAATAAGATTCCTAATAAACGTAATACCAAGCATAGTTCTTCGATTAACTAATGATGGTAAGTTAATTAGAAGAAGTCTACTAGAGTAGGATGGCAGTATTCGGCTTGTATCCCAGTTAAGTCCCCGTAAGGCAAATATTAAAAAGTTTTTTTTGCACAGTCTCAATCCGGTCATATGTACCCCATATTGGGGACTTCAAACTGGAGCGCAGTACTCAAGAATTGGTCGGACTAATGAAATAAATAAAATAGGGATCATCGAATTCCTTCGACCACCTTTTGATAAATGCAAGCACACCCCTGGCTTTATTTACCATGGTAGTAATGTGATCAGAAAATGTAAGTTCAGGATCCATATAGACTCCAAGGTCGTCAGCCTCCGTTATTCTATCTAACCCACAACCGCTTAAAGTATAAGTTGAATAGTGAGGGGTGACACGAAAAAAGGTTATTAGTTTACACTTAGAACCATTTAAATTTAAATCATTATTCATGCACCATGTTTGAAATGCATTGAGATCAGATTGTAAAGCTAAACTTTGTGCGGGATCATTAAATTGCAGGCACAACTTAACGTCATCTGCGTACATAAGTACTCGTAACTTCGTTAGGACTAGAGGAAGGTCATTTATAAATAATGTAAACAGGAGCGGACCAAGATGACTTCCTTGGTACACCGGACGTAACTCGGATTAGGGAGGATAAACAGTTTTTAAAAATGACTCTTTGAGTCCTGCCATTCAAATAACTTAAGATCCACCTAAGAAGATCATCAGGAAACCCCAAAAGGTCCAATTTCCGAACTAAAATCGGATGGTTTACAGAATCAAACGCCTTACTGAAATCAGTGTAAACCACAGCAGTCTGACGATTTTTTCTAAAGCCATTTAACACAAATGAAGTAAACTCCAAAAGATTGGTTGTCGTTGACCTACGTTTTATAAATCCGTGCTGACAAGAGGAAATAAGAGACCTACAACTGTGTTGCAAATGGGGAGTAATAATGTTCTCGAAGAGCTTCGGAATAGCTGATAGCTTTGACATACCTCTGTAATTACATGCGTTCAATTTGCTCCCCTTTTTATGAAGCGGGATAACAAACGATTCCTTCCATCTATGCGGGAAATCTGACGTTTCTAAAGACAAAGTAAAAAGTTTTTGCAATGGTTTACACAAAGTCTCAGCGCAATACTTGAGCACACATCCAGGGACTCCGTCAGGACCCGGAGAGTAGACTGGTTTGACCCTTTGCAAATCTAGAAGAAGTGAGCTTTCACCTATAACTGGACAAAAAATAAAGTTTGATTTAGGCATGTCATATGGGTAAGACTGATCTGACGGACTTGTTGTTGAATAGGTGGTTTGGAAAAACTGTGCAAAAAGATCGGCTATGGCCTGATCAGTGTTTACGGCAGAATTTTCAAATTTAAGGGTTGATGGGTAACTTGAAGATTTACGCTTTGTGTTAACAAAATTATAAAACTGTTTTGGATCCAGTGTAAACTGAGTCTTGCAACGAGCTAAATAGTTGTTGTAACACTGAGCGTTAAGCACGGTAAAATCCGACCGAGAACTTAGGTATCGGGAAAAGGCAGCTTGTGATCCGGAAGCTCTAAACTTTTTGTAGAGTCTAGACTTCACATTTTTAAGTCGTGACAGCTCTTTACTAAACCTCGGAGGTTGGCAAGAAATTTTAGGATAATACGTGGGAACGCATGTATCAAAAACTGCGTTTAATACATTATAAAATATATTAACAGCTTCAGTCATATTGGTACATAAGTACAGATTAGACCAATCCGAGCAAGCGATAAGGCTATTGATAAGTGCAAAGTTTGCTATACTAAAGCAGGGGATGAGTTTAGCGGACTTTTCAGATATTTCATTTAATTTTGTACCCGTGTCAATAGTCAGCTCCAGCGTTGGGTGATATGGGTCTTCTGGTAAAGTAATTGCAGAGGTTCTGACACAATACTGACACAATCTGGACTTGAAACAAAGCATAGATCCAGTAATCGTCCTAACAAATTTTGAACATGGTTTACTTGAGACAATGAAATATCAAGCAAACCATCAAGAAAATCATGCTGCGTTGAAGGTAACACTATATTCGATGTTTCAACGGTGGACCATGTCGCCCTAGCTATATTAAAGTCCCCTAAAACTATTAACTGATCCCTATCTGATAGTTTACTTGAGATAAACTGGATAGCGGACAGATGATTTGCGTATACTGGGAATTCAGATGACGGCGGAATATAAGAACATGTTATGTATATAGAAACACCCGGAAGGGACAGTTTTATACACAGAAATTCAATGTCCATTATTTCGTCGGACGTTATTTCTTCAGACGTTAGTTCTGAGTCAACTGCAATTAAGACTCCACCTCCACGTCGGGAGGGACGATCAAGCCTGTACGTTGTGAACTTACTTGAAAAGACTTCGGAACTAAGAATTTCCGGGTTTAACCAAGTTTCTGTGAACACAATAACATGGGAAGACAAGGAAAGACTATCAGTATACAATTTGGTCAACTTTCTTTGTAAACCTCTAGTTTTTTTAAACAGATAAGGATGAAGATGTGGGTGGCTTTTTAAAGGGATTTCCAACTTCCATAGAACGAATTTTTTTTTTCTAGCTTCATACTCTTTAACAAAAATGACTGCAGGCCAAAAATTGGCTGAGCACATCGCTGCAAAATGAGCACAGGGAACACCGATCTTAAATGATGATACTTCCCTAGCATATGGACATTTAAATTGTTCAACATTTAAATCATCAATCTGAACTTTGTTACGGATATAGGCCGTAATGTCCAGGAATGAAAGGTCAGGATTCAGCAGACAAACAAAAATTTGTTTCCGCTGCGGTACTCAGGTGACTGTTTTTGGTACCACGCATGTGACAGGTTTTGGTACTACAGCATTTATGGCTGCAGCAACAGTTCCAGTCGGTACTCCAGACGTTAAGTTAACATGCGGCGCTGGAATCATTTCTGTATTTTTTTCAACAGATTTTTCGGGTGTCTCATGCGGCCTCAGTACCATTTGTGCGGCAGCTGAGATCGACTGCTGTACTGCAGGCCCCGGATCGCCAGAGAGTGTTTCACCAGCGACTACCGTGGGTTGTCTATCGACCGCGATCTTTTTACGCTTAGGAGAATCGGGCTCAGATAGCATACGGCTAGTGAGCTGCGACTCAAGCGCCACAAGCAGATCCGTATTTCTACGGCTGTTTCGAATTAATTCCGTTACAGTGCTTTTTGTGAGCCGTCTTATAGAGATTGCCTGGGTTTCATACGCGATACATTCTTCACAATAGTAACGCAAGCTACTTCTCATGTCGATTGCATCGCGAACCAGGCCCGAATAGCCAAGACATTTAGCATGAAAAATATTTTTCGGTCTATTTTGTATTTATTTCCTATCGTTGAAGGTCCATCCCTAGTAAAATAAACAACAAAAACAACAAACACTAGCTGTCATTACCCGATATTTGGAGTTAACCCAGTGGAAACACTTTTTTGGAGTAATCGGGTTACTGGCTCACTCGATAGGTTACCCCACATAGTGTGACTAGACTATAAAGCACCTTCCCAAAGTTCTTGTTAACAACGTAGAAATAGAGTTTGTTGAGCAAGCCACAAATTTTAGGAATCAAATTTTACAAAACTTTAACTTGGACCAATCAAATCAATAAAGCAACTGGAAAAACGTTTGGCATGCTTAGGCAGCTTTCCTTATCCCAGAAACTTATCCCACAGAACATCAGGATGTTGGTGGCGAAGACTTGTTTAATCCCGGTTCTCTTTTACGGCATGGAAATCTTCTCATGTTGTGATGCTTTAAGCATGCGAAGACTCAGAGTAGCGTTTAATTCGATCACTCGATATATTTTTAACCTGAACCGTAGGGACCACGTTACAAGACACGCTACGAACATCTTCGGACTAAGCTTTGAGTCATGGATTAAACTTAGAACCCTTCTAACGGGTGTTTTTTTTTAGAGGTATAGAACTTTAAGTTGCAATAAAACAACGATGGATTATTCGATTGACATGAATTTTTTTTTATTCGAAAGATAATCTGGTGGCATTACATTTTATATATGATTTCTGGCATATGACCGCCACGGCTGGCTCGGATGTAGTCCAATCTGGACGTCCAATTTTTGATGACTTTTCCCAACATTTGCGGCCGTATATCGGCAATAACACGGCGAATGGTGTCTTCCAAATGGTCAAGCGATTGTGGCTTATCCGCATAGACCAATGACTTTACATAGCCCCACAGAAAGTAGTCTAGCGGTGTTAAATCACAAGATCTTGGAGGCCAATTTACAGGTCCAAAACGGGAAATTCGACGGTCACCAAATGTGTCTTTCAATAAATCGATTGTGACACGAGCTGTGTGACATATTGCGCCGTCTTGTTGGAACCAGAGCTCCTGGACATCATGGCTGTTCAATTCAGGAATGGACACAGATCCAATTCCTGTGCTCGATGGCGGCTGGACTCATTCGGGTCTTCCTCAATGTTACGCTCTACAGTAGCAATAGCTTCTTCTGTACGCACCGTACGGCGTCTCTGGGGATGCGAGTTATCAATAAGAGTAAACGTGGTGCGTTACATGGTTAATCAAATTAACTGCTCTGATGGACGATATTGTCGACGATAAAATGGAGGTAGTGCGCGATACGTATTCCGCACTGAGCCATTACTTTCGAAATAAAATTTCACTATTTGCAAGCGTTGTTCAGGCGTGAGTCTATTCATGATGAATTGCCAAACCAAACTGAGAATAAATCACTTGACAGCTTTTAAATCGGTCGCCATCTTGAACAGTGATGCCAACTTAAAGTTTTATACCTCTAAATAAAACACACTTTATTTCTCCACAAAGTCGTTGTATCAAACGAACCCCCTTACTTGATGGAGCACTTGCAATTGGCAACGTCTTCCCGGACTAATAATTTAATCTCCAAAAGGATAAAGCTATCAATAGCTGAAAAACATTTTTTCGTTCAGGCTATACGCTGCTGGAATGACCTCCCTAATAATATTAAAAACTTAAGGAACGCAACGCAATTTAAACAAGAAAGGAAGCTAGCTTCGGCCAGCCGAAGCTTATATACCCTTGCAGATAATTCCTATTAATTACTAATTTTCCGATCGTTCCTATGGCACCTATATGATGTAGTAGTTCGATATTGATCAAATTAAAATCGAAATTCGAAAACATTTGAAAAGAGTCATATCCCAGAGTAGAAGAGAATACAATAAAGACCAACGAAGCAATAATTTATTTCATATTATATTCCCATTTATTTTCCGATCGTTCCTATGGCAGCTATATGATATAGTTGTCCGATTTTGATAAAATTTTATTCGAAATTCAGAGTTAGATAAAAATGGCATTTCCAAAAGTAGGAGGTTCTAGGTTCAAAAACACTTAGGATATAATTTTTTTACATTTTTTTCCCGATTATTCATATGGGAGCTATATGAGCTATATGTCCAATCCGGCTCGTTCCGACTTATATACTACCTGCAACAGAAAGAAGACTTTTGGGAAAGTTTTAGCCCGATAGCTTTAAAACTGATAAACTAGTTTGCGTAGAAACAGACGGACAGACGGACGGACAGACTGACATGGCTAGATCGACTCGTCTAGTGATGCTGATCAAGAATATATATACTTTATAGGGTCGGAAACGTCTCCCTCACTGCGTTGCAAACTTCTGACTGAAATCATAATACCCTCTGCAAGGGTATAAAAAGATCTTACCAATTACTTGAAAAGCACAACATCATCATTATATTTTTACTATTGTTTTTTATTTGTTTAATTTTAATTATTTAATGTTAAATGTAACTATTCTTTCTTTTGTTTATTTTTTGTATTCCTCTTTATAAATTTTGTATTAGATTTTAAGTTTTGTAAAATACCCTATTATTAATTTTTCCAAAGTAACCGATGTAATAATTTATATGACCTAGTGTTGTCGCATCGGGATAAAACAAATAAATACATTACATTAAAAAATTATTTTCGACCTAGGGCAGTTTGAATTTCTAAGAATGGCATTTGGCTTGACGAATGCACCACCAACATTGAAAAGATTTATTAACAAGATATTTACCGATATGGTACGACCGTAAAAAGTTGTGATTTATATTGACGACATTATGATAGCGCCGGAGAGTTTGTATGAGCATTTCAAAATTTTAAAGGAAACACGGGCTGAGAATGACGAATAATTGAATAATTGTTGCTTGGGTACAACAGCGTATGATGCCGACTTTGGCAATTGAAGCAGTTTTGGGCACATGTACAATCACCAAGTGAATGGCTAGTTGCAAAACAATTCGAGCACAACTGTTTATCGCGGACGTAGGCTGAACGATCATTTACCGTCATCTTTAGGAAGCGTGGACATATACGTACGGGGTGTTTCCGACCCCATAAAGTATATATATTCTTGATCAGTATCACTAGACGAGTCGATCTAGCCATGTCCGTCTGTTATTACGCAAACTAGTCTCTCAGTTTTAAAGCTATCGGGCTAAAACTTTCCCAAAAGTCTTCTTTCTTTTGCACTAGTATATAAGTCGGAACGAGCCGGATCGGACAACTATATCATATAGCTCCTATAAGAATAATCGGGAAAAAAAATGTAAAAAAATTATATCTTGGGTGTTTTTGAACATATAACCTCCTACTTTTAAAAATACCATCTTTTATCTAATTCTGAATTTCGACTTAAATTTTATAAAAATCGGACGACTATATTATATAACTGCCATAGGGACGATCGGAAAATTAATGGGAATATAATAGGAAATAAATTATTGCTTCGTTGGTTTTTATTGTATTCTCTTCTACTCTGGGATATGACTCTTTTTAAATGTTTTCAAATTTCCATTTCAATTTTATCAATATCGAACTACTATATCATATAGCTGTCATAGGAACGATCGGAAAATTAGTGATTAATAGCAATTATCTGCAAGGGTATATAAGCTTCGGCTGGCCGAAGCTATTTCCCTTACTTGTTTAAACACAGATCGCAGCATTTGGGTATTATTTATTTTTGGAATTCTGCCAACACATTTGTGGCTTTGGACTGGACTTGGAGTAAATTAGCAAGGCGTATGCTATCGCCGACCTCTAGAGTTCGATTGCGTTTTGTTAAAAAGGGAATTAAGCTCGAGCCAAGTAGGAATTTCGGATTGCTCCCATAATGAGAGCGTGAGCTTTGGTAGCTTTTTGGAGCAAATGTTGACAAGAATAGGGTCCCAATTCTCAATTTGAATGCCGGATAGTTCTAAGGCAGTTAAACATCATTGAATGGTGTTTTGAAGTTCCTTCAAGGCATCTCCAGAGTCTTGGATTGCACATTGAACAATGTTTTTGGTGGCTGTTCACCTGAAATTGCTTGTTTTCGAAACGCTCAGTTAGATTTGTCCAAGCTGAGCGGAAGCCATAATTTGTGAGTGGGGATTTTGAAACTATGGAGGAGACCTATTGGATTTCGAGATCGAGGATCTGAACGGCAAATCTTTCGTACATACTCGTAGTATACTTCGTATCTGCCGCGCTGTCGCCTCCAGCCACAATACATTCGGAGCATGTGTCGTATTCCTCCTTTACCTTTTGCCATAAAGAACTGACGTGCTCCCTACGGATTTTGCAGGCGGATAAGGTTTATATGGATGCACCACGTTTCAGCTGTGGAAATAAATTGATTGAGAGCGGATTTAGCTAAGGGTGCCATTACGAACAGGAGTTTTAAATTTATTGCGAAATCGTTTATGAATTTATATGTATACTAGCAATACCCGAAGCGACGTTGTCCGCTACTATTAGAAAATCATTTATTGCTGATTTTTTCATATTTTTAAATTCTAAGTCCAAGTAATATCCTAACCCTAGCTATACCGTAAACCGCCCTCGAATGCACTAATACTTTATCCATATCCTTCTAACCATAACATACCTTACCTTAACTAACGCACTTACCCCAATATTACCTAACTTTAACCCCACCTCTTTCCTATTTTAATCACACCCTAGGCACACTTTTTTAGCACCTTAATGCTGTTTTTAATATTTCCTCGTCTTAACCCTAGTGTAACCCATCCATACTCAACCTTTACGCCAAATTAACATAATTTTAACGACCTTTCTCCAGCCTAACACCAGTTTATCCTCTCCCTAGCTAACCTAACTTTAGTCTCACCTTAAAAAAAATATTTTCTTACTATACTTACATACTTTAATTTCACTTTTTCTGAATAAAACTTGTTTGTCACCTTGACCCACCATATCCCCAAGTCCAAACGAACCTTACCTTTTTCACCTTCACTGTTCCTTTACATTACTTTTACCCTAATTTATCTAATACTCCCTTAACCGCAACATAACCCCGCATTAACCTCACCTTATTCCCAACTCAACTCCACCGTTCTGGTAGCCTAAATCTATCATTTTGGTTAGCTAAGCGAATGCAGAGAAAAACTCTTGCAATTTTTTTTTACAGTATCTTTTTTTTGAGCAGATCTAACCATTAAAAAAAAACTTAAAAAAGAATATATAAAAAATAACACACAAATACATATGGAAGGCTACGGCCAACATGGTTTAAGTGAAAAACGGATCCGCTCGTAGGATCGCTAGGTACAAAAAAAGTAAGTGTCAGCTGGGGATCAACAGCTAGAATCACTATGGACGGCAGTCCATGTAGTGACGAAGCGCACCAGGAGAGTGTGCGAAGGCGACTACTATATATACTCGAAGAAATGAAAATCTGCTGTGATAGTCCGATTGTAATACACCAAATTAAAGGTATTGCTAAAACTTAAAGGATTGCATACCAAGACCTCAAGAAAATCAATTGGTTTGGGAGGGAGAGCGGTGAAAGTGTAAAAGTGAAAATTTAGAAATTTGGATCTGTTGGGGCCGGTGGGGATTAACCGCAACATAACCCCGCATTAACCTCACCTTATTCCCAACTCAACTCCACCGTTCTGGTAGCCTAAATCTATCATTTTGGTTAGCTAAGCGAATGCAGAGAAAAACTCTTGCAATTTTTTTTACAGTATCTTTTTTTTGAGCAGATCTAACCATTAAAAAAAAACTTAAAAAAGAATATATAAAAAATAACACACAAATACATATGGAAGGCTACGGCCAACATGGTTTAAGTGAAAAACGGATCCGCTCGTAGGATCGCTAGGTACAAAAAAGTAAGTGTCAGCTGGGGATCAACAGCTAGAATCACTATGGACGGCAGTCCATGTAGTGACGAAGCGCACCAGGAGAGTGTGCGAAGGCGACTACTATATATACTCGAAGAAATGAAAATCTGCTGTGATAGTCCGATTGTAATACACCAAATTAAAGGTATTGCTAAAACTTAAAGGATTGCATACCAAGACCTCAAGAAAATCAATTGGTTTGGGAGGGAGAGCGGTGAAAGTGTAAAAGTGAAAATTTAGAAATTTGGATCTGTTGGGGCCGGTGGGGATTAACCGCAACATAACCCCGCATTAACCTCACCTTATTCCCAACTCAACTCCACCGTTCTGGTAGCCTAAATCTATCATTTTGGTTAGCTAAGCGAATGCAGAGAAAAACTCTTGCAATTTTTTTTACAGTATCTTTTTTTTGAGCAGATCTAACCATTAAAAAAAAACTTAAAAAAGAATATATAAAAAATAACACACAAATACATATGGAAGGCTACGGCCAACATGGTTTAAGTGAAAAACGGATCCGCTCGTAGGATCGCTAGGTACAAAAAAAGTAAGTGTCAGCTGGGGATCAACAGCTAGAATCACTATGGACGGCAGTCCATGTAGTGACGAAGCGCACCAGGAGAGTGTGCGAAGGCGACTACTATATATGGGCGGTTCTTTTACAAACCGAACACTTTTTATTGGGTCACATTTTTGATTTGCCTGAAACTTTTTTTACACGTACTATTCGGAAAATAAGTAAACACGTGTATCAGGATTTGACCGAAAAAAAATTATTTTTTTAGTTAAAATTTTTTTAAGTTTGCCAAAAATCGTGAAATTTGAAAAAGTACCCTCTCATTGAAAATCTGTATCTCCGGTTATATAAATCCGATTGACATCATGTCTTCTGCATTAATTCCTCTAAAACCTCTACTTTCAAAATAAAATTTCTAAAAAAAAAAATTTTTTTAATTTCTTAAAAATAAAAAAAAATTAAGATTTAAAAAAATTTTTTAACCATTGCCCCCACAAAAAAAAAAATTTTTTTTTATTTTAATACTTGCGCCATATTGTTAGTTACAATCGGTTTTTGTGAAAAGTTGGAGCCATTTTTAGTTTTTTAAATATCGAATTTTTTTTAACAAGGCCTCGGCTTTTTTCTATGTAAAAACGTCGCAACAAGTAGGGCTACTCTTTTATTCTTGTCGGATCCTTATGGAACTCATGTTTTCTCATCGTTTACTAGTCCTTTAACAATTTTTAATGATTAAAAGTTAAGTTTTACGTGTTTTGACAATTTATAAATGACAAAAAGTAAAAATTCATTTTTTAATCCATAAAAAAAACCACAATTATTTATTTAACCCTCCATTTCATAAACAATAATTTAAAAAAATTTTTTTTTTATTATTTTTTTGTAATTTGTAATTATTTTAACTTTTTTAAATATTTTTTTTTAATTTAAAAAAAAAAATTATTTAATAAAAATAAAAAATTATTAAATGGAATAAAAATTTTTTTTTTAATTTGTATTTTTTCTAACATATTTAAATAATTATTTTTTAATATTTTATTTTTTAATGGAAGGTTAAATAAATAATTGTGGTTTTTTTATGGATTAAAAAATGAATTTTTACTTTTTGTCATTTATAAATTGTCAAAACACGTAAAACTTAACTTTTAATCATTAAAAATTGTTAAAGGACTAGTAAACGATGAGAAAACATGAGTTCCATAAGGATCCGACAAGAATAAAAGAGTAGCCCTACTTGTTGCGACGTTTTTACATAGAAAAAAGCCGAGGCCTTGTTAAAAAAAATTCGATATTTAAAAAACTAAAAATGGCTCCAACTTTTCACAAAAACCGATTGTAACTAACAATATGGCGCAAGTATTAAAATAAAAAAAAATTTTTTTTTTGTGGGGGCAATGGTTAAAAAATTTTTTTAAATCTTAATTTTTTTTTATTTTTAAGAAATTAAAAAAATTTTTTTTTTTAGAAATTTTATTTTGAAAGTAGAGGTTTTAGAGGAATTAATGCAGAAGACATGATGTCAATTGGATTCATATAACCGGAGATACAGATTTTCAATGAGAGGGTACTTTTTCAAATTTCACGATTTTTGGCAAACTTAAAAAAATTTTAACTAAAAAAATAATTTTTTTTCGGTCAAATCCTGATACACGTGTTTACTTATTTTCCGAATAGTACGTGTAAAAAAAGTTTCAGGCAAATCAAAAATGTGAAATTTTTTTTTTGGCCAAATCTGTTCGGTTTGTAAAAGAACGGCCCATATACTCGAAGAAATGAAAATCTGCTGTGATAGTCCGATTGTAATACACCAAATTAAAGGTATTGCTAAAACTTAAAGGATTGCATACCAAGACCTCAAGAAAATCAATTGGTTTGGGAGGGAGAGCGGTGAAAGTGTAAAAGTGAAAATTTAGAAATTTGGATCTGTTGGGGCCGGTGGGGATTAATGGCCCCCCCCGGACTACGTTAGTTGTATTCCTACTGAATATTTTCTCATTCGGCACGCTGCAATAGAAAATGCCTGTGAAGGGAAAAAGGCTGGAATAGTTTGCTAGGGCGGGCCGAATGAGAAAATATTAGAAAGTCTATTTAATGACGAGTGTAATAATTTTTCGTCACAAATGTTGATATCAGAACTTTTGTATGTTTAAGGTGCGATCGTCACTAGTTTTTTACCTCGTTAAGAGGTGTTTTTATACCCGTTACTCGTAGAGTAAAAGGGTATATTGTATTCGTGCAAAAGTATGTAACAGCTAGAAGGAAGCGTTTCCGACCCCATAAAGTATATATATTCTTGATCAGGATCTCTAGCCGAGTCGATCTAGCCATGTCTGTCTGTCCGTCTGTCCGTCTCTCCGTCTGTCCGTCTGTCCGTCTGTCTGTCCGTCTGTATGAACGCTGAGATTTCGGAAACTATAAAAGCTAGAAGATTGGCATTTTGCATGCAGTTTCTAGGAGTTCCTACGCAGCGCAAGTTTATTTCAAAAAGGTGCCACGCCCCCTCTAACGCCCACAATAGCTTATATACGATTTTAAAAATTTAAATATTTCGGAAAAGTAAAAATGCAGTTTTCTTGTGCTTATTAATACCTATCGAAATGTAAAAGAAATTTTTTAAATCGGACCATTCGTTAAAAAGTTACGGCTGATCAAAGTTTATATCTCCATCTCCCTCGCACTTCCTGTAGCTGAGTAACGGGTATCTGATAGTCGGGGCACCCGAATATAGCGTTCTCTCTTGTTATTTGATTAAATGTTTCCGGAAATAGAGAACTGTGGGATTAATTCGACATGTGAGCCTTTTGGAGACGAAATTTGCAAACTATGTTCTTCGTGTGCCTCTCGTCTTTAACACAATTGAAAACCAATTTTTTCAAAATTTTTTAGGTACGTTTTGGCTGGTACAATTTCCAGATTATCAGCGTTGCGCAAATACTAACTTTTGTTAAATTGGAACAATTTGTGCACGCAGATATTACATTTTGTTTTTTAAAATACATAAATGCATATATACGCATCTATGTATATGTATATCTCAATGGTTTTTATAATTTCTTTACAGTTTTCGAGTAGAGCTCAGAAACTCAAACTCCTAAATATTTTACGGAATACATACATACACATTTTGATTAAGAATTGCATCCATAAGGTGATCCATTATTTTATCCTAATTTAATCATTTTATATATATATATATATATGTACATGCCAACTTGTCGATGTGTTATTGCGTTTTTAACATGCAAATGTGACGATTGAACGTTTTTCCCTGGTTTCCCCATGAAAACCATTCTAAAATTAAAATAAAAATTCCTTATGGATTTTACGGGTGTGTAGCTAACACACTTTGAGTTAAAATTGACTAAGATAATCCGTTCTGGTATCCAAATAGTAAAATTATGATCAGGTATTTCTAAACCAGAAAAAAAACTTTGTCCGCCTCTTTTGCGCTTCAAATGACTCTCTCTGCACTTTAATCTCTCGCTCTGCTTCTGCTGACGTTGTTTTTGTGAGAGCTGTGTTCGGAATTTGTTCGTGAGCGTTGCGAACTCCCGAAGCATACAAAATACAAAAACGACGTGCTGCCAAAAAGGGCTCCCCGCAACCCCCGCAAAATTACAAACAAATTATATCAAATCAACCGTGGGTCCAAAAAAAAATACCTTACTGATTGTATGGCATAGCTCCACACTTTAAACCAAAAACGGATCCGATCGCATAATCGGTGCGAAAAAAATAATTAAGTGCCCCCAACCGGAAGTCGGTTGGGGCTCATCTTCTAAGCTTTTAAAGATTTCTACAAATAAAGCTTAAAATAAAAATATCAACTTGTTTGGTTGAAAACTGTGGGGATGGTTTATGTTTTAATTCCGCAAATTCGCATTTTCTAGAGTCCTGGGAGTCCTTGGGAGCAGAATTTTAAAAAATCCTTTCTTAGTGCACACCTCCTCTAACACACGATTCAGACCCAATTTTTTCCAGAATTTTAGGTCTTATGGTTTGGGCTGGGGGAACATGACGCAAATCGACATCTACTCTTTTATAGTAATACTCGATGAAGCTTGAATCCGGGGAATTTCTTGGAATTTCGGAACCAATTGATCAATTCTTGATCAGGGTCAATAGCCGAGTCGATATAGCCATGTCCGTCTGGATGAACGTTGAGATCTCGGAAACTATAAAAGCTAGAAGATTGCCAGTTTGCATGCAGATTCTACGCAGCGCAAGTTTGTTTCAAAAAGGTGCCACGCCCCTCCTAAAAATGCAGTTTTATTGTGTTTATCAATACCTATCGAAAAGTAGAAGAAATTTTGTAAATCAGGTTATTCCACTATGGGCAAAAAATTCGAAAGTGAGGCATTTTCACATTATTTTTGTTCTTCAGTGGTTCTTCTGTGGTTATTTACAATACTTAAAAGAACCCTTAATCCATTTTCAAAGAATTTTATTTGGCGTTTTTTCTATTTTTCCCCTTAAAAAAGTCGAAAGTTTGAAATAGGGTCACACATTAACAAAAAGGAACGAGAAACTGTGTAATTTTTGCACTGCGATTTCTCTGGCTATTGTAAACAAACCAAAAAAGTTGTAACGAACTGTTTTTGTATGTCTGCGCGGCTAGCTCAGAGAAGTTGTGTGTTCGTCCCACCAAATATATATAAACGAGACCGCCCAGTAGATCAGTGAGAAAGCACAGAATTCACGGGTTCGAATTGGGTTTATTCCGGGTGTGATTACAGCGGGCTGGGTGGTTCGGTTGGTCTTGGTATTGCCACTCCTGGGCCTCGGTGTCTCCTGTTGATGCTCGTCTCTTTGTCCCGGTTGGTCCCTCTAGGGTCTTGCTCGGATCGCGCTGACAGTCTAGGTAACACCTGGTATCTGCCTAAAGCTCCACCTCGCTTTTACGCCTAGTGTAAACGAACGTTCCACCCTAGCCTCACCCTCTTGCTTGTTGACCGTGGCGTTTCCGCGTCGATGATCTTTGGGGCTGGTTTTGCAGCTGACGATGTCCTGTGCTCTGCTCCCGGATGTGCTGGTTATTAGGTGGTTTCTGGTACTCGGGGTTTGGACACAAGCCGGTCCCGGGCTCGTAGAACCGTTAAGTCTCTCTAGGACAGCGCCTTGAAATGACAACCGGCCCACTGCTCGCCCTTTCTGGCTGGTCGCGACAGTACCTGTTCGCTTTCCACTTGACGGACTGGGCTGACGCCGGGACTTAAAGCACATTAAAACTGCAAGCGAAACGTCGAAATACAACAGCCGGAGAATTGCATTTCGAACAGCTGATTTCACAGCTTCTACCTTAACAGAGGCGACTTCTATCGGATTTCTGTAAACGTAACATTGTTAAATGATCTTCTGTTAACACATCCTCAAACAACATTTTTTGTTTTAATGACTTTTAAAAAATGGGTTTTGGCCAACAAAAGTGGTCAAATGCCCCATAGTGCGGTGTATAGAGACATGGTCCAATTAAAATTTAACAAAAACCGAAATTGTATAACAGTCTTACACAAACAAACACAAATAACATTTTCTTTAAATCCTTGCCTTCAAATTTATGTATGCGGCGTAGAATGTATATAAAAAAATGTTAGATCTCTATCTTTAAAACTGGAGTTTATCCCTCAAAAACTGAATATTTGATAGTGGGGGCACCCGACTATAGCGTTCTCTCTTGTTTTTCTTATTGTAAGCACTGCAGATTACTTGGAGAGTACGTAGCTAATAGCTACTAGCTATCCCTAAAGATTATAAAATGAAAGACCGATTTTTAAGGGGATACGACCACAGCTTAAACCGTAAGAGCTAGAGCAGCCGAATTTTTGCACAGTACTCCATTGGGGGCGTTGGCGCCTAAGGTCCGATATGGCCCCCAGAGGCCCCAAACAGATCCAACATCCATATTTTGAGCAAAAAAATTTGATTATTTAATGCTTAACTTCAAAAGTGGTTGGGATTTCGAAATTTGGATATTGCCGAATTTTAGGTTTTGAAAAGGCCTAATTGGAAATCTAAAAGAAATTTCAATATCCCCCATAATTTGGGGGCTACATCTAAAATTAACTTTTCGATTTTCAATATCTAAACCGCTGCTCCGATCAAGATGATTTTTGGATCATTAGTTATTCTATGGCCCAAATGCTTAATTTTAATTTTTCAAGTTTTTAACATTTTTATACCCTTGCAGAGGGTATTATGATTTCAGTCAGAAGTTTGTAACGCAGTGAAGGAGACGTTTCCGACCCTATAAAGTATATATATTCTTGATCAGCATCACTAGACGAGTCGATCTAGCCATGCCCGTCTGTCCGTCCGTCTGTCTGTCCGTTTCTACGCAAACTAGTCTCTCAGTTTTAAAGCTATCGGGCTAAAACTTTCCCAAAAGTCTTCTATCTATTGCAGGTAGTATATAAGTCGGAACGAGCCGGATCGGACAACTAAATCATATAGCTCCCATAGGAATAATCGGGTAAAAAAATTATATCTTGGGTGTTTTTGAACCTAGAACCTCCTACTTTTGGAAATGCCATTTTTTATCTAATTCTGAATTTCCAAT
Organism: Drosophila prostipennis; assembly: GCA_037075205.1. Taxonomy (NCBI): domain Eukaryota; kingdom Metazoa; phylum Arthropoda; class Insecta; order Diptera; family Drosophilidae; genus Drosophila; species Drosophila prostipennis. The sequence goes on from JBAMCJ010000681.1 coordinate 94,676, forward strand.
AAAATTTTTTCAAAATCGGACGACTATATCATATAGCTGCCATAGGAACGATCGGAAAATTAATGGGAATATAATAGGAAATAAATTATTGCTTCGTTGACTTTTATTGTATTCTCTTCTACTCTGGAACATGACTCTTTTTAAATGTTTTCGAATTTCGATTTTAATTTGATCAATATGGAACTACTATATCATATAGCTGCCATAGGGACGATCGGAAAATTAGTGATTAATAGGAATTATCTGCAAGGGTATATAAGCTTCGGCTGGCCGAAGCTAGCTTCCTTTCTTGTTTTAAGTAATTTTAACGAATTTATTCAGATTTTGAAAGTTATTGCGTTGCATTTTGTGGGAGCTTGCCGAGAGAGCGAAACCCAGAGAGCGGATGCCAAGAGAGCGACGGCCGAGAGAGCAACAGCTGACGATGTCCTGTGCTCTGCTCCCGGATGTGCTGGTTATTAGGTGGTTTCTGGTACTCGGGGTTTGGACACAAGCCGGTCCCGGGCTCGTAGAACCGTTAAGTCTCTCTAGGACAGCGCCTTGAAATGACAACCGGCCCACTGCTCGCCCTTTCTGGCTGGTCGCGACAGTACCTGTTCGCTTTCCACTTGACGGACTGGGCTGACGCCGGGACTTAAAGCACATTAAAACTGCAAGCGAAACGTCGAAATACAACAGCCGGAGAATTGCATTTCGAACAGCTGATTTCACAGCTTCTACCTTAACAGAGGCGACTTCTATCGGATTTCTGTAAACGTAACATTGTTAAATGATCTTCTGTTAACACATCCTCAAACAACATTTTTTGTTTTAATGACTTTTAAAAAATGGGTTTTGGCCAACAAAAGTGGTCAAATGCCCCATAGTGCGGTGTATAGAGACATGGTCCAATTAAAATTTAACAAAAACCGAAATTGTATAACAGTCTTACACAAACAAACACAAATAACATTTTCTTTAAATCCTTGCCTTCAAATTTATGTATGCGGCGTAGAATGTATATAAAAAAATGTTAGATCTCTATCTTTAAAACTGGAGTTTATCCCTCAAAAACTGAATATTTGATAGTGGGGGCACCCGACTATAGCGTTCTCTCTTGTTTTTCTTATTGTAAGCACTGCAGATTACTTGGAGAGTACGTAGCTAATAGCTACTAGCTATCCCTAAAGATTATAAAATGAAAGACCGATTTTTAAGGGGATACGACCACAGCTTAAACCGTAAGAGCTAGAGCAGCCGAATTTTTGCACAGTACTCCATTGGGGGCGTTGGCGCCTAAGGTCCGATATGGCCCCCAGAGGCCCCAAACAGATCCAACATCCATATTTTGAGCAAAAAAAATTTGATTATTTAATGCTTAACTTCAAAAGTGGTTGGGATTTCGAAATTTGGATATTGCCGAATTTTAGGTTTTGAAAAGGCCTAATTGGAAATCTAAAAGAAATTTCAATATCCCCCATAATTTGGGGGCTACATCTAAAATTAACTTTTCGATTTTCAATATCTAAACCGCTGCTCCGATCAAGATGATTTTTGGATCATTAGTTATTCTATGGCCCAAATGCTTAATTTTAATTTTTCAAGTTTTTAACATTTTTATACCCTTGCAGAGGGTATTATGATTTCAGTCAGAAGTTTGTAACGCAGTGAAGGAGACGTTTCCGACCCTATAAAGTATATATATTCTTGATCAGCATCACTAGACGAGTCGATCTAGCCATGCCCGTCTGTCCGTCCGTCTGTCTGTCCGTTTCTACGCAAACTAGTCTCTCAGTTTTAAAGCTATCGGGCTAAAACTTTCCCAAAAGTCTTCTATCTATTGCAGGTAGTATATAAGTCGGAACGAGCCGGATCGGACAACTAAATCATATAGCTCCCATAGGAATAATCGGGTAAAAAAATTATATCTTGGGTGTTTTTGAACCTAGAACCTCCTACTTTTGGAAATGCCATTTTTTATCTAATTCTGAATTTCCAATAAAATTTTTTCAAAATCGGACGACTATATCATATAGCTGCCATAGGAACGATCGGAAAATTAATGGGAATATAATAGGAAATAAATTATTGCTTCGTTGACTTTTATTGTATTCTCTTCTACTCTGGAACATGACTCTTTTTAAATGTTTTCGAATTTCGATTTTAATTTGATCAATATGGAACTACTATATCATATAGCTGCCATAGGGACGATCGGAAAATTAGTGATTAATAGGAATTATCTGCAAGGGTATATAAGCTTCGGCTGGCCGAAGCTAGCTTCCTTTCTTGTTTTAAGTAATTTTAACGAATTTATTCAGATTTTGAAAGTTATTGCGTTGCATTTTGTGGGAGCTTGCCGAGAGAGCGAAACCCAGAGAGCGGATGCCAAGAGAGCGACGGCCGAGAGAGCAACAGCCAAGAAATCGGATAAGGGGGAGGGGTAGTGCTGTGAGGAAAAGGGGAGGGGAAAAGGGCAATTTTAGTTTAAATTTGTTTTGGAAATTAAAAACGTATACTGCTGCTCCGATCAATATGATTTTCGATCAATAGTCAGTTCTGTGGATCAAATGCATAGGTTTTATTTTTCAAAAAGTGTTTTGGATTTTGTAGCAAGAGCCCTATTTAATTTCCGTAATAGAAGAAAATGGAAAATTACTACAAAAGCAAAGCCATCAATATGATTTTCGATCAATAGTCAGTTCTGTGGATCAAATGCATAGGTTTTATTTTTCAAAAAGTGTTTTGGATTTTGTAGGAAGTAAGGGGCTGTCCATATATTACGTAATCACCATTTTGGCGATATTTGACCCCCCCCCCCCATGTAATCAATTCTTCATACAAAAAAAAAATTGTTTTGCACTAGAGTAATCATTTGGTTGACCCCCTCCTCCCCCCCTAGGTGATTACGTAATATATGGACAGCCCCTAAGAGCCATATTTAATTTCCGTAATAGAAGAAAATGGAAAATTACTACAAAAGCAAAGTCAAAGTTAACTATTAATCTTACATATGTATATTTGGCTATGTTTTCCCTGCAGTTCCATTCAGCGCTTTTTTGGCAGTGAATCACTGCTAAAAACTGAGCACTAAGCGCTTAATCACTGCTGAATTTGTATGAAAAATAGCGATGATTTTAACATGGGCATGTCCTAGGGGCTCATCACTGCCAAAAACAGGCGCTTTTTTAGCACCTGTTCATCACCATTTTTCAGCTCCTAATTCATCACTAAATTCGGCGCCTAATTATCACCCAAAATCATCACCTATTCACTGCCCATTTTCATCACCTGATCACCGCCCATTTTCATCACCTGATCACCGCCCATTTTATTAAAAATATGTTGAATTTCATCGCCTTTATCATTAGGTTTATTTCTCTTCAATTCATTTTTACTACACAATTTTTGATAAATTATTTTTATACTTGGAATGACCATATTTCAAGGGCAGTGGGTAAGACCTATGGCACACTAAGATCTTTGTCAATATCAAAACGTTTTCTTCCCACAAACATCCGTCTACTAATTGCAAAAACCTGTATAATTCCACAACTTTTCTATGGATTAGAAGTCTTTGCAAACTGTGACTCATGCAGCCTGAATAAACTTAGAGTAGCTGTGAACAATGTCGCTCGTTTTGTCTTTGATTTACGTAGGGCGGACCATGTTTCCAACTTTACATATAAAATCTTTGACCTTAGCTTAATGGATTGAATAAACCTTAGAGTACTACTTCTCCTACACAAAATTATTATTCATAAAGAACCATCCGACTTATACGAAAAATTACAATTTACAACATCACGAAGGGTAAACAATATCACTTCAGTCAGGCACAGGTCTCTGCTATCAGAAAGACAATTTTTTGTAAATTCTATTCGACTATGGAATCAGCTAATAGCATCAAAAATATAAGCAGCACAACGCATTTTAAATTAAAATTAATCTCACACCTTAAAAGTTAAAATCCTTTAAACCCTTAAAAATTATTTCATAATAACCAAAACTAATAAATTTAAAGCGACCTAAATATTAAATATTAAATATAAGTACTGTATTAGCAAATAAGTTTAAATATGTTTACCTTAATTGAAACGTTTTTGTGACTAGCGCATTAATAATAAGCTCGAAGCTTGTAGCGTTGGGATGACTTATAAAATAAATAAATTACATATGGCATATGGCATACTTTTACATTAAATTAATAGATTTTTACAAACTACGGTGACTTGTAGGGCTCGTCGGCACGTTCTTTTTTAGTCATCTCCGCATCCTCTCCAGAGGCACTGTAGGCTCCACCTGACCAATGGGATCTGAATTTGGAAAAGATATATTTTTATAATATTAAATAAAAAGACAAGAACGGTAAAACTTATTTAGCAGTGCAAGAATAACATCCTTCTGGGCTGTAGGACAAAATGATTTAATCTGAAACGATATTGTTTATGCACCTTGTTCCGTCAGCTTGACCTAAAAATATTAAACAATAAAACATACATACTCTAAAAATGAGAAGCTATAATAATTAAGACAAGACAAAGTTTTAATACCCTTGAAAATTACTTACCTAAAAATGTATGCTTGATTAATAGCACTTTTGTTTGAACTCGAAAACAACTTGTCACAGTTAGAACGTAATTGAAAAACGCGGAACAACGGCGTCTGCCTTTGGGAAATATAAAAAGAATACTGAGCGAGAAAAACAACATATGCAATTTCAATCCCACTTGTTGTTCTTTTCCCTTTGTCCCGATCGCGCTTGCCTAACTTGTCTCTACCCCTGCGCAGGGAGAGAGATTGAGAGAGAGAAATTTGGGAGAGCGTCGTCTCTGGCGCCGTTTCGGTCGGCTCCGTCGGCGACACTGTCGGCCTAGTGATGATGTTGTGATGAAATTCATCACCTGTTCCTCACTATTTTTAGGCCCTCATTCACTGCTTGTTCAGCACCTTAATTTCGTAAAGAGATAGATTTTGAGAGAGGGGGTTGGTGAGAGAGTCGATTCTGCCGCGGCGCTGCCGACGCAGTGCTATTAAGCGCTCGGTCTGAATTCGAGAACTGCAGGGTTGATTTGCTTACAAAATTTGCAAAATTTGTCGAGTTTAAAATTAATAATTATCGATCAAATGTGGAATCGGAAAATAATAAGTTACTTCGCTACTTTTGTATTGGAGGCCAATCTTTTCGTGAGTGTACAAATGTTTACGTTTCATTCAAAACAAAAAATTTTAAAACAACAAATTCCAATTTACAAACACGTATACATATTTGTGCTCAAATTAAAATTCCATTGATAACATTGTAACTGATAGAAATTATAAAAATGCACTACTTTTACTTAGATCACATTCATTTATTATTTAGCTCTGCCACAAGTCTTCTGATTCTCGTTCCTGAAAAAACGCGCCAATAAGAAAGTCCTGACAACCGTACTCCAAACTAATTTTAAGCGAACGAAGTCGCTCCGGGTATAACCAGTTTATTAATAAATTTATTTTCCTTCAATTATATCTACAAGCTTGGATAGCAAAGCAGAGAAACATTTTTTCCGAGTGGATGGGCGGCGAAAAAGAGAACGTTTAGTGGTTCAATCACACGAAGGATGCGAAGACCTGGAATGGCTTGACGAAGAGTACATATGTTGGAGATAACTTCAGCGTAGACGAACCGAATGTGCATCTCCGTTTGAATCCACAGATTAAAATAAGAATGAACGCTATAGTCGAGTGCCCCTACTATCAGATACCCGTTACTCAGCTAAAGGGAGTGCGAGTAATATGGAGATATAAAACTTTGATCAGGCATAACTTTTTTACGAATGGTCCGAATTATAGCGTTCTTACTTGTTATACCCGTTACTCGTAGAGTAAAAGGGTATATTGTATTCGTGCAAAAGTATGTAACAGCTAGAAGGAAGCGTTTCCGACCCCATAAAGTATATATATTCTTGATCAGGATCACTAGCCGAGTCGATCTAGCCATGTCTGTCTGTCCGTCTGTCCGTCTGTCTGTCTGTCCGTATGAACGCTGAGATTTCGGAAACTATAAAAGCTAGAAGATTGGCATTTGGTATGCAGATTCTAGGAGTTCCTACGCAGCGCAAGTTTGTTTCAAAAGGATGCCACGCCCCCTCTATCGCCCACAATAGCTTATATACGATTTTAAAAATTTAAATATTTCGGAAAAGTAAAAATATAGTTTTGTTGTGCTTATCAATACCTATCGAAATGTAGAAGAAATTTTTTAAATCGGACCATTCGTTAAAAAGTTATGCCAGATCAAAGTTTATGTATCCATCTCCCTCGCACTCCCTTTAGCCGAGTGACGGGTATTAGATATTCTTGATCAGGATCACTAGCCGAGTCGATCTAGCCATGTCTGTCTGTCCGTCTGTCTGTCCGTATGAACGCTGAGATCTCGGAAACTACAAAAGCTAGAATGTTGGGATTACCAACACATATTCTTGGGCTTCCTACGCAGCGCAAGTTTATTTCAGCCGAGCGCCACGCCCCCTCTAACGCCCACAATCAACCATAATCGCCTACAAACGATACTAAAATGTGTCTGGCGCCCACATTTTTAAAGATTTTAAATAAGTATAAATGCAATTCTGTTGTGTTTAGTTATACCTATCGAAATGTAGAAGAAATTTTTTAAATCGGACCATTCGTTAAAAAGTTATGCCTGATCAAAGTTTATGTATCCATCTCCCTCGCACTCCCTTTAGCCGAGTGACGGGTATTAGATAGTCGGGACACCAACCCGACTATAGCGTTCTCTCTTGTTTTTGATTTTGAACGGTTAAAAAAAATATTTCAAGGTAAAAAATAAAAAAGATCTTCCCAGAGGCCGGGTTTTTTCTATTCTTAAACGAAATTTAAAAGTAGTATGGAAATTCGTCAATTTTTGGCGGAAATACATTAAACACCGCAAAACGCATTTTTCTATGTGTTTATGTGTGTTTTAAATGTGAGTGCGTTTTTCTCGAATGCCATCAGCATTTCTAAACGGCTCAACCGATCGTTTTTAAACTTAACGCATAGTTCGGCAAGCCGAAGTTTTAATAACCTTGCAGATTTCACGAATGAAAATTTGACTAGTATATCAACATGAATTAATAAACAGCTAAATATTTTATAATTGAAAAAAATAAGCTTTTTCAATTTTTCACACTATTGTTCCGATGGGAACTATAGAATTTAGGCGTCCGATCGGAACGCGCTTTTACCCTGATCAAGATTTGCATTAAAAAATACGATTTGGAAAGATTCATGTCACTGTGCGAAATATCTTGAATTCTTGCAAGTTATATCCGATTGTTCCTATGGGAGCTATAGGATATAGACGTCCGATCGGGTCGATTTTTAAACTTGATCTGCGTACACGTGTTTTAGGATGACTGTGAAAGTTTCAGATCGCTAGCTTTTTAACTGAGCTTGCAAACGGTATTGAAACAGACATACAGACGGACAGACGGACATGGCTATATCGACTACCCTATTGATCATGATCAAGAATATGTATACTTTATGGGGTCGGAAACGTCTCCTTCACTGCGTTACAAACTTCTGACCAAATACCCTATGCAAGGGTATAAAAATCGAGTTTCCCAAAGGGCGGGTTTTTTAAATTCTTAAGCAAAATGTTAAAACAAAGCAGAACGAAAACTGCAACATTGCAAGTGAACACAGCGAGAGCGCGCTCGCTATCCCCTGCATTACTGTTAAGTGTTAAGTGACTTAACAGGGCTTTAACAGGGCTGTAATAGCCATTTTTTCAAACTTTTTCCACTTTGACGAAGTGTAGCTTCTAAACTTATAAATGGAACTCAATGCCGTGTAGTTAGAGGGCATTTTATTACCTGTAAAATGAGTCTTTGATGTCCGCAATCGGTTAATCACAGCTCGAGTTAGAAATTAAAAAAGTGTCAAAAACGTTTTTTACACTTTAAAAAAAATTGGTACCATACAAAAAATTGTAAGTGCTCTTTTCTTAATCAGAAAGATGTACCTTACCGGAAAATAAAGGTTTCATGAAGTGCGTATTTCATCAATTTTTTTTTGTAAACTGGTGTTATCATCCAATAATAGCTGGAGTACCCCAAGGAAGTGTGCTTGGGCCGACATTGTATATTATTTATACAGCAGATCTACCGACAACCGCTCTTACAACAACCTTAACCTATGCTGATGATACTGTCATTCTAAGTCGGTCTAAATGTCCTCAAAGAGCAACTCAACACCTAGTAGATCACCTCGTGCTTCTAGAACAATATATAGCAGACTGGCGCATAAACGTTAACGAACAAAAATGTAAACATGATATTTTTACCCTAAACAGACAAACCTGCCCTCCATTATCCCTGAACAACATTACTGTGCTACAAACAACTGAAGTAAAATATCTAGGAGTCCACCTGGATTGACGACTAACTTGGCGTAAACATAAGATAAATCATTTGGAATTTAAAGCCAGCAATCTACATTGGCTAATTAACGCCCGCTCGCCACTAAAATTGAAGTACTAAATACTTTTGTATAATGTAGTCCTAAAATCAATTTGGAAGAAGAGACCTCCCCACCCAGCAACATTAGTTAGGGCCGTTATTCGAAGGACGTTCGTCGAAGGACGGAACTTAAAGAATTTTTTGCATAAGAACGTGAAAAGTAACAACTATTTTTAAATCTCATTTTACATGAATATCTGACACGCTCGTAAAAATTTCACTTTTAATTTGTCTATCAGTAGGCGCTGATCATCGAAAAATAATATTTTCAAGGGGTTAGTATGCCTATTAAAAATCTCCCCCTCAAAATTTTAGGGCCACGCAACTGTTATCTTTAAAAACCTACTGCATGAAATGGCGACAAACTCGTTACGTAAGAGTGACTTAAAAATACTTGTTACTTTTCACGTTCTTAGGCAAAAAACAAGAGAGAACGCTATAGTCGGGTTGGTGTCCCGACTATCTAATACCCGTCACTCTGCTAAAGGGAGTGCGAGGGAGATGGAGATATAAACTTTGATCAGCTATAACTTTTTAACGAATGGTCCGATTTAAAAAATTTCTTCTAACATTTAAAAAATTTCTTTCAACAAAACTGCATTTTTACTTTTCCGAAATATTTAAATTTTTAAAATCGTTTATAAGCTATTGTGGGCGTTAGAGGGGGCGTGGCACCTTCTGGAAACAAACTTGCGCTGCGTAGGAACTCCAAGAATCTTCATGCCAAATACCATACCTCTAGCTTTTATAGTTTCCAAGATCTCAGCGTTCATACAGAACCTCCTACTTTTGGAAATGCCATTTTTTATCTAATTCTGAATTTCGAATACAATTTTTTCAAAATCGGACGACTATATCATATAGCTGCCATAGGAACGATCGGAAAATTAATGGGAATAAAATAGGAAATAAATTATTGCTTCGTTGACTTTTATTGTATTCTCTTCTACTCTGGGATATGACATTTTTTTAATGTTTTCGAATTTCGATTTTAATTTTATCAATATCGAACTACTATGCCATAGGAACGATCGGAAAATTAGTGATTAATATGAATTATCTGCAAGGGTATATAAGCTTCGGCTGGCCGAAGCTAGCTTCCTTTCTTGTTTTTAGTCTGTTCACCGCATCAAGTTGGTTGTGAATAGAGGTATGCTTATATACGTCTATATTAACACAATTTAATGCCCATAGGCCTGCACCAAAAACACTGTCGGCCTGTGTAATTAGTGTTCCGTTTTCAAATCTTCTTTACTTGTTTCTAGATTACTTGCTTATATAGAAAACCGCAAAGTTGAAGGAATATTTGATAAATAATAACGTAATTAAACTTAAACATTATCTGGATAAAGTCGCCTTTTAACAACGCAAAATAGGGGTTTCAAATTCAGTACTATATCTATATAATAAAAAATTATTTCATTTTTTAGTATTTTTTATACCCGTTACTCGTAGAGTAAAAGGGTATATTGTATTCGTGCAATAGTATGTAACAGCTAGAAGGAAGCGTTTCCGACCCCACAAAGTATATATATTCTTGATCAGGATCACTAGCCGAGTCGATCTAGCCATGTCTGTCTGTCCGTCTGTCCGTCAGTTTGTCCGTCAGTCTGTCCGTCCGTATGAACGCTGACATCTCGGAAACTATAAAAGCTAGAGGATTGGCATTTTGCATGAAGATTCTTGGAGTTCCTACGCAGCGCAAGTTTATTTCAAGAAAGTGCCACGCCCCCTCTAACGCCCTCAATAGCTTATATACGATTTTAAAAATTTAAATTTTTCGGAAAAGTAAAAATGCAGTTTTGTTGTGTTTATCAATACCTATCGAAATGTAGAAGACATTTTTTAAATCGGACCAGTCGTTAAAAAGTTATGTCTGATCAAAGTTTATATCTCCATCTCCCTCGCACTCCCTTTAGCAGAGTGACAGGTATTAGATAGTCGGGACACCAACCCGACTATGTGTGTTTAGTTATACCTATCGGAATGTAGAAGAAATTTTTTAAATCGGACTATTCGTTAAAAAGTTATTGCTGATCAAAGAGATACCATCTCCCTCGCACTCCCTTCAGCCGAGTGACGGGTATTAGATAGTCGGGACACCAACCCGACTATAGCGTTCTCTCTTGTTTAACATTAAAATCGAAGATTATCTCAAAAACGTTGCCTATATTTTCAAGTTTTCTTCATTTTGGGCAGAGTTTACTACTCCATTTCTTCAAAATAGACTACATTTATAAAGAAGAGTATTCTATAAGACGATTTGAGGGATCACAAGTTCTTAAAAGCGATCCTGTACTTGTACAACTTAAAAACAGAATGGTAACTGTAAGCTACCTAAATGCGTTAGTGGGAACTAGATGGCCAGCCAAATTCGTAAATATATTGTTAAATGTATCATAAAAAACCAACACAACACCTTCACTTACGATTGTAACGGGAATAAGCCAAAATATTGGTATAATTTGCGAACGTTTCTATTACACCAGTTTACAAAATAAAATCGACCTCTTCCTCATCGAAGATAACCTTAATTTTCCGGTTAAGTACATCTCCCTGATTAAAAAATGGGCACTTAAAATTTTTTGTATGGTGTCAATTTTTTTTTAAGTGTATAAAACGTTTCTTGCCACTTTTTATTTTCTATCTTGAGTTTTGATAACCTGATTTGGGTCATATTATACTCAATTTACAGGTAATAGAATGTTCTTTAACTTTCCTATACACAGCATTGAGTTCCAGTCATTAGTTTAGGAGGTACACTTCGTCAAAGCTGAAAAAGTTGGAAAAAGTGTGAAAAAATGCAAAAAAGCTGGCATAAATGGCATCTTTAAAAATACACGCATAAAAACCGAAATTATTTTTATAACTTTTATAGTTATATACATCTTTAAGCAAACTAACAAGACCATCAACTCAATAAACAACCAAAGCTTCGATTTTATATAGATTATTTCAGTTGGAAAAAAGGTGTATTACAGCCCTGTTAGAGCCCTGTTAACCTCAGTTAACAGCTGTAAACGGCCAAAAAAACCACCGTTCTTCCCAGCTTAAAAAATTCATATCAAAATAATTTCCTGGCGGATTGTAACGATCATTAGCTTGTTTTCTTTGTCGAAGTACTATCTAACTATAAAAGTTATAGAAATAATTTCGGTTTTTATGCGTGTATTTTTAAAGATGCCATTTATTCCAGCTTTTTTGCATTTTTTCACACTTTTTCCAACTTTTTCAGCTTTGACGAAGTGTACCTCCTAAACTAATGACTGGAACTCAATGCAGTGTATAGGAAAGTTAAAGAACATTCTATTACCTGTAAATTGAGTATAATATGACCCAAATCAGGTTATCAAAACTCAAGATAGAATATAAAAAGTAGCAAAAAACGTTTTATACACTTTAAAAAAAATTGACACCATACAAAAAATTTTAAGGGCCCATTTCTTAATCAGGGAGATGTACTTAACCGGAAAATTAAAGTTATCTTCGATGAGGAAGAGGTCGATTTTATTTTGTAAACTGGTGTTATTTTTTCCACAAAAATATCGGGCTAAAAAGAGAATTAAGTTTTTTTTTGGGACTTACAAGTTTTTAAAAAATCTCTCGCTTGTTGTAAATTAGGCTACTAGAATACACATAAAAAAAATATATAACTATTGACAAGGGAATATAAACTACTACTGGCCGAAGTTAACCTCCTTTCTTGTTTTTTTATCCACTATTCACAACCAACGCTTTTTGTAATGATTTTTAAATTTCAAACAAAAGCCCGCTTTGATAATTATCATATTATAATATGTCGTAAAATATGTTGATAAAAACCATTTTTAAGGAAGAAAAAAATAAAATAATACAGACATAAAACAATGCATGGCAATTTTTCTATTAAAATTTGGGATATTTGATATTTGAATGCAATTTTGTGTACTTCCCTTGCAATGCTGACTCCCTTATGTTATCAAATGACTTTTTTCGTGATTCTAAGGAATCGGAGCCTGGGCGTTTTATTGAGCTTTCCTGCATTAAATCATCTTCAATCCCATCAACTTTAGTTTCTCGATCATCCTCCTTAATTCGATGAAGCTCCCATTTAATAATAACTTCAGCTAAGTCCACAGCGAGTTTTTTATGTTCAATAGATGCGGTAGGAGGAAATCCTAGGCGCTGCATATAATTAATCAAGTGTTGCACTAGTTGATGTCTAACAGGGAAATACACCTAAAATATAAATCACATAAAAACTAAACTTTTAATTTAAGAATAATAAATGGTATTCTTACTTTATAATGTCGAATTATAAGTTGCAAAATATGGAACAACTGCTGCATTGCGTGGCCTTCTTCAACGATAATTTTTTTTGTCCAGTGCGTCAGCATAGTGTTCCCGTCTTCCATTCGCAATGGCATAGCTGGTGTGAGTACATCAAGTGCTTGTTTAACAATAGACCTTGCCTCCAATGCATGTCCTTTCAGCAAAGAATGAAATACTTGTAAGACAATTTTTTTATGAATCGCCAATCTTGCGATTATATGCGCAAGCAATAAATGACCATGATATCGTGCAGTAGGGTCCACAGAATTTTTACTGAGTAAACAAGGCCAAGCAAATGTCATCAGACGCCTTAACTTATTTCCTTGGCGTTTATTATTTGCATCGCCATCATGTATATGCTGAGAAGCGCGTTCTACCAATAAGCATGCTAGCTGTAGCAGAGAAATTCTCACTGCATCATCATATTTTTTATCTGGGTCAAAAACTTTATTAATAAAAACGGAAACAATATTTTTTTCATCTTCTTGGTATGGAGTAGGGGGAGCTCCAATTAGTTTATTTCCTTCACCTTTATCAAAACTTACAGTAAAACATGGAATTATTACAGCGGTTATAATTTTAGCTTTTAACTCTTCCGAAATTATATTGTTATTAAAATTTTCAACAAAGTAAAAAAATGCATTTCGCTTCCAGTTGACCGTAAAGCTTTTGGCAACTGTATTTTGCAAAAAGTCTCGTAAGAAGTAGACATCCGGTATAAATCTATAGCACAATGCCCTTAATAACTGAAAGAGCAGTTCAATGTCATTTGTGTGGTTAGAAAAATAATGCAAAAGAATTTTTCCAATTAAATGCCACAAGTCGCAAGCTACGTCTTCAGAGCATGTAAAACTTAAATTACTCTGCCAACATTTTTTAAGGGCCTCAACAATGTCTTGTCGTGTCGGAATCCATTGATCGTCTAATTCCATTAATGTAAAAATTATTAAAACGACTTGGTGCTGAACTTCGTATTTATGTGTTTGGGAATAGTCTTTCCGGACATTTAAGTAAATAATTAATTTATTATATTTACTACTTTTTATAATTGAACGAAATGTTGCTCCCATTTGGTGCTTCAAAAGAAATATAAAAAACCGATTCCATTGAGGATCTGTCATTACAGATTCCGTTAAAAATAAATCCACAGTTTCATCTGGAAAGCGTTGAAGAAACTTTAGAAGCGCTTCTCGATATGGGCTAGATGCTTCTATCATCAAGTTATTTTCAGTTTTTAAGACAAGTTGGCACAATTTTTCTATATATTTTACTGATGCCGAGATATGGAAAAACATTTCAATTAGTATGACAATTTTCTGTTCATACTCTCCACCTTTCGATGATGCGAAGAAATTAATATTCGTATTTGTGCATTTGTAGTCACCAACAAATATTTCAATAATTTTTGAGCAATGTTGCAATATTTGCTCACTTAACTTCTCATTGAACATTTGTGGAAACAACTGAGTAAAATAATATAACCGTTTTATTGCTGGTATAGACAAATTCCTGTGATCGCCCAATTTTAAGAGCAGTGGACGCATTGCTGATTGTACCTGAAAGGATAGGAAGTATAAGAACATTAACATTGTTATTGTCTAGAACCGACAAATTAACATTATTACTAGTAAATGCCTGGACTGTCTGTCTTTTCGCGTTCTTACCGGCCATGAAAGGCGGAAATCAAAGCTGTGAGCGCCACAGCTTGTGGGCTTTAGAGGGGGCGGCATCTTTTTATAATAAACTTGCGCTGCTTAGAAACTCCTGGAATCTGCATGCAAAATGCCAATCTCCTAGCTTTTATAGTTCCCGAATCTCAGCGTTCATCCGGACGGACAGAAGGACATGGCTATATCGACTCGACTAGTGACCCTGATCAAGAATATATATACTTTATAGGGTCGGAAATGCTTCCTTCTAGCTGTTACATACTTTTGCACGAATTCAATATACCCTTTTACTCTACGAATAACGGGTATAACTAGGTATGCAGATATGCTCACAAGTATATACGTCTATACTAATAACACCTTTTAATAAAGTCAATTTTGTTGACCATAATACTCTAGTTATACCCGTTACTCGTAGAGTAAAAGGGTATATTGTATTCGTGCAAAAGTATGTAACAGCTAGAAGGAAGCGTTTCCGACCCCATAAAGTATATATATTCTTGATCAGGATCACTAGCCGAGTCGATCTTGCCATGTCTGTCTGTCCGTGTGTCTGTCTGTCTGACTGTCTGTCTGTATGAACGCTGTGATCTCGGAAACTACAAAAGCTAGAAAGTTGGGATTACCAACACATATTCTTGGGCTTCCTACGCAGCGCAAGTTTATTTCAGCCGAGCGCCACGCCTTCTCTAACGCCCACAATCACCAATAATCGCCCACAAACTATACTAAAATGTGTCTGGCGCCCACATTTTTAAAGATTTTGGATAAGTATAAATGCAATTCTGTTGTGTTTAGTTATACCTATAGAAATGTAAAATTTGTTAAATCGGACCATTCGTTAAAAAGTTATGCCTGATCAAAGTTTATATCTCCATTTCCCTCGCACTCCCTTTAGCCGAGTGACGGGTATTAGATAGTCAGGACACCAACCCGACTATAGCGTTCTCTCTTGTTTTAAGCTTTAAGAAAAAACCAATTGAAAGTATCTGTCATTAAATTTAAGGGAATACTAAAAAGTCATTATCGGTTCTTTAGATTAAGATTATTCCTAAGCGCGCCATGGACAACGTTGCCATTTATCCCGCGATAACCTAACAACCTGCAAGCGGTTTGACACGTTGCCAGATCGCAAGACATTGCATTACAACCATCAAGTCGATAGAGCACTGTCGCGCACAGAGCGAAATATGTCAACATCTTAAGATTGGTGATTTCAGACAGACGTGTTTTTTATAGGGCATTGGAAGTGGCTCCAATATTAGTTGCGGGAGAATAAGTAGGCGTTGTTGTTGCTAAATCTCTTAAGAGAGAACTTTCGGTAATTACTGGGCTAACAAGAAAGGAAGTTAACTTCGGCCAGCCGAAGTTTCAATACCCTTGCAGGTATGCCTATTTAAAATGTTGTTTTACAATTATGTCAATTTTTTCTTTTTATAAGATATAGTTGTCCGATACGGCTCGTTCCGACATATGTATTACCTGCAATAGAAAGAAGACTTTTGGGAAAGTTTCATCGCGATAGCTTTAAAACTGAGAGATTAGTTCGCATAGAAACGGACAGACGGACATGGTTAGATGGACTCGGCCATTCGTGCTGATCAAGAATATATATACTTTGTGTGGTCGGAAACGTCTCCTTCACTGCGTTGCAAACATCTGACTGAAATTATAATACCCCTGCAAGGGTATAAAAATACAATTTGCCCTATTTAAGGGGGAGATACATATAAAACTGCTATTTTTCATGTTTTTCGTGATTTATTTAACCAATAAGGAATTGTGCTGGGATTTCGTAGCCTGGCATGAGAATATTTTGTCAGTTATTTTTGCGGATAGCCCACAGGTGGCTGTGTAGATCCGATGTAACGAACCGTTTTAACTGTTTGATCGCTACGTAAACGCCGCGACTAGCTCAGAGATATTGTGAGTTCGTCCCACCAAATTTGTATTGCGTGACTGCCCGTGACCCAAGAAAATGCGAGATATCCGATTTGGACAAATCGGAAACTTTATTAAGTTTTACTTTTCACTGGTATTGGTTTCTTCGTCAGCTGGCTGCCCGTGACCCAAGAAAATGCGAGATATCCGATTTGGACAAATCGGAAACTTTATTAAGTTTTACTTTTCACTGGTATTGGTTTCTTCGTCAGCTGGCTGTTGCGGCTCGCCTGGTCGGCGACGTGCCTTCCTCGGCTGAAGATCTCTGCGTGCGTTTCTCGGCGACGCTCCTCGACGGCGTCGCTGCTCTGCGGCTGTCTACGTGCTCCTCGTCGACTCCTGCGTCGCAGTGTTTGAAAAACTGTCTGAATTTTCATTTAGCCTGCTTTTGCTGCTGCTTCTGAAAATGTCGGCAGTCGCAGATGAAGCAAAAGCAAAATCCGAGAACTGCCGACTGTCGAAGCAGCAGCAAGTCGTTGCTTTCTGATTTTCAGCTGCTGCTGTGCTTCTGCTTTCAATCGGTAGCAACAGTCGAAGCAGCAGCTAGCAAACATTTCTGAAAGCTGCTATTGCTTTTGCAATAGAGAGAATGCATGCAACTCAATCGGTCCAGAGGTGTAGCCCAGATGCCTCTTTACCTGCAAATCGGTTAGTTTTGTAATATCTTTTCGGTAGTTCTGCCACAGTTCCGTCAAATTATCGGGCTGGTGAGTCCCAGCTCAGGTCAAGCAGTCATAACTCTTGGAACAATATCTTAAATTGAACAACTACCGGCGCCAGTAGACCGAGCGGATCGAAAATCCGAGAGACATCGGACAATACTTGGCGTTTTGTACATTCTGCGGTTTCGATCAGACTAACGTTGTACTCGTCTTAGGGCCGGTTTCTCGAGTGCCGGCTAACATTTCTCGAACAGATAAAGTCCCTGCTAAGGCATTTTGGCTTTCTCGAGCATTAATGTGAGAGCTAACTTTGACAGGGACTCGGACTCCCTGTTAAGCGTTTTCGACTCGATAAAACGACAGCTGATTTCCCAAAGCCAAATAAGAAGAAGAAACGAAATCACAGCTGACTTTGCCTTTGAATTATACCCAAACAGCTGATAGAATAATCAAAGCACGCCATTTTTTGCGCTTTACAGCACATTCTGTGCGCTAACAGCACTCTGTAATTGCTTCTCGATCAGATAAATTAAGGGCGTTGAGAAAACCGATTTGCTTTTACGATAAGTTTATCTGGTGATTATCTTTTTCGAACAGATAGCTATCAGGGACTATAGCCGGCACTCGAGAAACCGGCCCTTAGAGCCACCAATCAATTCGCTGTTAGACACCCACTTTCCAAGCTCAAGTTGTGCGTGTTCAAATAGTCTTACGAGTACATCCTTTCGTTGTATCAGCTCATTTTTCGTGCTTGCCCCTGTTAAAACATCATCCACGTAAAAAACCTCAAGAACAATTCTTGCAGCATCAGGATAATCTTGCTTGTAGTCGTTTGCCAGTTGCTCAAGTACTCTTACAACTATCTTCTAATTCACTTCTAGAAGTTAAAATGAAGATAGAAAGGAATTTGGTTCTCTCTCATGGCTCTCTCTTTATACCTGAAAACTACCCTTTTTTTCTGTGACCTACGCACTTTGTGTTTTGAATTCAAGCGTCAGTTTGTTTCGAGATTTCTTTGTGATCAGTGCGAATTATTCTGAATTTCAGTGTTTGCGATGAAATGCGGACTGAACCTGTTATTTTTTAAATATTACACCACCGCGAACGGTTGAAAATTAAAAAAAATATTTATTTACATCAAAAATAAAAGTGGTTGGAGAAAACGATGTTTAAAGGAAACTCTGGGCAAACCGAAAACTCAACTATACGCCACTTATTTGATTATAATAGCTAAATACCTTTTCCGATTTTATGACACAATATTAATTCTTTTTTTGTTGTTTTAGAAATTTTCATAGACCACGGAACTGGAATTAAATTAAATAATACAACACCATTTCCTACAAGCTTATGGACCGTGTTCACATGCAGCAATGCTTTCCTAATTATATATTTCAACAAATGCGTTAAAAGAATAAAAATGAAAAATGATTACAAAAAACATATTTTCCTTTTAACCATTTTGCAATTGGGAAAGGGTCTTCCAGGTATCTTCTGGAAGTCACTCAGAAGTGACTTCGGGAAGTGTCGCCGTAGTGGAACATTTCTTCCCGACGGGGGTGACTTTCATCTTCTAGACGTCACTAAATAGTGACTTCCGCGATAGAAAATGCTTGCAGGGATGTGTGCTGCTTCTGCTGGCCACCACTGACTTACTAGCAAAACATTTTATAAATTGTTATATTTGACTAGCAATACCCGAAGCGACGTTGTCCGCTACTATTAGAAAAGCATTTATTGCTGATTATTTACTTAACACCCAATATTACCTAACTTTAACCCCACCTCTTTCCTATTTTAATCACACCCTTGGCACACTTTTCTAACACCTTAATGCTGTTTTCAATATTTCCTCGTCTTAACCCTAGTGTAACCCATCCATACTCAACCTTCACTTAACACCAGTTTTTCCTCTCCCTAGCTAACCTAACTTTAGTTTTCTTACTTTACTTTACTTTAATTTCACTTTTTCTTAATAAAACTTGTTTGTCACCTTGACCCACCATATCCTCGCTCAAGTCCAAACGAACCTTACCTTTTTCACCTTCACTGTTACTTTACATTACTTTTACCCTAATCTATCTAATACTCCCTTAACAGCAACATAACCCCGCATTAACCTCACCTTATTCCCAACTCAACTCCACCGTTCTGGTAGCCTAAATCTATCATTTTGGTTAGCTAAGCGAATGCAGAGAATTACTCTTGCAATTTTTTTTACCGTTACTTTTTTCTTTTTTGAGCTGATCTAACAACCAAAAAAAACCTTAAAAACTTAAAAAAGAATATAAAAAAATAGCAACACCTGAAGCGACATTGTCCGCTACTATTAGCAAAGCATTTATTGCTGATTTTTTCATATTTCCAAATTCTAATTAATATCCGAATAAAATGCCGCTTAACCTTAGCTAAACAGTAAACTCCCCTAGAACGCACTAATATTCTATCAATATCCTTCTAAACATAACATACCTTACCTGAACTCAGCACTGACACCAATATTAAATCACCCTAACCCCACCTCTCTCCTATTTTAATCTCACCATTGGCACACTTTTTTAGCACCTTAATGCTGTTTTCACTATTTCCTTGTCTTAACCCCAGTGTAAACCATTAATACACAACCTTCACGCCAAATAAACATAATTTTAACCATCTTTCTCCACCCTAACACCAGTTTTTCCTCTCCCTATCTAACCTAACTTTAGTCTCACCTAAAAAAAAAATGTTGCATTACCAAACTTACTTACTTTATTTTCACTTTTCTCAGGGTTCGTAAAATATCCCTCATAATCTGTCATTTCGTTAAAATAAAAAAATGTCAACCTAGGGCGGTGATATTTGTCACAATAAAATGAGGAGTAACCAAGCAGGGCTGATGAATATTTCTCTGATGAAAATCACTACTGCTTTATGCTGCTTTCTCCTCAAAACATTTTCCTCATTTATGACATTTTGTGATGAAAAAATGAGGAAAATAAAAACAAAAAAGGCTGCTTAAACCATGTTTGATTAAAGTACTTCTTTGTATTATCTAGACTTTAATATACAATTTAAATGTTATGTAAACACAGGTCACTACTTTTGGATCTTCTGTTAAGTCTACCAACGACTGTCGATCAAATACTTTAATCTTCCCGTTAAAGATACGCTTTTGAGTTGTCGGTGCTATTTGTCTTTGACAATATTGTCAATGACCATTTCATCACTCGTGAGGGATATTGTTTTCCATCACTTTTTCATCATTTTATTTTCCTCACTCATGATGAATATTTTTCGATCAGTGAGCGATATGTATTTGAATGAGCAAAGATGACAATTTGTTTGTATCGTGATTGATATTTATTTATTTTCATCACAGTCGGCTTGTTTTTGAGGGATATTTAAAATGAGTGATGTTTACGAACCCTGCTTTTTCTTAATAAAACTTTTGTCACCTTGACCTCCCTTATCATAGCCAAAGTCCAAACGAACCTTACCTATTTCGCCTTCACTTTTCCTTTACATTTTTACCCCTTAACCGCAATTTAACGCCGCATTAACCTCACATTATTTCCACCTAAACTCCACCATTCTGGTAGCCTAAATCTATCATTTTGGTTAGCTAAGCGAATGCAAAGAAAAACTCTTTCCGGAAATAAGGAAAATTAAAGAAAACGCTCCAACTCTTTTCGGCGAGAATTGTGGGATTAATTCAACCTGTGAGCCTTTTGGAGACGAAATTTTCAAACTATGTTCTTCTTCTTCTTTAACACAATTGAAAACCAATTTTTTCAAAATTTTTTAGGTACGTTTTGGCTGGTACAATTTCCAGATTATCAGCGTTGCGCAAATACTAACTTTTGTTAAATTGGAACAATTTGTGGACGCTGAATATATTACGGAATACATACACATTTTGATTAAGAATTGCATCCATTAGGTGATCCGGTATTTTATCCTAATTTAATCATTTTACATACTTACATATGTACATGCCAACTTGTCGATGTGTGTGTGTGTAATTGCGTTTTTAACATGCAAATGTGACGATTGAACGTTTTTCCCTGGTCTCCCCATGAAAACCATTCTAAATTTAAAATAAAAATTCCTTATGGATTTTACGGGTTGGCTACACACTTTGAGTTAGAATTGACTAAGATAATCCGTTCTGGTATCCAAATAGTAAAATTATGATCAGGTATGTCTAAACCAGAAAAAAAAACTTTGTCCGCCTCTTTTGCGCTTCAAATGACTCTCTCTGCTCTTTAATCTCTCGCTCTGCTTCTGCTGACGTTGTTTTTGTGAGAGCTGTGTTCGGAATTTGTTCGTGTGCGTTGCGAACTCCCGAAGCATACAAAATACAACAAGAGAGAACGCTATAGTCGGGTTGGTGTCCCGACTATCTAATACCCGTCACTCAGCTAAAGGAAGTGCGAACACTGTAGTCGGGTTGGTGTCCCGACTATCTAATAATCGTAACTCAGCTAAAGGGAGTGCGAGGGAGATATATATATAAATATATGATGGACGTTGATGCACTACGAGAAGTACAAACAAGTGGCCCAACGACACCAAGCACGTGCTTGTTACGCGCGGGGCCCTTTTGTAAATTTGGGCAAAAATGCGAGTTCGCGAGGAAGAATACATAAAACCAATAAAGACGGGACAAATAATGAAAAAAACATGCAGTTAGGAGTGAAGCAAATGAGTTAAAATGTTAGTTTTTAATACTGGGATAGAAGTTGATGTGCAAATTAAATGATAAAGAACGTTATAGTTATTACATAGAACGCGAAAGGGCTCGTGCAGACCAAAATTTGATGTACATCGAGGTAAATTAAGAGGATGATAATTACGTGTTAGTCTAACGGGAACATTAAAAGTTAGGCGGCTAACAAGTTCTACAGAATCAATATCACCTCTTATAAGATTATGCATAAAAATAGTACCAAGCATTTTTCTACGATTTGCAAGTGTCGGTAAATTAATCAATAATAATCTACTCTGGTAGGAAGGTAGCCTTACGTTTTGATCCCAGTTCAAACTACGAAGGGCAAAAAGGAGAAATTTTTTTTGTACCGACTCTATACGGTCAATGTGGACTTGGTATTGTGGGCTCCAAACCGAAGAACAATATTCCAATATAGGACGGACAAGGGAGGTAAATAATAATTTGGTTATATAAGGGTCATCAAATTCTTTTGACCAACGCTTTATAAACCCAAGAACACTCATTGCTTTATTGACTGTCGACATTATGTGGCAGTCAAATTTAAGCTTCGGGTCCAGAAGAACGCCTAAATCATTTACTGAATATATACGGTCAAGTGGCAAATTCTGAAGCGAATAACTTATAAAGGTAGGGGTACCCCTATAAAAGGTCATTACGTTGCATTTTAGGCAGTTCAAATTTAAGAGGTTATACTCACACCATACTTGAAAATGATCAATGTCTGATTGTAAGCCAAAACCAGACTCTATATTATTATATGTCAAACAAAGCTTAACATCATCAGCATACATTAGTACACGAGAATGTGTTACAATAGAGGGAAGATCGTTAATAAACAAAGTGAACAGCAAAGGGCCCAAATGACTACCCTGAGGTACTCCAGATGTCACATGGATCGTTTTTGAAACAGCGTTCTTAAATATAACCCTCTGAGTCCTCCCATTCAAATAGCTTGAAATCCAAGTTAATAGATTACATGGAAACCCAAGCAAATCTAATTTGAATAAAAGAAGAGAGTGGTTAACAGAGTCAAAGGCTTTACTGAAATCTGTATATACAACGTCAGTCTGCATTTTATTGTTAAATCCATTTATTACAATTGATGACAATTCAAGTAGGTTGGTGGTAGTCGATCTTCGCTTAACAAAACCGTGCTGACACGGTGATATTAGCGAGGAACATAAATGTTGCAAATGAGAAGTGATAATACGTTCAAAGGCTTTTGGAATAGCCGACAATTTAGAAATACCTCTATAATTCTGGGCATGCTGTGGGGGGGGGGGGGGGGGGGGGGGGAGATACAGGGGCTACAGGGACAGGGACTACACCTGAACTAGCAGTATCCATTGGCACAGATGGTTCACTTACCCCTGTGTCACCAGAAACTGCAGCAGCTACCAAGTTTGGATTTAAAGTGGATTCAACACTCGCCTTTACTGTCGTTGAGCTAGCTTTTTTGCGTTTGGGCGACTCGGTAAATAATTTTTTATTATTAAATTGTTCACATACGGAATTAAATCCATCATTGAGCTGTTTAAAAACTCGTGAAAGATTACATAGGCCGTCTCGAGTCTGCCTCATAAAGCTGCTCATTTCAACTGCCAAATCCCTGCAGTGCTCACATACCCACATGAGACCAATCCGCATTTCAATAAAGTCTTTAACTCTGCCAGTAAATCCTGCACATTTAGAATGATATGCTTCGCAGAGCCAACAGTAAACAAAAGGGTATTAGAGAGTCCTACAATTTTTCTTAGTACAGATAAGAGTCATTATAAGAAAAATATGTTAGAGAATAAAGAGAATAAAATAAAAAGTATATAAAAGTATAAAAAAAATACCTAAGTAAATTTGGCACTGGGATAAATTCCAAAACCACAAAATCACAAAAACACAAAAAGTATAAGAGGGAGATCGCGAATTAAATCGAAAGAGAGCGCGAGAGAAAAGTCTTCTATCGACTGAGCGTGGCTTGTGGGGCACCAAAACAACTCAACGCACGAACAGTTAGATGTAAAGCAAGCAAGAGAGAGAAACTATGAGAATAGGTTACAAGAAATCGGCAGGTTCAGAGAGAGTGAAATTACAGTTATAATAGAGCGGAGAGAGAGAAGATAAGAGTAAGAGAGAGAATATAAGAGCCAATTTAGAGAGTGCAAATTACACCAACAAAGCCAAGATATTAAATAAATCAAATGGAAATGTTAAAATAACTAAAACCACGTACCCGTAATCAGGAGATCATGAAAGTCACTAACACGATTGTTAGGCTAAAACTTTGTTAGTAAATAAACACAAAATACTTGCGGAAATAACACAATATAAAACAAAAACTCAGAGCACAATGGTAAACACAACCGTTCACAAGCGACGCTAAATCGATAATGGAGATAATCGAGATGGAGATAAAACTTTGATCAGGCCTAACTTTTTAACGAATGGTCCGATATCCAAAATTTCTTCTACATTTCGATAGGTATTTATAAACACAACAAAACTGCATTCCTACTTTTCCGAAATATTTAAATTTTTAAAATCGTATATAAGCTATTGTGGGCGTTAGAGGAGGCGTGGCACCTTTTTGAAATAAACTTGCGCTGCGTAGGAACTCCTAGAATCTGTATGCAAAATGCCAATCTTCTAGCTTTTATAGTTTCCGAAATCTCAGCGTTCATACGGACAGACAGACAGACAGACGGACAGACGGACAGACAGACATGGCCAGATCGACTCGGCTAGTGATCCTGATCAAGAATATATATACTTTATGGGGTCGGAAACGCTTCCTTCTAGCTGTTACATACTTTTGCACGAATACAATATACCCTTTTACTCTACGAGTAACGGATATAAGAACGACGTGCTGCCAAAAAGGCCCCCCGCAACCCCCGCAAAATTACAAAAAAAAATTATATCAAATCAACCGTGGTTCCAAAAAAAAAAAATACCTTACTGATTGTATGGCATAGCTCCACACATAATTGGTGCGGAAAAAATAATTAAGTGCCCCCAACCGGAATTCGGTTGGGGCTCATCTTCTGGGCTTTTAAAGATTTCCACAAATAAGCTTAAAATAAAAATATCAACTTGTTTAGTTGAAAACTGTTGGAATGGTTCATGTTTTAATTCCGCAATTTCGCATTTTTCGAGAGTCCTGGGAGTCCTTAGGAGCCGAATTTTAAAAAAGTCTTTTCTTAGTGCACACCTCCTCTAACACACGATTCAGACCTTATTTTTTCAGAATTTTAGGTCTTATGGTTTTGGCTGGGGGAACATGACGCAAATCGACATCTTCTCTTTTATAGTAATACTCGACAAATGCAAGTGCTTGTTCAATGGTATCGTTATGCAGCTGTGATCGAAGAAGTTGTTCCATTTCATTGAGCTGACGCTTAGCACCAACAAAGTTTCGCCCGTTATCGCTGAACATTTGTGTGCATTTTCCGCGACGTGAAATGAAACGGCGTAGGGCTGCCAAGAAGGTATCCGTACTAAGGTCAGTTGCCAATTCCAGATGAAGTGCTGAGGTAACCATACAAACGAAAAGGCATATGTAGCCCTTCTCCTTGCGGGGATTGCGACCCTTCTGTACCTTAAGAATCATAGGTCCCGCATAGTCGCATCCAGTGTGTTGCAAGGGGTATGCTTGACGAACTCTAGCATTGGGAAGGTCCGCCATAAACTAATGAGCAGTATGTTGACGTTGCTGAAAACAATTCAGACAGTTATTTGTAACCTTTCGAATCAGGTTTCGTGCAGAAGTTTTGACGAAGTTTGGCAAAGAATGCCGATACGCCAGGATGCAGGTGTAACCTGTGATCATTCTCTACAATGAGGTATGTGATCCGAAGCGTTTTGGGCATAATGACCGGATGCTTGGCAGAAAAGGTCAATTCCGAGTTGCTTAATCGTCCACCCACACGTAGAAGTCCGTTATTGTCCAAAATCCGGGAAAGTGTGCGCAACTTGTAATCCTTTTTTAGAGGGCGTCCTCTCTTTAACCGTTCACGGTCATCTTCAAATGCTGCCTGTAGGTTTTTGCTTTAAATATTTCTTGAAAGCACAAAGATGTTGAACTGGGTGTATGTTGTGATCCTCGACGACGAATAAACCTCAATACATAAGCCATGATGCGAACAAGTCTCAGCCAGGATGAGGTGCGATCAGCCAATTCGTCTATTACGGATTTTGCAGGAAGAGTGTCACCTATGGTTATCAATGCGAGGGTTTTAACCTCTTCATTGACTCGATTATCTGCAACGGAACTAGAAATTTGTGAGCATGGTTGGGCTACCAGATTTTGGTCTTCGTCGTGCAGCCATTCTGGACCCATCCACCAAAGGTCAAACTTGAGAAGTTCAGAAGCCATCATTCCTCTGGAAGCGCAATCGGCAGGATTTTGCTTCGTGTTGACGTGGTGCCAAGCATGACGGGGTATGATTTCCAAAATCTCTGCAGTGCGATTGGCGACGAATGTTTTCAATTTGGACGGAATGAGCGACAGCCAAGCCAGGACGATCGTAAAATCGGACCATGCGTGAACGGTGATTGGGATATTTTTTAATGCGGCCCTGATAGATGCAACTAGTCGACTCAAAAGCAACGCCCCACAAAGCTCCAATCGAGGCAATGACTGCTGTTTAAGTGGTGCCACGCGTGTCTTTGCAGCGAGAATGCGCACCTCGAAGCTTCCGTCCGGAAGTTTGACTCGACTGTATACAACTGCGGAGTAGGCCTTTATCGATGCATCTGAGAATGCATGCAACTCAATCGGTCCAGAGGTGTAACCCAGATGACTCTTTACCTGCAAATCGGTTAGTTTTGTAATATCTTTTCGGTATTTCTGCCACAGTTCCGTCAAATTATCGGGCTGGTGAGTCCCAGCTCAGGTCAAGCAGCCATAACTCTTGGAACAATATCTTAAATTGAACAACTACCGGCGCCAGTAGACCGAGCGGATCGAAAATCCGAGAGACATCGGACAATACTTGGCGTTTTTTACATTCTGTACCAGTCACAAAAAATTTAAAATGCGCGGTTAAAAAATCGATTATATCGCAAATCTTTTCTTTTGTTTTCAAATGTTGAGTTATCTACAAACTTGGGATTTGTAAAAAACAAAAATAAACAATGATTCGCTCTGTTATGTACTCACACACGCACGAAATATGTATATCCAAAAAATCAATATAATACTGATATCCTTTTGCTAAAAGAATATTTAATTTACATTTCCACAACAGATTTAAGACATTTTGTAACCGATTTTTGTGATTTAAAATTCAAATCGCATTGATAATATTAAAAGAACATTAAATATTCAAACCAATTGATTCTCACGCTCTTTATTACACGTGCCTCATATTGTTTAAACAAATGCAAATGTTTAAACAATTTTATTCACAGCGTCCCCCTCCACCTCTCTTCTTAATCAAGGTGAAAAATGAATGATAACAGAAATACTAAAACCTAAATAATAATTTTAAAATGCGGTTAATTTCAAATTGATTTTCTTGATGCCTTAATGCTATAAAGTTTATAGACACTGCTTGGCTACCCTTATAAGCGCTGTGTAATGTGGATTACCTTCCAAACTCCCCTATAGCAAAATCGCCAAGATTATGTGGCTTTTATTTAGCTTTTCGTTAAAGAGTTTAACATGCGACATGCTGAACATGTAAATGTGATCAGGTAAAATTGATTCAGAATTTCAGTCTACGCATGTGTGGCGAAATAACACTAGTTTACAAAAAAAAATCGACGTCGCCCTACTTGAAAACAACCTTAATTTTCTGGTAAAGAACATCTCCCTGATTAAGAAATGGGCACTTATAATTTTTTTTATGATGTCAATTTTTTTTTAAGTGTAAAAAACGTTTTTGGCCCTTTTTTATTTTCTATCTTCTGTTCTGGTAAACCGATTTTGGTCATCTTAGACTTTTTTTATAGGTAATAGAATGCCCTTTAACTTTCTTATACACAGCATTGAGTTCCAGTCATTAGTTTAGAAGCTACACCTCGTCAAAGTCTAAAAAAAGGGAAAAAATTCAATTTGGACCGGCATAAATCCGATCATTAAAAATACACGCCTAAAAACCGAAATTAGTTTTATAGTTTATTCTTAAAGATTGGACTTTAAGCAAAACAATAAGACCATCAGCTCAAAAATCAACCATGCGTTCCATTTTATATAGATTTTTCAAGCTGGGTAAAAAGGGTATTACAGTCCTGTTAAAGATATGTTAAGGCCCTGTTGTCTCAGTTAACAGCTGTAAACGGCGAAAAAATCACCGTTGTCCCAAACTCAAAATATTCATATAAAGTGCATTTGCTGGTGGATTCTAATGATCATTAGCTTGTTTTTTTTGTCAAAGAACAATCTACCAGAAGAAGTTATAAAACTAATTTCGGTTTTTAGGCGTGTATTTTTAATGATCGGATTTATGCCTGTCCAAATTGAATTTTTTCCCTTTTTTTAGACTTTGACGCGGTGTAGCTTCTAAACTAATGACTGGAACTCAATGCTGTGAATAAGAAAGTTAAAGGTCATTCTATTACCTGTAAAATAAGTCTAAGATGATCAGAATCGGTTTACCAGTACAGAAGATAGAAAATAAAAAAGGGCCAAAAACGTTTTTTACACTTAAAAAAAAATTGACATCATAAAAAAAATTATAAGTGCCCATTTCTTAATCAGGGAGATGTTCTTTACCAGAAAATTAAGGTTGTCTTCAAGTAGGGCGACGTCGATTTTTTTTTGTAAACTAGTGTAATTAATAACTTATGCAAAGCAATACGACTGCGGCAGAGCAGGAATAGTGCTTTCCCTTTCTTACACGTTGCGCTGTAGTTGCTTGATGCAAAGTCGCTAAACTAAAATCGCTGTCTTTACTAGTACGTCTTGCGATTACAAAAATTTTATTTTACCACTTTGTGGAGAATTGATGAAGCAATATGGGGATAATTTTTTTATTCGGAAACCGCGTGTATTCCGGCGTACAGAAGTTTTCTAATTTTAAATTTTCTTAAAAAATACTTAATTTTAAATTTAAAAATTTTTAAAAATATTTTTCTGAAAGATATTATGATATGCCACAAAGTGGCATTGAAATTATTAAAATAACTTAAACGAGTCTCAAGTGCTGCATATCTAAAAAATCGGAGCTTAATTAAAAAAATATTTTTTTAAAATAAACGGTAAGAGTAAAAAAAAAAAAAAAAAACCGATCCTTATATTTCAATCCTCTATCGAAAAAAAAGTTTCGCTTGATTCTGAGACTTGACCCAAATTGGCCTGTCACGTTTCACGTGGAATGACCCAGGGTAATGTGGCGAACGATTTGTTCTTTAATGTAACTTCCCCAAAAATCAATATTTTTTAAAAGTGTAAAAACAGAAAGTTGCTTACATCTATTGAGCACATTTCTGTAAAATTTGGATTCAAAATTCCAACGCAGCTAAATCCCACAGCGTTTGGCGTAAACTATCCTTTTTACAAAAAAAAAAATATAATTTTTTTATATAAATTACGGAAAAGTTTTTTTCGATACGGAAAAGAAAGAATTAATAAGATAATGCCCAAACTGTCTAACAAAAAAATTGGTCAAAGTGAAATTTTTTTTTTAATTAAATTTAATTGACTTCACTATTAAAAACAATACAAAACAACAATAACACTGCAGCAGTAAATGTTATCTGGTATTATTATATTTTTTTTACACATAATCAACGATAACAATTAAAATTATTGAATAAAAAAAGTTCGTCACATTACCCTACAAAAAGTTCGTCACATTACCCTACCAGGTAGACTTGTGGCAAAAACGGTGTCCCTCTCAAACGGCGCAAAAGAAAAAAACGCAAAGTAACAAAAAGATAAAGATCTTATGTATACGTGCATATATTTGTCTGATTTTATTTTCCACTCATCTTTGCTCTGGCACTGCTGAAACACAAGTAAACTGAATATGTTTGCTAGTTTGCGCACCACATTTTTAGCGAAAATTACCTCACGAACAAATTACGGGACTTCTTATTACTATTACTGTAAGAACATTGTCGACACGATAAGGGGAGACGACTACATTTATTTGGAATTTTTGTCGTGACGTCATATATGAGATTCGACGAGTTCGCCACATTACCCTACTCGCCACATTACCCTACTCTCCCCTAGCTATTCTACATACATATTGGCGTCATTTTCAATCTTAATTTCCGCGGGAGAAGCTGCGGTCCACCTTGCTAGTTATAAATATAACCGTGGTATATTTGTTGTCTTCCCCACAAACATTTGGTGACCCCGACGTGATGGCAGTTTTTATCGGAGTCTGCAATTTGGTCTCGCGATTGTTTAATATAGTTTAAACAAACGCTTGCTCATCGCAAGTCGCAATTGCCGCCTTCAACCGCTGCAAATTCAACATCTATTGACCTTATTAATAATGCTGATCTTTCTTTTCGATCTGGGAAGCCTCGGTTGCCAAATATAGAAATTGCTCGTTTTCATGGATCCTACTCTGAGTGGCCGGATTTTTTTGCGACTTTCAATACGGTCTTCGGAAATGATGATGAGCTAAATGACATTGAAAACCTACAATATTTGTATTCGAGTTTGGGCGGCGTGGCTCTGGAAACCATACGCTCGCTCGAACCCTCGAATGCTAATTATAAATAATAAAGGAAGTTAGCTTCGGCCAGCCGAAGCTTATATACCGCTGCAGATCATTCCTATTAAATTAAGTACACAGAAAAAAAAAAAGGATATGAAATTGCACCAAAATCAACATTATTTCATGTTAATTTCAAGCCGATATGATTTAATGCAAATTCGATCTTATAATAGATTCATTTGAAACATGATATTTGAACTTTTTTGTCATCCAACTGATATTTTTCATATAAATTTTTGTCATCCAACCGATATTTTTCATATAAATTTGTCATCAAAATGATATTGATTCGGGTATATCAGTACCCTCCCAGTAAAACAAAATTATTATTTTATATTAAAACAATTTATTTCTAATCATTTCACATTTTTTGGAATCGGTATACATATGTATAGATGGGCCGCATTCTGAAAAGAATTATAATTATAAATATTTGAATCATTTAATATCTAAATCATGTTCTTTAATAAACTTCTTAAGTTGTTCATTATCTGCATGAAAGGGACTGCCCTTGTGCGTCATCCAGAAGCGGTCGTTGCGGTCCAAATCGCAGGCCATCGGCTTCTTGCGGGCTCCTAAGGGAAACAAGTATTAATATAGTTCAAAGGTCAGGGTGATAATGAGTCATTCAACTTGCCCGCACTGGCCGACTCATCCTCCACGTAGACCAGGTTCAGTCCCAGGTCCAGGACATCGTGCACCAGCGCCCGATACGACCAGGTGTGATGCAGTGGCGTGGAGATACCATGTTTCTGTCAAACATTCTCCCACCCGCCTGTGTGGGGTGGAACAGATTGGCGCGCGCATCCCAGAGGTTCTCGCGCAGCTTCTTCTCCAGCTTGCGGGCCACCATCTCGGCGGCACTGTTCCGCGGACACCGGCTGATGGGCACATTGCCCAGGGTCACAAACAGAGCGAATAGCGAGTCCACAATGGAGTCCATCAGCGCTTCCATCTCCTCGTCGCGGGTGTTGGCCCGATTGATGGCGTAGTAGGAGAGCTGCTCGCTCTGCTGGTGCTTTAGGACGAAGAAGTCATCCTCCAGGCTGATGAAGTTCACATACTGATCGTACACCCGCTGGATATTTGCCACGTAGCCCCGTGCAGGGCGGCGGCGGCCAGATTCTCGATTTTGCTGCGCATAATGGGAGCCAGGAAGATCAAGTTCAAGGAGAAGTCCTGCTGAATCCTATCCAGATTCTCTTCGGTGGGCAGGCAAAAGTATATGGCCGGCACATCGCGATCAGAGTGGAGTTGTTTGTTGGATAGGATAATAATAATAGTTTATATATAGATTTCTGGAGGATCTCAGTGGATCTTACACATGCAGGGTAACGCCCAATTCGCGCAGATCCTTGATGGAAATGATGGGCGATATTATGTCCTGGCCAACGCAATCGTAGATGAGGATCTTCCACACGGGCTCGGGGGCCAAGGCCTTCGGCTGCTGCGAGTTCTAATTAAGCATTTGCTTAATGGCATCTGGAATTGGATTGGCAGAAAAACCCATTAATTAAGCTGTCCCCTTAAGGAGAACTTATGTTTCGGCGGTTTCTCACTGATTGGCGCTCTCGCATTTTGTGTGTGGCTATGACGGCCGTCTGTATGTGGTTACATATGTATGTACATATGTATGTACATATGTATGTACAAATTGGGTTATGGCGTCCCCGTGACAATTGTTCATACAAACATACATAGCGGTCTTATTTTATGAGTGTCTACACAGGTTCACAGCAATATGATTGCAATTGTTGGTTAATAATTAATTCTTTGTCAACTAAAACTTAAATTTTATTATTTTAGTTTTGCGGCCTGCACACACACACACGCACACGCACATTCAGAACCGAAATGTCTTTAAATTGTGTGCTAACTCGACGGCAAAGTTAAAGTCACCACCAATTTGTAATGTTTCGACTTAGCACTCAATAAGAAAACCAATTAATGTAATTTTATACACCAAACTCACCTTATTCTCGATATTTTAACGTCGCAGAGTTCCAGCTGTTGGCTCGAGTTGCAGTGCTGCACAGTCTCACATTCACAGTGTTGTAAACTGTGGAACACTATCGAACTTATTTCGAAACGATATATCGCGATAGGTTGACATTTGATATTATATCATATCAGACATATATAATTTCATATAAATTATAAATATACATTTTTTTTTCAAAAATTAATATGAAATAAGATAAGACCAATATTTATTCATTGTAGAACGACAATGAGAAAACTTGATCCTAAAAAAAGTCAAATTAACCAACAATTTTCAATTTGATATTTTGTCATTTTTTTTTCTGTGTATTATTTTCACATTTTTTTTTTATCCTTCCTATGGCAGCTATATAATATAATCATCCGATTTTTGTTAAATTTAATTCGAAATTCGGAAATATTAAAAACAAGAAAGGAAGCCAGCTTCGGCCAGCCGAAGCTTATATACCCTTGCAGAATTATAATTCCTATTAATCACTAATTTTCCGATCGTTCCTATGGCAACTATATGATAGTCGTACGATTTTAAAAAATTTTATTCGAAATTCAGAATTAGATAAAAAACAAGAAAGGAAGCTAGCTACGGCCAGCCGAAGCTTATATACCCTTGCAGATAATTCCTATTAATCACAAATTTTCCGATCGTTCCTATGGCATCTATATGATATAGTAGTTCGATATTGATAAAATTAAAATCGAAATTCGAAAACATTTAAAAAGACTCATATCCCAGAGTAGAAGAGAATACAATAAAAGTCAACGAAGCAATAATTTATTTCCTATTATATTCCCATTAATTTTTCGATCGTTCCTATGGCAGCTATATGATAAAGTCGTCCGATTTAAAAAAAATTTTATTCGAAATTCAGAATTAGATAAAAAATGGCATTCCCAAAAGTAGGAGGTTCTAGGTTCAAAAACACGCAAGATAATTTTTTTTTACATTTTTCCCCCGATTATTCCTATGGGAGCTATATGATATAGTTGTCCGATCCGGCTCGTTCCGACTTATATACTATCTGCAATAGATATAAGACTTTTGGGAAAGTTTTAGCCCGATAGCTTTAAAACTGAGGGACTAGTTTGCGTAGAAACATACGGACAGACGGACGGACAGACGGACAGACGGACGGACGGACGGACAGACGGACAGACGGACATGGCTAGATCGACTCGTCTAGTGATGCTGACTAAGAATATATATACTTTATAGGGTCGGAACCGTCTCCTTCACTGCGTTGCAAACTTCTGACTGAAATCATAATACCCTCTGCAAGGGTATAATGAGATTTCCAAAAGTAGGAGGTGATAGGTTCAAAAACACCCAAGATATAATTATTCCAATGGGAGCTATATGATATAGTTGTCCGATCCAGCTCGTTCCGACTTATATACTACCTGCAATAGATAGAAGACTTTTGGGACAGTTTTAGCCCGATAGCTTTAAAATTGAGAGACTAGTTTGCGTAGAAACGGACAGACAGACGGACGGACAGACGGATGGACAGACGGACATGGCTAGATCGACTCGACTGAAATCATAATACCCTCTGCAAGGGTATAAAAAGTCATATCCTAAAGTAGAAGGGAGTACAATAAAATCCAACGAAGATATAATTTATTTCCTATTCCTTTTCCATTAGTTTTCCGATCGTTCCTATTCGAAATTCAGAAATATAAAAAAAATAATATTTCCAAGAGATGAAGGTAAAATGTCAAAAAACACCGATGCTAGAATTTTTTTTTCCAGTTTTTTTTCGATTATTCCAATGGGAGCTATAGTACAGTGTTGGCCGATCCGGCTCGTTCCGACTTATATACTACCTGCAATAGATAGAAGTCTTTTGGAAAAGTTTTGGCCCGATAGCTTTAAAACTGAGAGACCAGTTTGCGTAGAAACGGACAGACAGACGGACGACAGACGGGCATGGCTAGATCGACTCGTCTAGTGATGCTGATCAAGAATATATATACTTTATGGGGTCGAAAACGTCTCCTTCACTGCGTTGCAAACTTCTGACTGAAATCATAATACCCTCTGCAAGGGTATAAAAAGCTATGATTTTGCTGGTGAATCGATTTAATAATAAAGTTTTACACTTTCAGGCAGGCACACGTTCAGGCAAAATTCGGTTTAAAGGGTGTCGAGAAGGGATCGTCAAAGGGTCTTCGGGAGCTCAGTGATTGCATGAATTCGCATCTACGAGCAATTCGAACCCTGGCCACTGCGCAACAAATTTTTGGATTCACATCGTTACTCGGAAGCTGGATCAGAGGACGCGGGAAAAATGGGAAGAGGATTTGTCAATCACTGAGCTGCCTACCTGGGATGCTATGGAGTCTTTTTGTAAAAGAAATGCAGGATGATGGAAAACTAGGATCAAGCCTTGGTAACTCAAACACCAGGCCAGCTTGTGGAAAAAACTTGCACAAATGTGGGATGCGTTAATGGAGAGACAAGGACCACTAGAAGCGGTCTCACCTTCTGATCAATTATCTTTCCCTTTCTTGACTCGATAAGTTATAATTTGTACTCGATATCCAGTTGCAACGTGAGTAAAAAGTGGCAACGCACTGCCATACTCACTCGCTGCCAGAATCTCGCAAGAAGCACACGTATATTTGTAAAACTAAACTTAATAAGTCGAATGTGAATAAAGTCTACATATCATTTAATACATTTAAAAGTCAGCGTTATCTCTTACAAAAGAGGAACCTGCAATTTTTGGGGGCTCATCCGAGATATGGCCATCCATTCGACAGAGCTAAGATTTCGCAAAATCACGTGGAGTGCGGTGAAAGCAGAGAGCTGGTGAAATTTCGCAAACTGGGCTGGAGGAGATCTGCAAATCGTCATAAGCAATTTGGCTGGAGTGTGACAGGAAGGGCAGGAGTTGATACCAAGGCGAAGAATTTCATCAGAGAGGCGTACATTTGCAAGCTACTGAGGCAAAGTAAAACGCAAATACAAAGACAGCGAGAAGTGCCGATTCACATACAGAAGCAGAGACAATTGCGGCATTTGTAAAGGCAAGAACTTGGTAAGCCGGCGGACGCAGAGCTGGAAAGGATTGCAGAGCAGCGTTTTGTGGCTGGGAGCAGTTTCGAGGCAGCGGATCGTGGCTTGAGATCTAGGAGAAACAGCAGACACGGGCTGGAAGCAGAGAAGATTGGATCTGGTGTGGTCATCGTAGCGTGCGAGCAGGCTCGTGTAAGCGGAGGGCTGGTACACATATCTTGGCAGCAGACGAAGACATCCAGAAGGTTCCAGTTGAGTTTGGAAATCATCATTGTATTTGTGACGTGGTGCAAGCGTGGACCAGAAATTCGACGAGTAACAGAGGCGACATCATTGAACGAGAGGCTGAACTTTTAGAGAAGAGTTGCCGGAAAGTTTATTTCAAGTTGTATGTAAGCTAGTGGGGTAACATTGAAATCAAGCAGTGCTAAGACGAACATTGCAGACACAGGGTGGTTAATCTATTGACTATTTGCTTTTGATATTAGATTTAAGAAAACATTGTTTAAACTTAATATTCTACAGGATAAATTTGTAAAATGGAGAGAAGCGAGATCTTGGCATTGCAAGTTGAAGAGTTGCGTCGAAAGTTGTCGGAGTTGCAATTGGGTACGACTGGATTAAAAGCGGAATTGCAAGATTGTTGACCTACTTTGGATTGAATGTTGGAGATGAGTCAGAAACGGAGGATAATGGAGAAGACGGTAGATCAGTGTCATCCGCAGAAACCACTTTAAATCGCCCAAATGCAGGTTGGCATCAAGGGTTAGGAAATGAAAGGCAGGGTAGATCGTGGTTCACTTTGAAAGACGTCGAGGGCAGTGTTTCGCAGTTTTCTGGGTCGAATTCCCCAGATATAAACCAATGGATAGGAGAGTTGGAAGATTGTGCAGCTACAGTTGAGTGGAACCCTTCACAGGTGTTCGTTTATGCAAAGCAGTTGCTTAGTGGAGCAGCAAAGATGTTTGTGCGTAGCCAGAGGAATATCAAAGACTGGGCAAGTTTGAAATCAGCTTTGTTGGAGGAGTTTGGAATCAAGTTTTCCTCAGCAGAAGTCCATCGCAGGTTGGGAAAACGACAGCAGCATAAGGGTGAATCCTTGCATGAATTCCTCTATGCACTTATGGAAATCGCCAAGCCCATTCATTTGGAAGAAGAGAGTCTGATTGAGTATTTCGTTGAGGGTATCCCGGATGCTAGATCGAATAAGGCTATGCTGTACCAAGCTAGAAACCTTAAAGATCTTAAGCTACAAATCGAAGCTTATCAGAAATCTCGTGGTTCATCCAAGCCAGTAAACAAATATGGTTCACAGGGTAGCAAGGCTGTGAACGACCCGAATAGAGAAGCGGTAGCTGGATCAGTTAGGAAATGTTTCCGGTGCGGAGATTCGTCGCACATGAAGAAGGACTGTCCTGTGAAAGAGAAATGTTTCAAATGCGATCAACCAGGACATCGAGCAGCGCAGTGTAAGGCAGAAGTACAGGTCAAAACTGAGAGAGCAACAAATGTTGTTCAGAAAGATAAAGTCGTTTCAACACCATCGCGTGAGTGCTTTACGTCGAGCTTGGAACTGAAATCCGTGATTTGCATGAATTCTGAATTCAAAGGTCTGGTGGACACAGTGGCCGAATTGTGTTTGATGCGTAGGCGTGTGTTCTTAAAGCTAGGTGTAGGAGTTGGCAGTCTGATGGGTCGTCAGAGAGTTTTGACAGGGATCGGTGAAAGTCAGGTCCTAACATTCGGAAGCTTCTTAACAAGTGTCGTTATCGATGGGATTGATATGTCAGTCGAGTTTCATGTCATACCAGATGAGGACATGAAGTTTGACGCAATTTTAGGCACACCAATCTTAGACAACGTGGACATGATGGTAACCAAGTCTGGCACTATATTTTCACCAAGAGTTCGTTTTGCTCAGCAAGGACCACAGAAAGGCTCAGACGATAACCAGGCGGGGCAAAATTCTTGTGTACAGCTAATTACCGAGTTCGAGAGTCTGTGCATGATCACCACGAAGGACTATGAGGCAGTTTCAGGAGTAGATTTGGAGCATTTGAGTCAGGAAGTAGCTTCTGATGTGGAATCATTGATCAAGAATTACAAACCGAAGAGAAATCTCACTTCCCCAGTTGAGATGAAGATCTTGTTGACAAATGAGTTGCCTGTTTTTCAACATCCGAGACGTTTGGCTTATTGCGATCAGAAAATTGTCGATGATCAGGTTCAAGAATGGTTAGAGGAAGGGATTATCAAGCCTATTACATCCGAGTTTGCATCGCCAGTAGTTCTTGTCGATAAGAAGAACGGGAAGAAGCGCTTGTGTTGCGATTATCGCAAACTGAATGAAAAGATTGTCCGAGATAACTTCCCAACAGCTCACATGGATTGCATGATCGAAAAACTGCAAGGAGGAGAAGTTTTCACAACACTAGATTTGACTAATGCTTTCTTTCACGTGCCTGTTTCGCCAGAATCCCAGAAGTATACATCGTTCGTAACTCAGAGTGGGCAGTATGAGTTTCTGTTTGTACCCTTCGGTATAACAAACTCTCCAGCAGTGTTTACCAGGTTTATCATGGCGGTTTTGCGTGATTCGATTCAAAAAGAGGATGCGGTTGTATACATGGATGATGTGATCATTGCGAGTAAGAGTATCGATGAGGGCGTTCAGAAATTGAAGCGAGTTTTGGAAGTGGCACAGAGAAATGGCTTGCGCATAAATTGGAGTAAATGTCAGGTGTTGAAGCGCAAAGTTAATTTCTTAGGCTATATTGTTGAAAATGGTACCATTAAGCCAGGTGATGAGAAGACTCGAGCAGTAGCTGAATTTCCGATTCCGAGAGACAGGAAAGGTGTCCAAAGATTCTTAGGGTTGACGTCGTACTTTCGTAGGTTTGTGGAAGGATACGCCGTAGTTGCCAAACCGTTGTCCGACCTATTACGCAAGGAGGTAAAATTTGAGTTTCAAGACAAGCAGTTAGCAGCATTCGAAAAGCTAAAAAGAGCGTTGATCAGTGGACCAGTTCTGAAGCTTTATGATCATTCGCTTGAAACAGAGATTCACACCGATGCATCCAAGTTTGGATTTGGATCTGTTTTGCTTCAACGAGATTCCGGAGATAACTTGTGGCATCCAGTTTTCTACATGAGCCGTAAAACCAAGCCTTGCGAGGAAAAGTATCATTCGTATGAACTCGAAGTGCTTGCGGTTATTGGAGCTTTAGTGAAGTGGCGGGTGTATGAGCTAAGGAAAAGGTTCAAGATTGTTTCGGACTGTAACGCTTTTACAATGACTATGAAGAAGAAGGAGATTCCGCTCAGAGTTTCTAGATGGGCGATGTACCTACAGGATTTCGACTATGAAATAGAACACAGGTCCGGCTCGAAGATGAGACATGTCGATGCGTTGAGTAGGGTGTCATGCTATACATTGACCGACAGTTTGCTTCATCGCTTGCGGGAGGCACAGTTGTTAGATGATTGGACGAAGGTACTTAAGAGTGTCGTTGAGACCAAAGGGTATGAAGATTTCTACATTGCCAACGGAGTCCTCTTCAAGGATCCGAATAAAGAGTTGCTAGTGGTTCCTTCACTCATGGAAACTGAAATCATCCAAATCAGTCACAAGCAAGGACACTTTTCGTCGAAGAAAACTCAGGACTTGATCGAAAAGTCATACTATATTCCGAAGCTGAAGGATAAAGTATCGCGAGTTGTTGATAGCTGCGTAGAGTGAATTCTTGTAAATGCAAAAGCTGGTAGGCAAGAAGGGTTCCTTACACCGATCGACAAAGGAGACAAGCCGCTCGTCACATACCACGTCGATCATGTTGGCCCAATGGAGTTGACGAAAAAGCGTTATAATCACATTTTTGTCATCGTAGATGCTTTTTACTCGAAGTACAGGGGTTGAGGAAGTTGTTGGTTGTTTGGAGCGTCAGGCCGTTTGCTTTGGAAACCCGTACAGGATAGTTTGAGATCGTGGAGCTGCTTTCACTTCCCACCTGTTCAAGGAGTACTGCGATAGGGAGAAAATCCAACATTTGCTGATTGCGACAGGCGTACCTAGGGGAAACGGACAGGTAGAGCGCATGCACAAAATAGTAGTTCCAATGCTATCCAAACTTAGCCATGAGAGTCCAGGGTGCTGGTATAAGCACGTAGGTAAGATACAGCACATTATAAACAACACAGAGCCAAGGAGTACCAAAGTTTCGCCATTTAAACTCTTAACAGGACTAGATATGCGTATCTCAGGAGATGTCCAGGTCAAGTCATTGATCCAGGATTGTTTAATTTTTGAGTTAGATGATGAACGCGACAAATTGAGGAAGGAAGCAAGGGAGAACATTCAGAGTATCCAAGCTGAGAACAAGAAAGCTTTTGATGCCAAAAGAAAGGTAGAAAAGAAGTTCCATTTAAACGATTTGGTAGCTATTAAACGCACCCAGTATGATACTGGATTAAAACTGAAAGGAAAGTACTTAGGGCCGTATAAAGTAGTTAAAGCCGGTAACCATGGAAGGTATGAAGTAGAGCGAGTAGGAGAAGGTGAAGGGCCTTATAAGACATCGACAGTTGCAGAGTACATGAAGGCATTCGGAATCCTGCGTCGATTTCGGTTTTTAGGCGTGTATTTTTAATGATCGGATTTATGCCGGTCCAAATTAAATTTTTTCCCTTTTTTTAGACTTTGACGCGGTGTAGCTTCTAAACTAATGACTGGAACTCAATGCTGTGTGTAAGAAAGTTAAAGGGCATTCTATTACCTATAAAATAAGTCTAAGATGACCAAATTCGGTTAACCAGAACAAAAGATAGAAAATAAAAAAGGGCCAAAAACGTTTTTTACACTTTAAAAAAAATTGACATCATAAAAAAATTATAAGTGCCCATTTCTTAATCAGGGAGATGTTCTTTACCAGAAAATTAAGGTTGTCTTCAATTAGGTTGACGTCGATTTTTTTTTGTTAACTAGTGTATTAGATATGTGCGAGCTATATATCTAATTACATTTATTGTAATACAATGTTGATGAATAGTGTGTACAAGGAATGAATGTGACTTGCGAGATCGACGTTGTTCTCCGTTGACTGCTGACGTGTGACTGACGAAAGCTGTGTGTATATGCTGCTGGCATACACAACACAGTCCCAGTGAAGTTCTTGATTCTTTGTTAAAAGTGAAATCTAACGCGGAAGCTTTGGATAAATTAAGCCCTAAATTCATCAAACTACTGATCCCACAAATAATTTTTCAAATCAGCCACATCTAAACCAATATAAGTCTTCGAATAAAAAATGGGTCAGTGGTAAATTCCTACCAGAGCGGATTGACATAAAAATCTAGAAAAATCAGCATAATTCTGAAATAATTAGGAGACGTGTGTGAGGTACAAATTAAAACAATAAACGACCCCAAAGTGCCCCAAAATTCGATTAGTTTTTTTTTAAATTCTTTCTTTTGCCATTTTTCTGTTATAAATGTTGTTAAAATGGTTTAAAAAAATTATGATCATAATCTTTTGGCATAGCCGCAACTAACTGCATTTAAATTTTTTTGGAAATTCAGCCTCCTTAACCAAGTCCCCAATATTTTCCAATTTTGTTGTGCGTGACGTCACGGCCTCCACATATTAGTGTTGGGTAAAAACTGCTCATTTGGGTGAACATGTTCACTTGCTCTTTTTTTTCCAAATGAGTCAACTCACTCAGTTTGCTCACTTGCTCACTTCTTCACTTGCTCTCTTGTTCTTTTGCTCACTTGTTCCCTTGCTCACTTGTTCACTTGCTCACTTGTTCTTTTGCTCACTTGTTCACTTGCTCACTTGTTTTGTCCTTTAATTTCTCACTGGCTCTGAGAAAATAGCTGATTGACTGTAAAACCGTATGCAAAATGCATCCAAATAGTAAAAAAAAACTTTTTAAGCCAAAAACAGCAAGAGAGCAACTTAGCAAGTGAACTAAAAAAACCAAATAAGAGAGAGCAAAACTGAACAAAAAAGAGCAAGTAAGAGAGCAAAACTGAGCAAGTGAACCAAAAGGAGCAAGTGAGCAAAAATGAACAAGTGAACAATAAAGAACAAGTTCGGAGGAACATGTTCACTCACTCAGTTTAGTGAGCAACTCTTTTTTGTTCACTCACTCATGAGCAACCCAACACTACCACATATGTATGTTCTGCTGGCGCACTTTGCATTAAGTCGTAAATGTGTGTATGTAGCATTTTAAGTGTGACCGCGCAGGGGAAAAAATGAAAATACCATTCACAAAAAATGTAAAATGCGCGGTTAAAAAATCGATTATATCGCAAATCTTTTCTTTTGTTTTCAAATGTTGAGTTATCTACAAACTTTGGATTTGTAAAAAACAAAAATAAACAATGATTCGCTCTGCTATGTACACACACACGCACGAAATATGTATATTCAAAAAATCAAGATAATACTGATATCCTTTTGCTAAAAGAATATTTAATTTACATTTCCACAACCGATTTAAGACATTTTGTAAACGATTTTTGTGATTTAAAATTCAAATCCCATTGATAATATTAAAAGAACATTAAATATTCAAACCAATTGATTCTCACGCTCTTTATTACACGTGCCTCATATTGTTTAAACAAATGCAAATGTTTAAACAATTTGATTCACGGCGTCCCCCACCTGTCTTCTAAACCAATATATGTCTTCGAATAAAAAATGGGTCAGTGGTAAATTCCTACCAGAGCGGATTGACATAAAAATCTAGAAAAATCAGCATAATTCTGAAATAATTAGGAGACGTGTGTGAGGTACAAATTAAAACAATAAACAACCCCAAAGTGCCCCAAAATTCGATTCGTTTTTTTTTAAATTCGTTCTTTTGCCATTTTTCTGTTATAAATGTTGTTAAAATGGTTTAAAAAAATTATGATCATAATCTTTTGGCATAGCCGCAACTAACTGCA
This sequence comes from Drosophila prostipennis, assembly GCA_037075205.1. NCBI lineage: Eukaryota > Metazoa > Arthropoda > Insecta > Diptera > Drosophilidae > Drosophila > Drosophila prostipennis. The sequence continues at coordinate 137,106 of JBAMCJ010000681.1, forward strand.
TTTAAATTTTTTGGAAGTTCAGCCTCCTTAACCAAGTCCCCAATATTTTCCAATTTTATTGTGCGAGACGTCACGGCCTCCACATATGTATGTATGTATGTTCTGCTGGCGCACTTTGCATTAAGTCGTAAATGTGTGTATGTAGCATTTTAAGTGTGACCGCGCAGGGGAAAAAATGAAAATACCAGTCACAAAAAATTTAAAATGCGCGGTTAAAAAATCGATTATATCGCAAATCTTTTCTTTTGTTTTCAAATGTTGAGTTATCTACAAACTTTGATTTGTAAAAAACAAAAATAAACAATGATTCGCTCTGATATGTACACACACGCACAAAATATATATATTAAAAAAAATGGGTATTTTACACACACAGCCATTAGATACATATATACGTGTGTACGTTTGTGTGTGTGCATCGCAGCTGACTAAGGAATTGAGGTTCGCTCAAATTCAAATTCAAGATAATACTGATATCCATTTGCTAAAAGAATATTTAATTTACATTTCCACAACAGATTTAAGACATTTTGTAACCGATTTTTGTGATTTAAAATTCAAATCGCATTGATAATATTAAAAGAACATTAAATATTCAAACCAATTGATTCTCACGCTCTTTATTATACGTGTCTCATATTGTTTAAACAAATGCAAATGTTTAAACAATTTGATTCACGGCGTCCCCCACCTGTCTTCTAAACTAATATATAAGTCTACGAATAAAAAATGGGTCAGTGGTAAATTCCTACCAGAGCGGATTGACATAAAAATCTAGAAAAATCAGCATAATTCTGAAATACTTAGGAGACGTGTGTGAGGGACAAATTAAAACAATAAACGACCCCAAAGTGCCCCAAAATTCGATTAGTTTTTTTTTAAATTCTTTCTTTTGCTATTTTTCAGTTATAAATGTTGTTAAAATGGTTTAAAAAAATTATGATCATAATCCTATGGCATAGCCGCAACTAACTGCATTTTTGCGATTGCTTTTCCACTAACCCCAAACTAAGAATAACACCAGTTTACAAAATAAAATCGACCTCTTCCTCATCGAAGATAACCTTAATTTTCCGGTTAAGTACATCTCCCTGATTAAGAAATGGGCCCTTAAAATTTTTTGTATGGTGTCAATTTTTTTTAAAGTGTATAAAACGTTTTTTGCCACTTTTTATATTCTATCTTGAGTTTTGATAACCTGATTTGGGTCATATTATACTCAATTTACAGGTAATAGAATGTTCTTTAACTTTCCTATACACTGCATTGAGTTCCAGTCATTAGTTTAGGAGGTACACTTCGTCAAAGCTGAAAAAGTTGGATAAAGTGTGAAAAAATGCAAAAAAGCTGGAATAAATGGCATCTTTAAAAATACACGCATAAAAACCGAAATTATTTCTATAACTTTTATAGTTAGATAGTACTTCGACAAAGAAAACAAGCTAATGATCGTTACAATCCGCCAGGAAATTATTTTAATATGAATTTTTTAAGCTGGGAAGAACGGTGGTTTTTTGGCCGTTTACAGCTGTTAACTGAGGTTAACAGGGCTCTAACAGGGCTGTAATACACCTTGTTTCCCATTGAAATAATCTATATAAGATCGAACCTTTGGTTGTTTATTGAGTTGATGGTCTTGTTAGTTTGCTTAAAGATGTATATAACTATAAAAGTTATAAAAATAATTTCGGTTTTTATGCGTGTATTTTTAAAGATGCCATTTATGCCAGCTTTTTTGCATTTTTTCACACTTTTTCCAACTTTTTCAGCTTTGACGAAGTGTACCTCCCAAACTAATGACTGGAACTCAATGCTGTGTATAGGAAAGTTAAAGAACATTCTATTAGCTGTAAATTGAGTATAATATGACCCAAATCAGGTTATCAAAACTCAAGATAGAAAATAAAAAGTGGCAAGAAACGTTTTATACACTTAAAAAAAAATTGACACCATACAAACAATTTTAAGTGCCCATTTTTTAATCAGGGAGATGTACTTAACCGGAAAATTAAGGTTATCTTCGATGAGGAAGAGGTCGATTTTATTTAGTAAACTGGTGTAATTGAATACACCACAAATAAGGATGAGTTTCAACATTTTAAGATTACTACCCGGTATTGCACAATGGTAGATGTTAATGCTAAATGTTATAAAATGCCTACGACTTTTTAAGAGCTTAGTGCTGTTGGTTGGCTTACTCCATGGTACAAAGTGTAATAATTAAAAAAGATATTTTGGATGAGCCTTTTAGCGTACTATGTTCTGCCACAATTGACTTATAATTTCAAATACTGTCGTTCATAAAATTTATAGTAAACAAGAAAGGAAGCTAGCTTCGGCCAGCCGAAGCTTATATACCCTTGCAGATAATTGCTATTAATAACTAATTTTTCGATCGTTCCTATGACAGTATGATATAGTAGTTCGATATTGATAAAATTAAAATCGAAATTCGAAAACATTTAAAAAGAGTCATATCCCAGAGTAGAAGAGAATACCATAAAAACTAAAGAACCTATACTTTATTTCCTATTACTTTCCGATTAATTTTTCGATCGTTCCTTGGTTTTAGAAAATCGCCTATGAATTTGCGCCACTGGCGATTTTGTCTATATTCAAAAAAGTAGGTTTTTAAAATCAAAGGCGTTTTTTTTCTAAAATACAAAAAAAAGAACAGCAATTTAGAAATTTCTCTCGAAAAAGTAGAAAAAATATAATTTAGAAATAACGGCTTTCTAAATAATAGAAATATTGTTTTTTTTTAATAAAGACAACATTTTCTCTAAATACAAAAAAAAATTCCTCAAATCCAGAAAATACAAAAATGATGCTTTGGTAATCGGATTTATGCCGGTTGTTTCTGTGACGCCACGTCCCCCTTGTGTTGTTGTTCTTCGTTCTTGTTTGTCATCTTATTTTTCCTTAAATTGCGCATGTGGAGTAGGTGATGTATATGTTTATTATGTACATGCACTTTTAGTTATTCTCTTTGTTTATTTAATTTTGTTCGCTCACACTTGCGGCTATTAGCTTGAATAACATATTCATGCACGCACGCGTTAGACCCCTAGGCTACCAAATTTTATTCGATTAAAGGCGATTTTTTCTTAGGTTTAAAAAAAATGTTCTAAAAAGTGTATAAGAAGGGAAACTGATCAAAGGAGGTTGAATTTTTTATTTTTTAGAAAAAATTTAAAAAAAACAGACAACTTTTTCTGAATGTTAGAAAAATTTTAAACATTTTTCTGTTTTTTTTAGAAAAACAATATTTCTATTATATAAGAATTTTTTCTAATTTGAATGGCGATTTTTTTTATTTTTAGAAATGTTTAGTGTTTTTTTTTTCTAAAAGCAATGGCGATTTTAACCCTCAAATAAAGAAAGGCAGATTTTCTCATTTTGAGAAAAAAATTTATAAAAAATATCGTTTAACAGAGAAATTTTCTGAAGTTTAGAAAATTTTTTCTCTTTATAGAATATTTTTTCTAAAGCACAGAAAATTTGTATTTTTCTATATTTAAGAAAAAATAATTTTTTGAGTGTATGGCAGCTATATGATATAGTAGTCCGATTTTTTTATAAATTAATCCGAAGTTCAGAAATATATAAAAAATAATATTCCCAAGAGATGAATGTAAAATGTCAAAAAACACCGAAGTTATAATTTTTTTCTATTATTTTTCCGACTAATCCTATGGGAGCTATATGATATAGTTGTCCGATCCGGCTCGTTTCACTTATATTCTGCCTGCAAATAAAAGAAGACTTATGGGAAAGTATTATCCCGATAGCTTTAAAACTGAGAGACTAGTTTGCGTAGAAACGGAAGGACGGACAGCCGGACATGGCTAGATCGACTCGTCTAGTCATGCTGATCAAGAATACGAGTATATATACTTTATGGGGTCTGAAACGTCCCCTTCACTGCGTTGCAATCGCGCGATTTTTTAGAAAAAAAATTTTTGCTTGCGGTCTATTCAACAATTTATTGAAATACTTGTAAATGATTTTCAACTATCCGTCTGCAGTATGGGCAGAGCAATAGAAGGTTTTTTGAACGCTGTTCCAGATTTTTGAAGCAGTCAAAGCATATTTTGAAGTGCATACTTGGTAGAAAAACGCAAATAATACATTTTAGCACGTAAGCCATTTGGCTGAACTGGAAAGTGTTTTCCATATCTTCATCTTCTGAATCAGAACTGGAACATAGCATTTTTGCGAAAGCCAGCAACAATTTTACAACATAACAAACAGTAATTCTCTTATCGGTATTCTCATTAACTCAAAATGCATTTTAAAATTTTTTTAGAAGTTGCGGGCGTTATGACACTTTTAAAAGTGTCATAACGCCCGTGGGCACTATGACATTTTTTGAAAGGGCGTTATGACACTCGTAAAAGTGTCATAAGGCCCACGGGCCTTATGACACTGTTTAGTGTGACATAGCGCCCGCGGGCGCTATGTCACCGGGCGTTATGACATGCACCCTTGCAAACTTCTGACTGAAATCATAATAATATAAAAATAAAATCTTACCTTTTCTTTATCAAGTATAGCTCCAGTTATGAAATGCTTCATGCATAGGTAAGCAGTTTCCTGAAGTTCTGATTTTTCATTTTCCATGACTTTGAAAATAATATTTACAATTTTCTCTTTATATCCGATATCACTGATATAGTGACAAGCTGCTAGCGCTCGTAACGCACTGGTCCTAAGTGGAATTAGATTAGGAACGTTTTTGTAACAGTCCAATTTTGCCAAGGTAGCATCTTCAGCTTCACTTAATGTAAGCAACTCGTGAAAAAATAGTTTGTGGTAAGTGTTCGACAAATCTGAAATGTTACGGATGGACAAAATTTCAGAATTTGGATTAATGTATACATAACAAGAGAGAACGCTTTAGTCGGGTGCCCCGACTATCAGATACCCGTTACACAGCTAAAGGCAATGCGAGGGAGATGGAGATAATAAACTTTGATCGAGCATATCTTTTTAACGAATGGTTTGATTTGAAAAATTTCATCTACATTTCGATAGGTATAAATAAACACAACAAAATGACATTTATACTTCTCCAAAATATTTTAAAATGTGGGCCCCAGACACATTTTTAAATCGTTTGTGGGCGATTGTGGGCGTTAGAGGGGGCGTGGCGCTCGGATGAAATAAACTTGCGCTGCGTAGGAAGCTCAAGAATATGTGTGAGTAATCCCAACTTTGTAGCTTTTGTAGTTTTCGAGATCTCAGCGTTCATACAGAGAGACAGACGGACAGACAGACATGGCTATATCGCCTCGGCTTTGACCCTGATCAAGAATATATATAATCGTACTTTATAGGTTCGGAAACGCTTCCTTCTCCCTGTGACATACTTTTGCACGAATACAATATACCCTTTTACTCTACGAGTAACGGTTATAAAAATAAAAATGAAACTGTGTCAAAATCAGCCAAGTGGGCCACCCCTCAACTATATCTTTGGCGCTCCGAAGTATATATATATCGAGAAACACAAAAATGGGTCAAATAACTTAAGCCGGTCATTCAGAGTCGACTTTATTCGCTGATATGTTCAAGAAACACCAAAATAGATCAAATAACTTAAGCAGGTCATTCAGAGACACGACTTTGTTCGCCGATATGTTCGTTGTTGGTGTTAGTGCTTACATTTCATTGAAATTTCTTCGACGTTTTGTTTGATAAAGAGTAACACAGTGTTGCCACATTCGCTTTATTTCCCAACAAGTCTAGTTGTTTTCATACGCCATTGGCTAGAACAATTTACAACAGTGGTGGCCAGCAGAGGCAGCGCGCAGGGCCCACGGGATAGGTAATTTCTCTGCCGCTGCGCTGCTAGCGATTCGACGCTCACGTACGCTGTCCCTGCAAGCAAAGTGGCGATATTTCTATCGCCTATCGTCCAGAAGTCACTTCTTAGTAACTTCTGGAAGATAGAAACACGACAGAACACATTTTACAAAAACAAAATATACATCTATCGCGAAGAACTCACTTCTGGAGGATAGAAATACGATAGAACACATTTTACAAAAGCAAAAAGGGTCACGATCGTGGAGAAGTAACTTCTAAGACACTTCTAGGCGATAGAAATACGGTAGAACACATTTTACAAAAACAAAAAGGGTCGCGATCGTGGCGAAGTAACTCCTAAGGCACTTCTGGACGATAGAAGGACGATAGAACACATTTGACTACCACTCAGAAGTGACTTCGGGAAGTGTCGCCGTAGTGGAACATTTCTTCCCGACGGGGGTGACTTCGGCGATCCGAATGCGATATCGCGGACGATCGTTTTCATCTTCTAGACGTCACTAAATAGTGACTTCCGCGATTAAAAATGCTTGCAGGGATGTGTGCTGCTTCTGCTGGCCACCACTGACTTACAATCAAAACATTTTACAGAATACCCGCATTCTAAATTTTTATATTTGATAAATGTTTTTTATGCAAGTGCTTGTTCAATGGTATCGTTATGCAGCTGTGATCGAAGAAGTTGTTCCATTTCATTGAGCTGACGCTTAGCACCAACAATGTTTCGCCCGTTATCGCTGAACATTTGTGTGCATTTTCCGCGACGTGAAATGAAACGGCGTAGGGCTGCCAAGAAGGTATCCGTACTAAGGTCAGTTGCCAATTCCAGATGAAGTGCTGAGGTGACCATACAAACGAAAAGGCATATGTAGCCCTTCTGTACCTTAAGGATCATAGGTCCCGCATAGTCGCATCCAGTGTGTTGAAAGTGGTATGCTTGACGAACTCTGGCAGTGGGAAGGTCCGCCATAAACTAATGAGCAGTATGTTGACGTTGCTGAAAACAATTCAGACAGTTATTTGTAACCTTTCGAATCAGGTTTCGTGCAGAAGTTTTGACGAAGTATGGCAAAGAGTGCCGATACGCCAGGATGCAGGTGTAACTTGTGCTCATTCTCTACAATGAGGTATGTGATCCGAAGCGTTTTGGGCATAATGGCCGGATGCTTGGCAGAAAAGGTCAATTCCGAGTTGCTTAATCGTTCATCCACACGTAGAAGTCCGTTATTGTCCAAAATCGGGGAAAGTATGCGCAACTTGGAATACTTTTTTAGAGGGCGTCCTCTCTTTAACCGTTCACGGTTATCTTCAAATGCGGCCTGAACATGTTGAACACAGTAGGTTCTTGCTTTAAATATTTCTTGAAAGCACAAAGATGTTGAACTGGGTGTATGTTGTGATCCTCGACGACGAATAAACCTCAATACATAAGCCATGATGCGAACAAGTCTCAGCCAGGATGAGGTGCGATCAGCCAATTCGTCTATTACGGATTTTGCAGGAAGAGTGTCACCTATGGTTATCAATGCGAGGGTTTTAACCTCTTCATTGACTCGATCATCTGCAGCGGAACTAGAAATTTGTGAGCATGGTTGGGTTACCAGATTTAGGTCTTCGTCGTGCAGCCATTCTGGACCCTTCCACCAAAGGTCAAACTTGAGAAGTTCAGAAGCCATCATTCCTCTGGAAGCGCAATCGGCAGGATTTTGCTTCGTGTTGACGTGGTGCCAAGCATGACGGGGTATGATTTCCAAAATCTCTGCAGTGCGATTGGCGACGAATGTTTTCAATTTGGACGGAATGAGCGACAGCCAAGCCAGGACGATCGTAGAATCGGACCATGCGTGAACGGTGATTGGGATATTTTTTAATGCGGCCCTGATAGATGCAACTAGTCGACTCAAAAGCAACGCCCCACAAAGCTCCAATCGAGGCAATGACTGCTGTTTAAGTGGTGCCACGCGTGTCTTTGCAGCGAGAATGCGCACCTCGAAGCTTCCGTCCGGAAGTTTGACTCGGCTGTATACAACTGCGGAGTAGGCCTTTATCGATGCATCTGAGAATGCATGCAACTCAATCGGTCCAGAGGTGTAGCCCAGATGCCTCTTTACCTGCAAATCGGTGTGTTTTGTAATATCTTTTCGGTATTTCTGCCACAGTTCCGTCAAATTATCGAGCTGGTGAGTCCCAGCTCAAGTCAAGCAGCCATAACTCTTGGAACAATATCTTAAATTGAGCAACTACCGGCGCCAGTAGACCGAGCGGATCGAAAATCCGAGACACATCGGACAATTCTTGGCGTTTTGTACATTCTGCGGTTTCGATCAGACTAACGTTGTACTCGTCCTAGAGCCACCAATCAATTCGCTGTTAGATACCCACTTTCCAAGCTCAAGTTGTGCGCGTTCAAATAGTCTTACGAGTTCATCCTTTCGTTGTATCAGCTCACCTTCCGTGCTTGCCCCAGTTAAAACATCATCCACGTAAAAAACCTCAAGAACATTTCTTGCAGCATCAGGATAATCTTGCTTGTAGTCGTTTGCCAGTTGCTACAACTATCTTCTAATTCACTTCTTGAAGTTAAAATGAAGATAGAAAGGAATTTGGTTCTCTCTCATGGCTCTCTCTTTATACCTGAAAACTACCCTTTTTTTCTGTGACCTACGCACTTTGTGTTTTGAATTCAAGCGTCAGTTTGTTTCGAGATTTCTTTGTGATCAGTGCGAATTATTCTGAATTTCAGTGTTTGCGATGAAATGCGGACTGAACCTGTTATTTTTTAAATATTACACCACCGCGAACGGTTGAAAATTAAAAAAATATTTATTTACATCAAAAATAAAAGTGGTTGGAGAAAACGATGTTTAAAGGAAACTCTGGGCAAACCGAAAACTCAACTATACGCCACTTATTTGATTATAATAGGTAAATACCTTTTCCGATTTTATGACACAATATTAATTCTTTTTTTGTTGTTTTAGAAATTTTCATAGACCACGGAACTGGAATTAAATTAAATAATACAACACCATTTCCTACAAGCTTATGGACCGTGTTCACATGCAGCAATGCTTTCCTAATTATATATTTCAACAAATGCGTTAAAAGAATAAAAATGAAAAATGAGTACAAAAAACATATTTTCCTTTTAACCATTTTGCAATTGGGAAAGGGTCTTCCAGGTATCTTCTACTTCTAGAAGTGACTTCCGCGACACTTCTGGAAGTCACTCAGAAGTGACTTCGGGAAGTGTCGCCGTAGTGGAACATTTCTTCCCGACGGGGGTGACTTCGGCGATCCGAATGCGATATCGCGGACGATCGTTTTCATCTTCTATACGTCACTAAATAGTGACTTCCGCGATAGAAAATGCTTGCAGGGATGTGTGCTGCTTCTGCTGGCCACCACTGACTTACAAGCAAAACATTTTATAAATTGCTATATTTG
>JBAMCJ010000687.1:0-31586 GCA_037075205.1 Drosophila prostipennis
AAAATGCAGACCGCGCCTAAAGAAGTTTCGCTTCAAAAAAGGGGTATGTCAAGCCTACGCACGACAGAAGTCAAACTTCTAGTTTGAGATTTGGTAGGCTGTAATTCCATTATCCTCTGCCTGTACCGCCAGTGAGCCAATGCTTGGTCCATTTTTGCGACCTTTTTTTAGTCATAAGTTTGCAACGCAGTGAAACGTTTCCGACCCCATAAAGTATACATATATATTCTTGATCATGACTAGACGAGTCGATCTAGCCATGTCCGTCTGTCCGGCCGTTACTACGCAAACTAGTCCCTCAGTTTTAAAACTATCGTCTTTCTATTGCAAATAGTATATAAGTCGGAACCAGCCGAATCGGAACAAGAGAGAACGCTATAGTCGGGTTGGTGTCCCGACTATCTAATACCCGTCACTCGGCTAAAGGGAGTGCGAGGGAGATGGATATATAAACTTTGATGAGCCATAACTTTTTAACGAATGGTCCTATTTAAAAAATTTCTTCTACATTTCGATAGGTATTGATAGGCACAACAAAACTGCATTTGTACTTTTCCGAAATATTTAAATTTTTAAAATCGTATATAAACTATTGTGGGCGTTAGAGGGGGCGTGGCACCTTCTTGAAACAAACTTGCGCTGCGTAGGAACTCCAAGAATCTTCATGCCAAATACCAATCCTCTAGCTTTTATAGTTCCCGAGATCTCAGCGTTCATACGGACGGACAGACGGACAGACAGACATGGCTAGATCGACTCGGCTAGTGATCCTGATCAAGAATATATATACTTTATGGGGTCGGAAAAGCTTCCTTCTAGCTGTTACATACTTTTGCACGAATACAATATACCCTTTTACTCTACGAGTAACGGTTATAAAAAATATGTAATAGCTCCCATAGGAATAATCGGAAAAATAATTCAAAAACTGATAACTTCGGTGTTTTTTGACATATTACCTATTGCTCTTTGGAATATTATTTTAACTGTCCTGAATTTATAAAATAAAAAGGGGTGTGTCAAGCCTACGCACGACAGAAGTGAAACTTCTAGCTTGAGATTTGGAAGGCTGTTTTTTCCATTTTTTCGACCTTTTTTTAGTCATAAGTTTGCAACCCAGTGAAGGAGACGTTTCCGACCTGATAAAGTATACATATATATTTTTGATCAGCATGACTAGACGAGTCGATCTAGCCATGTCCGTCTGTCCGTCCGTTTCTACGCAAACTAGTCCCTCAGTTTTAAAACTATCGTCTTTCTATTGCAAGTAGTAATAAGTCGGAACCAGCCGAATCGGAAAATTATATCTAATAGCTCCCATAAGAATAATCGGAAAAATAATTGAAAAACTGATAGCTTCGATGTTTTTCGACATATTACCTATTGCTCTTAGGAATATTATTTTAACTGTCCTGAATTTTGAATTAAAATTTATAAAAATCGGACAACTATGTATATCATATAGCCCCATAAGAACGATCGGAAAACTAACGGGAAATTAATAGGAACAAAATTATAGCCCTGATAATTTTTATTGTATTCTCTTCATTTCTGAAATATATTTTTATTTTATTATTTCAGAATTTCGAATTAAATTTAACATAAATCGGACGGCTATATTATATGATGGCTTAGGAAGCATCGATCAAATAATGTTAAAATAATACGTAAACTGCTATAATATAATATAATATAATATATATATTAGCTTCGGCTTGCCGAAGCTAGCTTCCTTTCTTGTTCGATGGGGTATTGTTAAAGGCAATTAAATATTTAAAAAAACATCAAAAGGTGAATTTTTTTAGTGCAAATTTTTTGTTGTAGAAAATTTTTAAGAAAAAAAAAATTGTTTTTTTAAGAAAAAAAAATATAAATAAATTACCTATAGGGTTCTAAGTTTCCCAATATTTTTTTTAAATTTAACTTGATTTTTGAAAAAAAAAATTACTCAAATCGGTCAACAACATCTTATAGCTTCCATATAAATGCTTAGTACAAAAGGGAATATATCGGTTCTATTTCATATTTTGTATGTAAATTTGGATTAAGTTATTATTTATCAATTTACGTCAATGTTTAGAATTTTTTTTTAATTGGTTTGTAATTTCCTTATTCTTGTAATTTCTGTCAAGAAAATATTGCATAATTTAAAAAAAATGGGTATAAATCACGTTTTTGATTATATCTCGATAACATATTCCGTTTATATTTATATTTTCAACAAAATAAAACAAATTTAAATTATAATTTCAATTTTTTATTCATTTTCATCTTCATCGCTACTGTCAGAACAGTCAAAAATAGTCGAATATTCATGCTGTAAGTGCGCGCTGAGAAACCAGGGTTGGCGACAATTCAAATTACGAACATTTCTTGCTAACTATAACCGCGGTTTTCTCAGAAGAGGCACAAAAGGGCAGGCTAATTTTTTCAGAATTTGTAGTTAAATATCTCAACTTTTTTTTAAAAAAAGAATTAAACGGGGATCTAGGGTGTAACACTACTTTACGTCCAAGAATATACAAAAAAACCCAATTTTTTTGGACCACTTTTAAAAAATTTAAGAAAAATAGTTGTTATGTATCTAAAATTTTTTTTTTTATATTTTAAGAATTGGTTGCTCTTAAAATTTCAATCGTTTCATATAAAACGTAGGCCCTGGGGCGCTTTCAGAAAAATTTCAAAGATGTGTAAAAATATCTTATTGGCTAAAATTATATTTCGAAACATCAACTTTAAAAATCTGTAGTGGGAGAACCATTCACTCATTCTTTTGATTTGTATAGAGAATTCAATTGTTTTTAAAGTTGCATTGCAACATATTGGAAAATCTTAAAAAAAAAACCATTTTGGCAGGCTTTTTGTTCTAGGCGCCCCAGTGTGCGTCCCCGAAAATGTATAACGCGCCTAAAGAAGTCTCACTTCAAAAATCAAATCTACCAGTGTTTTTAAAGGTTTCTTGTTGTAATTTATCTTCTCCTGGTAATATTGTATTGATTATAATTATACCATTAGACTAATTGGATAAGAAAAGTGACAACAACAAACTTTTAAAAACACAGGGCGGCAACTCTACTACTATTTTGACTGCAGCTGTATGCTTTTATGTTCTTTGACTATGTTTTCTAAAATTTGTTTCTCCCTTAATAAAAATACTAATATTATTCTAAGTATGGGGTTTGAAAAATAAAGAGTGTGTCTTTTAAAAAACATTAACATCGAATCAAACCATGAATCCGTTTGCCTCTGAGAGCTCCGGAAAACTGGCCAATTTCAGCATTTTTCGAACTTTGAGGTCCTTTTGCTTCGGGGAACTTTTTGGAAAACGCAGTTTAACTTGGGAATTCGTAACAAATCCAAAAATATAGCATCCATCGAGGTAAATTTTTGATGCTGCATAGTGTATTGTATTAATAAGATTAAAATAAGTTATGAATCATCTGGTGCGCGGTTAATTTACGGATACTCTGTCCCTGGCAAAAGTTTTCTTAAATTCGATTTTGATATCCGTGCCAAGTAAAACCACCTAAACGATAGAAAATTATCTATGCCGAACATTTAAGAAAGCCATTATTAAAACGTAATCATGCAAAAACGAATAAAACCTAAAATGAATTCTTTCAATTTTTACTGAAAATTTCGTCTCTGATAAAAGTAATTAATTTTAATTTAAAAATAAAAGTAAATAACTAGCGAGTCACTGATGAATACTGAAATAAGAATGAATATAAATGTAAGGTGGCATCGGTACAATCACCTCGCAAGTTGGCACACCCATCCTTGACACACACCACCCATCATTCCCACCCATTGCTAATTTGCTAAATTTGGACAGATGAGAAGTTTGCAGCGCCGAAGAAGAGTAGAAAGGAAGAGCAAGAAGCAGTCACAGAAGCAAGTCGAAGAAGCCAGTCGCAGAAGTCGTAATAAAAGTTGAAAGTTGTCAAAAGTAGTCGCGAATTTCTGTCGGTCATTTGAAATCTGTTTAAATATCATTTACCTGTTCGGCTATATTCTTAATAATACTAAATAAACCTATAATCTTATAATAAATCTTACATGGGGGCTCAACCGATCCGAGCAGCCAGTTAAATGAACTATGTGAAACAATTAACTCTTTGTGAAATTGTTTAAAAAGTTGTGAAATTATGATGAGAACAAATAAAAAGAAGAAAAATACTGCACAAAAAAATAATTCTACGACAGCAAAGAAGAATCCAGAAAAACTTAACGAAGATGTGCAAAACAGCACATTTCAATTGAATCGAAGGAGCATTGGCGAAAAAACATTCAATATAGACGATCAAAGTAGTGAAAAAGAGACAACTATTGCAGAGCTTAAGCCGATACATACAGAATCACAACTTGACGAAAGTTTGCCATTCAAATCGGACGAAGTTGACCAAGAATTTGCAGACAAAATGAGCAATATAGACTTTGAAGATACACACACATCTGTGAACAACGGTGACTTGGCAAAACTAATAAAAATGATTGCAGAAAAATGTGAGATTGGTGAAAATAAAAGTGGTGTTTCGGTGGAAAGCTTTGCGAAAGTGGTTCCCAATTTCGACGGTGTCTCGATCCCCATTAGGCAATGGTTGGTGAATTTTGATGAAAACGCAGAAGCTTACGAATTGAACGAGAAGCAAAAATACGTCAACGCCAGAAACAAAATGAGTGGAACAGCTAAATTGTTCCTCGAAACGGTTGCAGTATCAAACTATGAAGATTTGTGTGAAGTTTTAATTGACGAATTCGACAAACAGTTGAGTAGTGCGGAAATTCATAAAATGCTAAGAAACCGTAAAAAACGCGCGTCGGAAAATTTCCATGAATATGTTCTCCAGATGCGAAAAATTGCAGCACTGGGTCATATCGAGGATCAGTCGATAATAAGCTATATCGTAGATGGCTTAGAGGTGCGTGATGACTTAAAATTTCCACTGTATAGTTCGACGTCATTTAAGGAGCTCAGAACTCGGTTTGAGTTGGCAGAGTCGGTTGCTAAAAATAATTCATTCAAACGTAGGCCCAATTTCGATCGCACTGAAAAACAAGAAAATCCATTTAACCGAAAGCAACAGCATTGCTATAACTGTGGGTCCGCTGACCATAAAATAGCTGACTGTAAGGGCGACCTAAAATGCTTCAAGTGCAACGGTGTGGGCCATATTGCCAAACATTGTCCAGACGTTAAGCCCAATGTGAATGTCGTGTTCAAAGAAAATCGCGTCAAGGAAATGCAAATCGGGAAAAATAAAATGATGTGCCTAATTGACACTGGAGCAGACGTTTCATTGATGCGCAAAGAAAAATTTACAAAGACTTTCGGTAATCGTGTACTACAAAAATGTTTTCTAAAACTTTTCGGTTTAGGCAACGTCGCAACCTCAGTGTTGGGTGAATTTTCGGACGCGGTTGAAGTTGATGGACTTATAACTACGCACACGTTTCGAGTTGTTCCGGACTCAAACCTTAAAGTTGACGTTTTGGTCGGATACGATTTCCTAGAGAAATTCACTATAACTCTATCTAGCAGCGGTTATACCTTTGCGGCGACACAGATGCAAAATAATGAAGAACCCTCCCAGTCGAATGTATTCAACGTGGTAAGCTCTACCGAAGATTTTGATATAAACGTGAATCCCAAACATGCGACTGCTGTGAAAGAAATGATATACAACTACAAGCCGAAAAGTAACCTTGAAGAATGCCCAATAAAACTAAGAATTATACCAAAGGACAGCATTGTCTTCCGTGAAAGTCCAAGTCGCTTGTCGATCCCTGAGCGAGAATTTGTTAGGAAACAAGTAGAAGAATGGCTTAGCAGTGGTATTATTCGAGAATCGTGTTCGGACGTAGCAAGCAAGGTAGTTCTGGCCAAAAAGAAAGAAGGAACGTACAGATTATGCGTAGACTATCGCAAATTAAACACTCTTGTTTTGAAAGATAGATTCCCCGTACCCATCGTAGAGGAGGTCTTAGAGAAGATGCAAGCAGCCAAATTTTTTACAGTAATGCTCCTTAAAAACGGTTTTTTCCATGTTGCAGTTGAGGAGCAATGCCGAAAATACACGGCATTTGTAACAAAGGAAGGTCTTTACGAATTTAACAGAGCTCCTTTCGGATTCTGTAACTCACCGGCCGTCTTCGTTCGATATGTTAACTTTATCTTCCAGAAGTTAATAAATGATGGCATAATGGAGATATACGTAGATGACATAGTTGTGTTTGGTAATTCAGCGGAGCAATGCCTTAAAAACATGCAGATCGTCTTAAAGCAGGGGGAAAAGTTTGGCTTGGAAATTAAATGGTCAAAATGCCAATTCTTAAAGGAGAAGATAAGCTTTTTGGGACACGAAATAGAAAACGGACATGTTTGGCCAGGCCATGAAAAAATTAAAGCTGTTCAAAATTTTCCAATACCCAAAAATATAAGACGAGTACAGGCTTTTCATGGACTGACGGGGTATTTCAGAAAATTTATCCGAGAGTACGCATTAATGGCAAGACCACTCACCGAACTCCTAAAGAAAGACGCAGAATTTAAAATCGATAGTTTGCAGATTCGTGCTGTAGAAAAACTGAAGGCGTCTTTAACAAGCGAGCCCGTCCTAAAAATTTTCAAACAGAATGCAAAGACTCAGCTGCACGTAGACGCGTCGAAGGATGGTTTTGGGGGAACACTTTTCCAGCAGCATGACAACAAGTGGCACCCTGTTATGTACTGGAGCAAGAAGACAACGCCACAGGAGGAAAAATTACACAGCTATTTTTTAGAAGTGAAAGCCGCCTATTTAGCAACCAAAAAGATGAGACATTACCTTATGGGGATCGAATTCGATCTCGTCACTGACTGTGCTGCCTTTAAGATGACAACAACAAAGAAAGACGTCCCTCGTGAAGTAGTACAGTGGCTTATGTACCATCAAGATTTTTCCTTCAAAATAGAATGAAGCATGTAGATAGTCTTAGTCGATTCCCAGTCATGATCGTCACGTCAGAAGTCCAGTCACAAATTCTAAGGGCGCAGAAAAAAGATGAACACCTATCAGCGGTAGCAGAGATCCTGAAAGAGAAGCCTTATGCTCAATACACTATGAGAAATAAGTTGATTTACAAACAGGTTGTCGGAGCAGAGTTGCTTGCTATTCCAAAGTGTATGGAAAAGGAAATTATTCGAACAGCTCATAATTTTGGTCACATGGGATCAGAAAAAACAAAGCATGCAATTCAACAGGAGTACTTCATACCTCACTTAGACAAAAAAGTGACAGAAGTAATTGCAAATTGCATCGAGTGTATAACCCACAATAGAAAACTTGGAAAACAAGAAGATTACTTGCATTGCATAGACAAGGGAGATAAGCCGTTATCAACCCTCCACGTCGATCATCTAGGATCCTTAGATATAACGGCAAAGAAATACAAATACATATTCGCAGTTATTGATGGCTTCTCAAAATATACCTGGATATATCCCACAAAATCGACTGACGCCCATGAAGTCATAAAACATCTCAGTTCATGGGTAGCCATTTTTGGAAACCCTCAGCGTATCATCAGCGACAAGGGGACTGCTTTTACGTCTAAACCTTTCAAGGAGTTCTGTGCTGACGGAAAGATTGAACACATCGAAAATACTACAGGGATCCCCAGAGGAAATGGGCAAATTGAAAGAGTCAACAGGGTCATCATTTCAGTATTGGCAAAAATGTCTACCGCCGAGCCCTCGAAGTGGTATCAATACACTTCTCAGGTACAACGGGCGATCAACGCACACGTTCACTCTTCAACAAAATTTACTCCATTTGAAATATTGTTTGGAGTTAAGATGAGAAATGAGTCAGATGCAGATTTGGTCAACATCCTTCAGGAGGAACTACTGTCAGGCGTTCAAGACGAGCGCAACCGAATAAGAACAGAAGCTAGAAAGCAGATCGAAATAGCGCAACAAACGTACAAACGGAACTTTGACAAAAAAAGGAAAGGCCACCACGGCTATCAATTAGGTGACTTAGTCGCTATTAGAGTAACTCAATTCATCAACGGGAAAAAGCTTTCAAACAAGTTTATAGGACCTTACGAAGTCATCAACGCAAAGCGGAACGGTCGATATGACGTTCAAAAATCTGCAGAGTTCCCAGGCCCAAATCAGACGTCAACCGCTGCTGATTCCATGAAATTGTGGCGTTACTTCGGTTGTAGCGAAGACGAAGACGACGAGGACGAAGGATCATCTGGGTCAGATGATGATCAGGATGGCCGAGTGTAAGGTGGCATCGGTACAATCACCTCGCAAGTTGGCACACCCATCCTTGACACACACCACCCATCATTCCCACCCATTGCTAATTTGCTAAATTTGGACAGATGAGAAGTTTGCAGCGCCGAAGAAGAGTAGAAAGGAAGAGCAAGAAGCAGTCACAGAAGCAAGTCGAAGAAGCCAGTCGCAGAAGTCGTAATAAAAGTTGAAAGTTGTCAAAAGTAGTCGCGAATTTCTGTCGGTCATTTGAAATCTGTTTAAATATCATTTACCTGTTCGGCTATATTCTTAATAATACTAAATAAACCTATAATCTTATAATAAATCTTACATAAATATTTATTAAAAAACAAAAAATATTGAATTTTCTCTGAACACAAAACTATTGTTGAACAATTATATTCTACAAATATTTGTATAATCCTTACTATTAACCATTTTTCTGCACATGTTTATACACCCTTTATACAAATACACTTTACATTTATAAATTTATACACCTGTGAAGCTCAGTATATACCTATGCGGTTTAACACTTATTATATCTTATCTTTTCGCTATGAAATGAAACAATTTGTCGTAACTTAACTAAGAAAAATTAAACAAGTTTTCTACAAAATAAGTGATCATTAAAATGGAAGCTTAAACAATTAATTTAATGAACTCAGCCTTTGAGTTATAGTTTTTCCGAATTAATTTATATTTTCTTCCGGTTTAGTTAACTAACTTATGATTTTGTCATAAGCACGCTTAATTCCTGGTCTGTTAATAATAATGTGTAGATGTGTCAGGATCTGTATAAAGCAAGAACAACACCTCCAAAGCCGACGTGGTTTCGAGAAAAACGCATTCAAAGTAATGAAATATACATATATACTGCACAAGGAAGGTGGGTGCCGTAATCTAAGCCAATATAAGTCTTCGAATAAAAAATGGGTCAGTGGTAAATTCCTACCAGAGCGGATTGACATAAAAATCTAGAAAAACCAGCATAATTCTGAAATAATTAGGAGACGTGTGTGAGGTACAAATTAAAACAATAAATGACCCCAAAGTGCCCCAAAATTCGATTCGTTTTTTTTTACATTCTTTCTTTTGCCATTTTTCTGTTATAAATGTTGTTAAAATGGTTTAAAAAAATTAGGATCATAATCTTATGGCATCGCCGCAACTAACTGCATTTAAATTTTTTTGAAATTCAGCCTCCTTAACCAAGTCCCCAATATTTTCCAGTTTTGTTATGCGTGACGTCACGGCCTCCACATATGTATGTATGTATGTTCTGCTGGCGCACTTTGCATTAAGTCGTAAATGTGTGTATGTAGCATTTTAAGTGTGACCGCGCAGGGAAAAAAATGAAAATACCAGTCACAAAAAATTTAAAATGCGCGGTTAAAAAATCGATTATGTCGCAAATCTTTTCTTTTGTTTTCAAATGTTGAGTTATCTACAAACTTTGGATTTGTGAAAAACAAAAATAAACAATGATTCGCTCTGCTATGTACACACACACGCACGAAATATGTATATCCAAAAAATCAAGATAATACTGATATCCTTTTGCTAAAAGAATATTTAATTTACATTTCCACAACAGATTTAAGACATTTTGTAACCGATTTTTGGGATTTAAAATTCAAATCACATTAATAATATTAAAAGAACATTAAATATTCAAACCAATTGATTCTCACGCTGATTCTCACGCTCTTCTACATTTCGATAGGTATTGATAAGCACAACAAAACTGCATTTGTACTTTTCCGAAATATTTAAATTTTTAAAATCGTATATAAACTATTGTGGGCGTTAGAGGGGGCGTGGCACCTTCTTGAAACAAACTTGCGCTGCGTAGGAACTCCAAGAATCTTCATGCCAAATACCAATCCTCTAGCTTTTATAGTTCCCGAGATCTCAGCGTTCATACGGACGGACAGACGGACAGACAGACATGGCTAGATCGACTCGGCTAGTGATCCTGATCAAGAATATATATACTTTATGGGGTCGGAAAAGCTTCCTTCTAGCTGTTACATACTTTTGCACGAATACAATATACCCTTTTACTCTACGAGAACGGGTATAAAAAAATATGTAATAGCTCCCATAGGAATAATCGGAAAATTATTCAAAAACTGATAACTTCGGTGTTTTTTGACATATTACCTATTGCTCTTTGGAATATTATTTTAACTGTCCTGAATTTATAAAATAAAAAGGGGTGTGTCAAGCCTACGCACGACAGAAGTGAAACTTCTAGCTTGAGATTTGGGAGGCTGTAATTCCTTTTTTCTCTGTCTGTACCGCCAGTGGGCCATTGTTTTTTCCATTTTTTCGACCTTTTTTTAGTCATAAGTTTGCAACCCAGTGAAGGAGACGTTTCCGACCCGATAAAGTATACATATATATTTTTGATCAGCATGACTAGACGAGTCGATCTAGCCATGTCCGTCTGTCCGTCCGTTTCTACGCAAACTAGTCCCTCAGTTTTAAAACTATCGTCTTTCTATTGCAAGTAGTAATAAGTCGGAACCAGCCGAATCGGAAAATTATATCTAATAGCTCCCATAAGAATAATCGGAAAAATAATTGAAAAACTGATAGCTTCGATGTTTTTCGACATATTACCTATTGCTCTTAGGAATATTATTTTAACTGTCCTGAATTTCGAATTAAAATTTATAAAAATCGGACAACTATGTATATCATATAGCCCCATAAGAACGATCGGAAAAATAACGGGAAATTAATAGGAACAAAATTATAGCCCTGATAATTTTTATTGTATTCTCTTCATTTCTGAAATATATTTTTATTTTATTATTTCAGAATTTCGAATTAAATTTAACATAAATCGGACGGCTATATTATATGATGGCTTAGGAAGCATCGATCAAATAATGTTAAAATAATACGTAAACTGCTATAATATAATATAATATAATATATATATTAGCTTCGGCTTGCCGAAGCTAGCTTCCTTTCTTGTTTGATGGGGTATTGTTACAGGCAATTAAATATTTAAAAAAACATCAAAAGGTGAATTTTTTTAGTGCAAATTTTTTGTTGTAGAAAATTTTGAAGAAAAAAAAAATGTTTTTTTAAGAAAAAAAATATAAATAAATTACCTATAGGGTTCTATGTTTCCCAATATTTTTTTTAAATTTAACTTGATTTTTGAAAAAAAAAATTACTCAAATCGGTCAACAACATCTTATAGCTTCCATATAAATGCTTCGTACAAAAATTTGGATTAAGTTATTATTTATCAATTTACGTCAATGTTTAGATTTTTTTTTAATTGGTTTGTAATTTCCTTATTCTTGTAATTTCTGTCAAGAAAATATTGCATAGTTTAAAAAAAATGGGTATAAATCAACATATTCCGTTTATATTTATATTTTCAACAAAATAAAACAAATTTAAATTATAATTTCAATTTTTTATTCATTTTCATCTTCATCGCTACTGTCAGAACAGTCAAAAATAGTCGAATATTCATGCTGTAAGTGCGCGCTGAGAAACCAGGGTTGGCGACAATTCAAATTACGAACATTTCTTGCTAACTGTAACCTCGGTTTTCTCAGAAGAGGCACAAAAGGGCAGGCTAATTTTTTCAGAATTTGTAGTTAAATATCTCAACTTTTTTTTAAAAAAAGAATTAAACGGGGATGTAGGGTGTAACACAACTTTACGTCCAAGAATATCCAAAAAACCCAATTTTTTTGGACCACTTTTAAAAAATTTAAGAAAAATAGTTGTTATGTATCAAAAAATTTTTTTTTTTTTAATATTTTAAGAATTGGTTGCTCTTAAAATTTTAATCGTTACATATAAAACTTAGGCCCTGGGGCGCTTTCAGAAAAAATTTTAAAGATGTGTAAAAATACTTATTTTTCTTATTGGCTAAAATTATATTTCGAAACATCAACTTTAAAAATCTGTAGTGGGAGAACCATTCATCACAGATGACTCATTCTTTTTGATTTGTATAGAGAATTCAATTGTTTTTAAAGTTGCATTGCAACATATTGGAAAATCTTAAAAAAAAACCATTTTGGCAGGCTTTTTTTTCTAGGCGCCCCAGTGTGCGTCCCCGAAAATGTATAACGCGCCTAAAGAAGTTTCACTTCAAAAATCAAATCTACCAGTGTTTTTAAAGGTTTCTTGTTGTAATTTATCTTCTCCTGGTAATATTGTATTGATTATAATTGTACCATTAGACTAATTGGATAAGAAAAGTGACAACAACAAACTTTTAAAAACACAGGGCGGCAACTCTACTACTATTTTGACTGCAGCTGTATGCTTTTATGTTCTTTGACTATGTTTTCTAAAATTTGTTTCTCCCTTAATAAAAATACTAAAATTATTCTAAGTATGGGGTTTGAAAAATAAAGAGTGTGTCTTTTAAAAAACATTAACATCGAATCAAACCATGAATCCGTTTGCCTCTGAGAGCTCCGGAAAACTGGCCAATTTCAGCATTTTTCGAACTTTGAGGTCCTTTTGCTAAGAATCCTTGCGTCGGGGAACTTTTTGGAAAACGCAGTTTAACTTGGGAATTCGTAACAAATCCAAAAATATAGCATCCATCGAGGTAAATTTTTGATGCTGCATAGTGTATTGTATTAATAAGATTAAAATAAGTTATGAATCATCTGGTGCGCGGTTAATTTACGGATACTCTGTCCCTGGCAAAAGTTTTCTTAAATTCGATTTTGATATCCGTGCCAAGTAAAACCTCATAAACGATAGAAAATTATCTATGCCGAACATTTAAGAAAGCCATTATTAAAACGTAATCATGCAAAAACGAATTAAACCTAAAATGAATTCTTTCAATTTTTACTGAAAATTTCGTCTCTGATAAAAGTAATTAATTTTAATTTAAAAATAAAAGTAAATAACTAGCGAGTCACTGATGAATACTGAAATAAGAATGAATATAAATATTTATTAAAAAACAAAAAATATTGAATTTTCTCTGAACACAAAACTATTGTTGAACAATTATATTCTACAAATATTTGTATAATCCTTACTATTAACCATTTTTCTGCACATGTTTATACACCCTTTATACAAATACACTTTACATTTATAAATTTATACACCTGTGAAGCTCAGTATTTACCCATGCGGTTTAACACTTATTATATCTTATCTTTTCGCTATGAAATGAAACAATTTGTCGTAACTTAACTAAGAAAAATTAAACAAGTTTTCTACAAAAGAAGTGATCATTAAAATGGAAGCTTTAACAATTAATTTAATGAACTCAGCCTTTGAGTTATAGTTTTTCCGAATTAATTTATATTTTCTTCCGGTTTAGTTAACTAACTTATGATTTTGTCATAAGCACGCTTAATTCCTGGTCTGTTAATAATAATGTGTAGATGTGTCAGGATCTGTATAAAGCAAGAACAACACCTCCAAAGCCGACGTGGTTTCGAGAAAAACGCATTCAAAGTAATGAAATATACATATATACTGCACAAGGAAGGTGGGTGCCGTAATCTAAACCAATATAAGTCTTCGAATAAAAAATGGGTCAGTGGTAAATTCCTACCAGAGCGGATTGACATAAAAATCTAGAAAAATCAGCATAATTCTGAAATAATTAGGAGACGTGTGTGAGGTACAAATTAAAACAATAAATGACCCCAAAGTGCCCCAAAATTCGATTCGTTTTTTTTTACATTCTTTCTTTTGCCATTTTTCTGTTATAAATGTTGTTAAAATGGTTTAAAAAAATTAGGATCATAATCTTATGGCATCGCCGCAACTAACTGCATTTAAATTTTTTTGAAATTCAGCCTCCTTAACCAAGTCCCCAATATTTTCCAGTTTTGTTATGCGTGACGTCACGGCCTCCACATATGTATGTATGTATGTTCTGCTGGCGCACTTTGCATTAAGTCGTAAATGTGTGTATGTAGCATTTTAAGTGTGACCGCGCAGGAAAAAAATGAAAATACCAGTCACAAAAAATTTAAAATGCGCGGTTAAAAAATCGATTATGTCGCAAATCTTTTCTTTTGTTTTCAAATGTTGAGTTATCTACAAACTTTGGATTTGTGAAAAACAAAAATAAACAATGATTCGCTCTGCTATGTACACACACACGCACGAAATATGTATATCCAAAAAATCAAGATAATACTGATATCCTTTTGCTAAAAGAATATTTAATTTACATTTCCACAACAGATTTAAGACATTTTGTAACCGATTTTTGGGATTTAAAATTCAAATCACATTAATAATATTAAAAGAACATTAAATATTCAAACCAATTGATTCTCACGCTGATTCTCACGCTCTTCTACATTTCGATAGGTATTGATAAGCACAACAAAACTGCATTTGTACTTTTCCGAAATATTTAAATTTTTAAAATCGTATATAAACTATTGTGGGCGTTAGAGGGGGCGTGGCACCTTCTTGAAACAAACTTGCGCTGCGTAGGAACTCCAAGAATCTTCATGCCAAATACCAATCCTCTAGCTTTTATAGTTCCCGAGATCTCAGCGTTCATACGGACGGACAGACGGACAGATAGACATGGCTAGATCGACTCGGCTAGTGATCCTGATCAAGAATATATATACTTTATGGGGTCGGAAAAGCTTCCTTCTAGCAGTTACATACTTTTGCACGAATACAATATACCCTTTTACTCTACGAGTAACGGGTATAAAAAAATATGTAATAGCTCCCATAGGAATAATCGGAAAAATAATTCAAAAACTGATAACTTCGGTGTTTTTTGACATATTACCTATTGCTCTTTGGAATATTATTTTAACTGTCCTGAATTTATAAAATAAAAAGGGGTGTGTCAAGCCTACGCACGACAGAAGTGAAACTTCTAGCTTGAGATTTGGGAGGCTGTAATTCCTTTTTTCTCTGTCTGTACCGCCAGTGGGGCATTGATTTTTGAAAAAAAAAATTACTCAAATCGGTCAACAACATCTTATAGCTTCCATATAAATGCTTAGTACAAAAGGAAATATATCGGTTCTATTTCATATTTTGTATGTAAATTTGGATTAAGTTATTATTTATCAATTTACGTCAATGTTTAGATTTTTTTTTAATTGGTTTGTAATTTCCTTATTCTTGTAATTTCTGTCAAGAAAATATTGCATAGTTTAAAAAAAATGGGAATAAATCACGTTTTTGATTATATCTCGATAACATATTCCGTTTATATTTATATTTTCAACAAAATAAAACAAATTTAAATTATAATTTCAATTTTTTATTCATTTTCATCTTCATCGCTACTGTCAGAACAGTCAAAAATAGTCGAATATTCATGCTGTAAGTGCGCGCTGAGAAACCAGGGTTGGCGACAATTCAAATTACGAACATTTCTTGCTAACTATAACCGCGGTTTTCTCAGAAGAGGCACAAAAGGGCAGGCTAATTTTTTCAGAATTTGTAGTTAAATATCTCAACTTTTTTTTAAAAAAAGAATTAAACGGGGATCTAGGGTGTAACACTACTTTACGTCCAAGAATATCCAAAAAAAACCCAATTTTTTTGGACCACTTTTAAAAAATTTAAGAAAAATAGTTGTTATGTATCAAAAATTTTTTTTTTTTTTAATATTTTAAGAATTGGTTGCTCTTAAAATTTCAATCGTTTCATATAAAACGTAGGCCCTGGGGCGCTTTCAGAAAAAATTTCAAAGATGTGTAAAAATATCTTATTGGCTAAAATTATATTTCGAAACATCAACTTTAAAAATCTGTAGTGGGAGAACCATTCACTCATTCTTTTTGATTTGTATAGAGAATTCAATTGTTTTTAAAGTTGCATTGCAACATATTGGAAAATCTTAAAAAAAAAACCATTTTGGCAGGCTTTTTGTTCTAGGCGCCCCAGTGTGCGTCCCCGAAAATGTATAACGCGCCTAAAGAAGTTTCACTTCAAAAATCAAATCTACCAGTGTTTTTAAAGGTTTCTTGTTGTAATTTATCTTCTCCTGGTAATATTGTATTGATTATAATTGTACCATTAGACTAATTGGATAAGAAAAGTGACAACAACAAACTTTTAAAAACACAGGGCGGCAACTCTACTACTATTTTGACTGCAGCTGTATGCTTTTATGTTCTTTGACTATGTTTTCTAAAATTTGTTTCTCCCTTAATAAAAATACTAAAATTATTCTAAGTATGGGGTTTGAAAAATAAAGAGTGTGTCTTTTAAAAAACATTAACATCGAATCAAACCATGAATCCGTTTGCCTCTGAGAGCTCCGGAAAACTGGCCAATTTCAGCATTTTTCGAACTTTGAGGTCCTTTTGCTAAGAATCCTTGCGTCGGGGAACTTTTTGGAAAACGCAGTTTAACTTGGGAATTCGTAACAAATCCAAAAATATAGCATCCATCGAGGTAAATTTTTGATGCTGCATAGTGTATTGTATTAATAAGATTAAAATAAGTTATGAATCATCTGGTGCGAGGTTAATTTACGGATACTCTGTCCTTGGCAAAAGTTTTCTTAAATTCGATTTTGATATCCGTGCCAAGTAAAACCTCATAAACGATAGAAAATTATCTATGCCGAACATTTAAGAAAGCCATTATTAAAACGTAATCATGCAAAAACAAATTTAAACCTAAAATGAATTCTTTCAATTTTTACTGAAAATTTCGTCTCTGATAAAAGTAATTAATTTTAATTTAAAAATAAAAGTAAATAACTAGCGAGTCACTGATGAATACTGAAATAAGAATGAATATAAATATTTATTAAAAAACAAAAAATATTGAATTTTCTCTGAACACAAAACTATTGTTGAACAATTATATTCTACAAATATTTGTATAATCCTTACTATTAACCATTTTTCTGCACATGTTTATACACCCTTTATACAAATACACTTTACATTTATAAATTTATACACCTGTGAAGCCCAGTATTTACCCATGCGGTTTAACACTTATTATATCTTATCTTTTCTCTATGAAATGAAACAATTTGTCGTAAGTTAACTAAGAAAAATTAAACAAGTTTTCTACAAAAGAAGTGATCATTAAAATGGAAGCTTAAACAATTAATTTAATGAACTCAGCCTTTGAGTTATAGTTTTTCCGAATTAATTTATATTTTCTTCCGGCTTAGTTAACTATCTTATGATTTTGTCATAAGCACGCTTAATTCCTGGTCTGTTAATAATAATGTGTAGATGTGTCAGGATCTGTATAAAGCAAGAACAACACCTCCAAAGCCGACGTGGTTTCGAGAAAAACGCATTCAAAGTAATAAAATATACCAATTTAAATAAAAAAAATAAAATTGATTTTTTTTTGCAAGACTCTACCCCCCTTCCTTATGCATCAGCACTCAAGGCATTCACTGGCTTTGAGCTCGCGGACTCTGACTATCAATCGTTGGGGCCAGTCGATATTCTTTTGGGCAGCGATTAAGTTTGAACCGTGTTCACCGGTCAAAAGATGTTCGACATTAAGAGTAACATCATCGCCATTTCGACCATTTTTGGATGGGCCATAAGGTCGATCGTTACTACCGACTGTTCATCTACAACAACAATGCTCACGGCTATTGACATGACTCAAAGCTTCAGCGCTTTTGGGAGCTGAAGTTAAACAACACTTTGTGAAAACACATACTCGGGACTCCAAAGGGAGTACAACTTTTGTTTAAAAACTCCAACGAACATTTCAAGGAGCATTGCTCGATTCTGGATTCAAGATTCAAACGCCGCCTATCTGCCACCGAACTGCACTCACAGTACATACACTTTATGCGGGAATACATTCAGTTCACATTCAGTTCAGTTCAGATCACATGCGGGAACTATTTCCAGAAGACATTAACAAAAGACGAAGTTTATACTTGCCTCATCATTCTGCAATTACCCAAAAGCTAAGCGTAGTATTTGACGGCTCATTCAAATATACGTATGGAAAGTCCTTCAATTATGCTCTACACATTGATCCCAGCATTCTAAGAAACCTCATCATGATTTGTATGCGTTTCAGAATGTTCATGTTCGTCTTTTTCGCAGATATTGTCAAAATGTATCGAAAAATCTTTGTCGCTGTCAACCATTGTTGCTATAAGCGTATTGTTCGAAGAGAAGATGAAAGTACACCTATCAAGCACTATGAGCTTTCTACGGTAACTTACGGCACTTCTAGTACACCATTTTTGGCATTGGATCAGTTTGCTCACAACCACCAACACAAGTTTCTCTCCGCTACAAGTATATTGAAGGAGCAGTCTTATTTGGACGACGGGAGCACATAAAGAGGAAGAGATAATTCGCATTCAAAAAGAAGGATATATTAGGGATCTAGAAGAGGATATGTTATCCTACAAAGGTTGCCTTACACCAAATCCGGACAATACCAAACGCTGTGTGACGCAGCACGCATCTGTATTCTGTCGCCAGTGGTGGTACAGTTTAAAATTCTGTTACAAGAACTGTGGTTACTCGATCTCGGCTGGGACACGGAGGTTCCTCCTAAAATTGTAGTACATTATTTATTTATTATTTATTTGGCTTATAGTTAACTATGAACAGCTAACTTAAGAATTTATTCATTTATACGTTTAGTGAGGTAACAGTAAATTTGGGAGGATATAAAATCAATAGAAGACTCAAAAGATATACATTGATAGGCTAAATTATAATTGGTACATAAAACACGGAATGGTTCAAGAAGGGAAAAATTAGATCTCACAATTGGTAGACGGATAGGACGGAAGGCACGAGTATATCTTGACGGGACTGCAATATTGATGTCTCTTAACAGAGTTGGAGAATTCACCGCACCGCTCAGCAGTTAGTGTATAAATATTACACCGTTACAAAATCTGCGGTGTTTTAAGGTGTTTAGGTCAATCAGTTTTAGCCAAATAAGGTGGTAATGTATAATAAGGTGGTAAGTGCCGATCAGGATCCCAATTAAGGTTGCGCAAAGCAAATATTAAAAATTGTTTTTGAACCGATTCTATTAAATTCTGTTGGTATACATATTGTGGATTCCATACCTCAGAACAGTACTCCATAATTGGGCGAACTAGGCTTACGTATAGCGATTTAGTTGTATACGGATCATTGAACTCTTTTGCCCAACGCTTAATAAAGGCTAAGACGCCGGTAGCTTTACTGACTAAAACTGAGATATGGCTATTAAAACAAAGTTTTTGATCGAACAACACACCAAGATCATTAATTTTCTCATCACGCTCCAATAAGGAGTTTCCAAGAGTGTACGAGGTTGTGTGGGCAGAAGCGCGGGAGAACGACATTGTTTTACATTTTGAATAATTCAGTGATAGCAAGTTTGTTGAGGCCCAAGCCTGGAAATTATTGAGGTCGGACGGAATAAGAAGATGTGAACTTAAATTGGAAAACGACATACAGATTTTCACGTCATCCGCATACATAAAAGTGGTGCAGTGGGACATCACCTGTGGGAGGTCATGAATAAACAAAATGAATATTAATGGTCCCACGTTACTACAATACCTTGTGGTACTCCTGAAGTAACATTTACCAGAGAAGATACTTCGCTTTTGAACAATACACGTTGGGATCTGTTCGACAAGTATGACGAAATCCAATCATGTATGTAGGGAGGAAATCCAATAAGAGATAGTTTATGAAGTAGTAAAGAGTGGTTAACCGAGTCGAACGCCTTGCTGAAATCGGTGAATATGACATCTGTTTGTTTCTTCTGGAGAAAACTGCAATGAATTAAGGACGAAAATTCGAGAAGATTCGTAGAAGTAGAACGTTTCTTAACAAATCCATGTTGGGATGTTGAAATAATTAAACTACACATATGCTGAATCTGACAGGTTACTAGACGTTCGAAAACCTTAGGGATCGCAGACAGCTTGGCAATACCTCGGTAGTTACCAACGTCAGCTCTAGAGCCTTTCTTGTGAAGAGGGAGTAAAAAATATGTCTTCCAAATGCTTGAAAAGAATGACAGTTGCAGTGAGAGGTTAAATAGAAAAGTGATCGAGCCGCAAAGAGATGCAGCACACTGTTTGATTATGCATCTCGGAATTTTATCAGGACCTGCAGAGAAAGACTCGTCAATAGTCAACATGCTATTTAGAACGTCACTGATTGTAAAAGGTGGGATGTGGATATTATTAATGTGAGGCAAAGCGTATGGATAACTAGTCGATGTGTTATAGGAGAGAGAAGAGTATGTAGATTGAAAGAAAGTTGCAAAGAGGTTAGAAATGTTAATATCGGAAGATTCTGAAAGATTATCCAAATGGTGACATGACGGAAATACATTAGATTTTCTTTTAGAATTTACCAAGGAATAGTATTTTTTAGGGTCAGATCTGATATTTTGTCTACATTCAGCAATATACTCAGCATAACATTGATTATTAGATATTACGAATTAGATCGGGCAATAACATATTGGGAAAAATCTGAGGGGGACCCAGATTTCTTATATTTTTTTAAAAAGACGCGATTTTGTGTTTTTAAGGTAGGACAGTTGCCTGGAGAACCAAGGAGGCTTTAATGAGTTTCCAACGGAAACTTCGGGGACAAAGGTATCTAAGGCAGAGTAAACCGATTCATTAAGCCAAAAAGCTGCGCTATCAAGGTCAGTGAAAGAGTATAAGGTCGACCAGTATAGACGGTCCAAGTGGGAATTTAATCCAATATAGTCAGTTTTCCTAAAACACTTAGCGCGTTGTGGGGCAGACTGATTCGTAGTTTCAAAATTTATATCAACGCTTAGACATAGAGCAGGATGGTACAAATCCAGCAAGGTGCTGTTAGAGTAAACTCTTTTTACTCTACTCTAGTCTTTTTTACTTCGAGAATTACGCCTGCCACGATTTGACGAAATCAAGGCATATTTCTCAGTCATCTACAGCAGATGGCACCGTATTTGTTTCACTCATAGCAGTGAAAATCAGAGTTGCTCAGCTGAAGCAGTAATCCCTATCGCGCATCAAGCTGTGTGGCGCTTTGCTACTGAGCAGACTAATCTTATCAGTCAAGGATTCTCTGCAACACAAGGACATCGAAATTCAACCAGTTACTCGTAGAGTAAAAGGGCATATTGTATTCGTGGAAAAGTATGTAACAGGAAGAAGAATGCGTTTCCGACCCTATTAAGTATATATATTCTTGATCAGGATCAAGCCGAGTCGACCTAGCCATGTTCCGTCTGTCTGTCTGTCCGTCCGTATGAGCGCTGAGATCTCGGAAACTACAAAAGCTAGAAAATTGGGATTACCCACACAAATTCATGGCTTCCTACGCAGCGCAAGTTTGTTTCTGCCGAACACCACGCCCCCTCTAACGCCCACCATCGCCTTAAACGATTTGAAAAGGTGTCTGGCGCCCATGCTTTTTAAGATTTCCATCTTTCCATCCATCTCCATCTCTCTCGCACTCCCTTAAGCTGAGTAACGGGTATCCGATAGTCGGGGCACCCGACAATAGCGTTCTCTTTAGTTTTATAAAACAAATATTTATCCGAAAGAAAATTATCTGTAAAACAGTAGCACGTTTAATGTTTTTGGTCTAGTTGCGAAGTTTTTTTTTCCAACAGATGGCACTGCAACGTACAGTGATAACAAGAGAGGACGCTATTCGATCAGATATTCGTCCCTCAGCTAAAGGGAGTGCGAGGGAGATGGAGATATGTGCAACCATTTACCACAGCCTACCGGCAGAACTCGGAACTCCTGAAGATTTGCCAATTCGGCAGTAAAACAAGAGAGAACGCTATAGTCGGGTTGGAGTCCCGACTATCTAATACCCGTCACTCAGCTAAAGGGAGTGCGAACGCTGTAGTCGGGTTGGTGTCCCGACTATCTAATAAACGTAACTCAGCTAAAACTTTGATCAGGCATAAGTTTTCAACGAATGGTCCGATTTAAAAAATTTCTTCTACATTTCGATAGGTATTGATAAGCACAACAAAACTGCATTTTTACTTTTCCGAAATATTTAAATTTTTAAAATCGTATTTAAACTTTTGTGGGCGTTAGAGGCGGCGTGGCACCTTTTTGAAATAAACTTGCGCTGCGTAGGAACTCCTGGAATCTGCATGCAAATTGCCAATCGTCTAGCTTTTATAGTTTCCGAAATCTCAGCGTTCATACAGACAGACAGACGGACAGACAGACATGGCTAGATCGACTCGGCTAGTGATCCTGATCAAGAATATATATACTTTATGGGGTCGGAAACGCTTCCTTCTAGCTGTTACATACTTTTGCACGAATACAATATACCCTTTTACACTACGAGTAACGGGTATAATAAGATGGAAACTTGATACTAATAAATATACACTTTAAGATAAACGCTTGTAAGACTTACTGTTCCTAATAAAATGACTTTATATTAAATAAATCAGGGACCGTAAATAATGATTATTTTCGCTATTTTTAAATGAATAAATCATACACTTCCAATCAACATAGAACAAGCATGACTAGCACGTTTTTATCCTTTAAGGATACACTATGAATATCCTTGATGATTTTTAATTTTTAATTGTTATATTTATTCTTCTATTGTTAAACATTATTTTTGAGCAAAAAAAATAAAAATCACAAATAATCATTATTTTTGAGCAAAAAAAATAAAACTCAAAAATAATGATTATTCGTGATTTTTATTTTTTTCGCTCAAAATAAAACTCACCAAGCAACAACTTTTAATCCTTTAAGGATATGGCCAATATTGTCCTATGTCCTTATAAAGGGAACCTAGAGCAACAATTGACAACAACAACAACAACAACAAAACGTATTTTACCTGTGTTTGTTGCAATTATTTAATATAAGGTCAACTGTTACATACAGAGCAGCAGCAGCAGATTTTCAATTTATTATGCATTTATGTATTTTTATAATTTTTATTTAATTAAATAATTAAATTTTTATTTTTATTTAATTAAATAAAAATTATAAAAATACATAAATTTTCAATTTATTATGCTTTTATGTATTTTTATAATTTTTATTTAATTAAATAATTAAATTTTTATTTTTATTTAATTAAATAAAAATACATAAATGCATAATAAATTGAAAATTAATGTACCTAATTGATCTACTGGTTGATCATTATGATGATTATCATTATCATTATTATCATTGTTTTGGTAATTGTGTATATCTGCTGCTGCTGCTCTGTATGTAACAGTTGACCTTATATTAAATAATTGCAACAAACACAGGTAAAATACGTTTTGTTGTTGTTGTGTTGTTGTCAATTGTTGCTCTAGGTTCCCTTTATAAGGACATAGGACAATATTGGCCATATCCTTAAAGGATTAAAAGTTGTTGCTTGGTGAGTTTTATTTTGAGCGAAAAAAATAAAAATCACGAATAATCATTATTTTTGAGTTTTATTTTTTTTGCTCAAAAATAATGATTATTTGTGATTTTTATTTTTTTTTACTCAAAAATAATTATTAGTCTTGATTTAAAAAATTAAAAATCGATAAGTAATCATTACAAAGTAATTTTTAAAATATTACTTATAATGATTACGGTCCCTGAAATAAATACTTGGCTAAACAGCTGTTTCAATTTTTGCTCATAACTTTTTAATGGATTGTCCGATTAAAAAAATGTCTTCTACATTTCGATAGGTATTAATAACCACAACCAAATAGCATTTACACTTTTACAAAATTTCTTAAGTTGCGGCCGCGAGGCCTTCTTAAAAGTCCTTAAATGCGATTGTGGGTAATAGAATGAGTGTGGCTCACTTGCGCTGCATAGGAAGCCCAAGAATATGTGTGGTTAATCCCAACATTCTAGCTTTTGTAGTTTCCGAGATCTCAGCGTTCATACGGACGGACAGACGGACATGGCTAGATCGACTCGGCTAGTAATCCTGATAAAGAATAGAATCACTGTGGACGGCAGTTCACGTAGTGACGAAGCGCACCAGGAGAGTGTGCGAGGCGACTACTATTATATAGCCGCAGAATTGAAAATCTGCTGTTATGTTCCGATCATAATGAGTGATAAATCAATCGAAAGGTATCGCAAAAACTAACAGGATTGCATACCAAGACCTAATCAATTTCAATTGGTTTGGGAGAGAAGGCAGTGAAAGTAAAAATTTTGGAAATTGGATCTGTTGGCGCCGGTGGGGATAAATGGCGCTGTCTATTAGCCGAATTTTATTCATATTGACAATATGATAAAATCCGATGCTCCGTTCAAAAGTTTACCAAAATCAAGATTTTGGGGGTCCTTTCAAAATTTTTTCGCACCATCAACATACAAAAGTTCTAATATCAAATTTTGTGACGAAAAATGCTTTGTCATTCGACTAAACAAATATGCCAACGTTTTGTTTGTCTGGTTCAAGGTCATGGATCCATGTAATAAAACACAGTTTTGTTTTCAATTTCATTTCCAATATTCGGTCCCGCGGCGGTCCGTCTTCAGGGGCTATCAACAAAACACAAATTATAAACAACGTATAAACTAATGTTACAAAAATACATACAATTTTGTTAGGCGACAAAAAAACTGCCGCGGAGTCAAGAGAGTAACTAACCTACGTATTTTTGCTTGTCCAGTAATGCATTTATATATATATGGGCGGTTCTTTTACAAACCGAACACCTTTTCTTGGGTTACATTTTTGATTTGCCTGAAACTTTTTTTTACTTGTACTACTCGGAAAATTAGTAAACATGAGTATCAGGATTTGGCCGAAAAAGAATAATTTTTTTTTTAGAATTTTGAAAAAGTACCCTCTTATTGGCAATCTGAATCTCCGGTTGTAGTAATCCGATTGTCTGCATTAATTGCATTAATTCCTCTAAAACCTCTTCTTTTAAAAAAAAATTTTAAAAACTGATTTTTTAATTTCTTAAGAATAAAAACAAATTAAGATTTTTAAAAATTTTTGTTTCGGGTTCCACACAAAAAATAATTTTTTTTTAAGTGAAACTTTTTTAGACGCGTTATTGATTTTCGGGGACGGAGTAAAGCCGATTCATGGATTCATGACCGTCATGTTTCATGACCGTCACGAAAATCGTACATGTACCGTTATTTTCTTCACCTTCTCTTTGTCCACTTCTTTCCTCTCTTCGATCTGAGCGCGCTCGCACATGGTGCGAGCTCAGCTCTGCTGAGAACGTTAAATATGTTTACCTGTATGTCTCTCTTAAGCGATAGAATGAGATAGCTAGATAGAGACTGTCAAAAATGACGCCCCCAAAAGAGAGCAGATCTAGCGTTGAGACCACTTTAGACCAGTGCACACTGGGGCGCCTAGAACAAAAAGCCTGCCAAAATGGATTTTTTTTTAAGATTTTCCTAAATGTTGCAATGCAACATTAAAACCAATTGAATTCTCTATACAAATCAAAAAGAAAAAGTGATCTGTGAGGAATGGTTCTCCCACTGCAGATTTTTAAAGTTGATTTTTCGAAGTAGAATTTTAGCCAATAAGAAAAAAAAGTATTTTTATACATATTCGAAATTTTTCTGAAAGCGCCTATGGGCCTAAGTTGTATATGTAACGACTGAAATTTTAAGAGCAGCCAGTTCTTAGAATACTGCCTAAAAAAAAATTTTTAAGTGCATAATTACTTTTTTTTAAAATTTTTTAAAAGTGGTCCAAAAAAAATGGGTTTTTTTGATATTCTTGGACGTAAAGTAATGTTACACCCTAGATCCCCGTTTAATTCTTTTTTTTTTAAGTTTAGATATTTAACTACAAATTCTGAAAAAATTAGCCTGCCCTTTTGTGCCTCTTCTGAGAAAACCGCGGTTACAGTTAGCAAGAAATGTTCGTAATTTGAATTGTCGCCAGCCCTGGTTTCTCAGCGCGCACTTACAGCATGAATATTCGACTATTTTTGACTTTTTTTTAAATATGCAATATTTTCTTGGCCGATTCTATGACAGCTATAGAAATCACATACCAATTTAAAACAAAAATCTAAACATTGACGAAAATTGATAAATAATGACTTCATCCCAATTTACATGAGCAAAAATGAAATAGAACCGATATATTCCCTTATGTACTAAACGTTTATATGGAAGCTATAAGATGTAGTTGACCGATTTAAATAATTTTTTTTTTTAAAATCAAGTTAAATTAAACAAAAAATATTGGGAAACTTAGAACCTTATAAGTAATTTATTTATATTTTTATACCCTTGCAGAGGGTATTATGATTTCAGTCAGAAGTTTGCAACGCAGTGAAGGAGACGTTTCCGACCCTATAAAGTATATATATTCTTGATCAGCATCACTAGACGAGTCGATCTAGCCATGTCCGTCTGTCCGTCTGTCCGTTCGTCTGTCTGGCCGAAGCTAGCTTCCTTTCTTTTTTTCTTAAAAAAACTTTTTTTTTTTTTTTTAATTTACTACAACAAAAAAATTACACTAAAAAAATTCACCTTATGATGTTTTTTTACTTATTTAATTGCCTTTAACAATACCCCATCAAAAGATATTCGCTATAGGGCTCCGCTGATTTAGGGCAGACTTTTGGCTTTTTCGCCCCACTGTCACAGTGGTGGCAGACGGACATAAATTTTATTATCGATTACATTCTTAAAACAAGAGAGAACGCTATAGTCGGCTTGGTGTCCCGACTATCTAATACCCGTGACTCGGCTAAAGGGAGTGCGAGGGAGATGGAGATATAAACTTTGATCAGACATAACTTTTTAGCGAATGGTACGATTTAAAAAATTTCTGCTTTATTTCGATAGGTATAACTAAACACAACAGAATTGCATTTATACTTATCTAAAATCTTTAAAAATGTGGGCGCCAGACACATTTTAGTATCGTTTGTGGGCGATTATGGGTGATTGTGGGCGTTAGAGGGGGCGAGGCGCTCGGCTGAAATAAACATGCGCTGCGTAGGAAGCCCAAGAATATGTATCCCAACTTTCTAGCTTTTGCAGTTTCCGAGATCACAGCGTGCATACAGACAGACAGACGGACAGACAGTCATGGCTAGATCGACTCGGCTTGTGATCCTGATCAAGAATATATATACTTTATGGGGTCGGAAACGCTTCCTTCTAGCTGTTACATACTTTTACATACTTTTGCATACTTTTTTTTTTAAAGAAGACATTTTAGAGGAGTTAATGCAAAAGACACGAAGTTTATCGGATTACTACAACCGGAGATTCAGATTTTCAATGAGAGGGTACTTTTTCAAAATTCACGTGTTTTGGCAAACTAAAAAAATTAAAAAAAAAAAAATTTATTTTCGGCCAAATCCTGTTACACGTCTTTTTCGGTATCTATCTTGAAATTTAGTCGAATGTTTGTCGGTATGTTGATGATGTGCAGCATTTCTCATGTGAACCGTTTCTTGTAATGTTGTTCTTGTTGTAACACACCCTCTTCATCGAAATTGGGCAAGTGTCGTTCGCTCGCACAGTGGGCTGCAAGTGCTGTTTTTGGCATATTTAAATTATTGTTGTTTTTATACCCTTGCAGAGGGTATTATGATTTCAGTCAGAAGTTTGCAAGGCTGTGAAGGAGACGTTTCCGACCCTATAAAGTATATATATTCTTGATCAGCATCACTAGACGAGTCGATCTAGCCATGTCCGTCTGTCCGTCTGTCCGTCCGTCTGTCTGTCCGTTTCTACGCAAACTAGTCTCTCAGTTTTAAAGCTATCGGGCTAAAACTTTCCCAAAAGTCTTATATCTATTGCAGGTAGTATATAAGTCGGAACGAGCCGGATCGGACAACTATATCATATAGCTCCCATAGGAATGATCGGGTAAAAAAATGTAAAAAAAATTATATCTTGGGTGTTTTTGAACCTAGAGCCTCCTTCTTTTGGAAATGCCATTTTTTATATAATTCTGAATTTCGAATAAATTTTTTTCAAAATCGGACGACTATATCATATAGCTGCCATAGGAACGATCGAAAAATTAATGGGAATATAATAGGAAATAAATTCTTGCTTCGTTGACTTTTAATGTATTCTCTTCTACTCTGGAATATGACTCTTTTTAAATGTTTTCGAATTTCGATTTTAATTTTATTAATATCGAACAACTATATCATATAGCTGCCATAGGAACGATCGGAAAATTAGTGATTAATAGGAATTATCTGCAAGGGTATATAAGCTTCGGCTGGCCCAAGCTAGCTTCCTTTCTTGTTTTTGTCTGATTTATGGCTCACTATTCTTGTTTTTAATTTCCTTCGTGGTTCCAATATATATTTTAATGCATTTTTGTGAGCCGTCATCAGCAAATGGAATTTTATAAATAACTAGCAAGGTGGGCCGCAGATTCGCCCGCGGAAATTAAGATTAAAAATAACGCAAATATGTAACAACAGTATTATGTCCTACACAAGAAAAAACTTGGTAAAATTAACCAATATAATTGTCAAACAGTGCCCAACCACAAAAATTGTTAATTCTACCAATTAAATAGTTACTTTCACAACAACCAATACACAAATTAGCAAGGACACACACCTAAAACAACAAGAAAACAAGAGAGAACGCTATAGTCGGGTTGGTGTCCCGACTGTCTAATACCCGTCACTCGGCTAAAGGGCGTGCGAGGCAGATGGAGATATAAACTTTGATGAGCCATAACTTTTTAACGAATGGTCCGATTTAAAAAATTTCTTCTACATTTAAGCACATAAGCACAGGGCGGCAGCACTACTACTATTTTGACCGCAGCTGTATGCTTCTATGTTTTTTGACTATGTTTTCTTAAATTTGTTTCTCCCTTAATAAAAATCCTAAAATTATTCTAAGTATGGAGTTTGAAAGATAAAAAGTGTATCTTTTAAAAAACTTTAGCATCGAATAAAACCATGATTCCGTTTGCCTCTGAGAGCTCCGGGAATTTGGCCAATTTCGGCATTTTTCGAACTTTGAGGTCCTTTGGCTAAGAATCCTTGGGTCGGGGAACTTTTTGGAAAACGCAGTTTAACTTGGGAATTCGTAACGAATCCAAAAATATAGCATCCATCGAGGTAAATTTTTGATGCTGTATAGTGTTATCGATATTTGGCAGTATCGATATTTTCGATACTTTATCGTTATCGTATCGATAATATCCATGTTTTCAAAGACAAATTAAAAAAAATTTTATAATTCTGTTAGTAACACGTATTATTAGAAAAAATCGCTGAAATCATTGAGTTGAATTGCGTCACTGATCTCTAGAAAGACACAAATTCTTAGTCAAAAATATGAAATATAAGTTCACGGTTTCTTAGGAATTTTTTTTTTAAATAACCAATGAGGAAATTCTTATATAACACTAGCAAGGTGGGCCGCAGCTTCGCCCGCGTAAATTAAGATAGAAAATATGAATGTATGTATGTAGAATAGCTACATATATTTCCATACCTTTAGCTTTATATCAGCGGTCGGCACACACATACGATGACATTTTGTTTTATATTTGTGTGAGTAATTTGCACTGGGCAGCTCATCGATGTGTGTGTGCAGACCGCTGTTCTACGTTATACGTGAGCGAGCAGCGGCCGGGCAGAACGAAACCCTATGCTCACTTAATAGGGCGCTGCCGACCGCTGCTTTATATTAATAAAGACAGGTGGGGGACGCCGTGAATCAAATTGTTTAAACATTTGCATTTGTAATAAAGAGCGTGAGAATCAATTGGTTTGAATATTTAATGTTCTTTTAATATTATCAATGCGATTTGAATTTTAAATCACAAAAATCGGTTACAAAATGTCTTAAATCTGTTGTGGAAATGTAAATTAAATATTCTTTTAGCAAAAGGATATCAGTATTATCTTGATTTTTTGGATATACATATTTCGTGCGTGTGTGTGTACATAGCAGAGCGAATCATTGTTTATTTTTGTTTTTTACAAATCCAAAGTTTGTAGATAACTCAACATTTGAAAACAAAAGAAAAGATTTGCGATATAATCGATTTTTTAACCGCGCATTTTAAATTTTTTGTGACTGGTATTTTCATTTTTTCCACTGCGCGGTCACACTTAAAATGCTACATACACACATTTACGACTTAATGCAAAGTGCGCCAGCAGAACATACATACATACATATGTGGAGGCCGTGACGTCACGCACAACAAAATTGGAAAACATTGGGGACTTGGTTAAGGAGGCTGAATTTCCAAAAAATTTAAATGCAGTTAGTTGCGGCTATGCCATAAGATTATGATCATAATTTTTTATTATTATTATTTTTTATTATTATTATTATTATTTATTGTTTTGGCTTCCTAACGCTACAAGTTGTATAACTTATAAATTACTGCGCTAGTCACAACGGGTAATCAATTTTAAATTCGAACAAAATTGGTTCTTAAATCTAAGACATACATTTTACATTAATTATTGAAAATACAGAATGGCAAATATAGTTAAATCGAATTTAGAAACAAGGGAAGAGCTTTTAGGGATAAATCGCAACGTTCAAATAGGATAATATAGCTTATAGCAAACTTGAACTGCTATTTTTAAGGTGTGAGAGAAGATTTGTCTTA
Source organism: Drosophila prostipennis (assembly GCA_037075205.1). Lineage (NCBI taxonomy): Eukaryota > Metazoa > Arthropoda > Insecta > Diptera > Drosophilidae > Drosophila > Drosophila prostipennis. The sequence continues at coordinate 30,799 of JBAMCJ010000687.1, forward strand.
AATAGTGGTGCGCTCCTAGTTTCTTTTATGTTATTGGGAAGTTCATTCCACGTTCTAATCGCATTAATAAAAAATTGTCTGTTTGAAAGCAGTAACCTGTGTCGGATGCATATTATATTCTTTGTTCTTGTAGATCTGGTGAATTGTAATTTCTCAAATAAGTATGATGGCGCCCTGGTGTATATAACTTTGTGTAAAAAGATTATTGTTCGGCTTTTAATATAATCTGCTAAGCTAAGGTTAAGTACTCTGTAAGCAAATTGAGTTACATGGTCGGATCTATTCAAATTAAAAATAAAACGAGCAATACTATTGTATGCTGTTTTCAGTTTATGTTGGCTTGCTACATCACAATTTGCATAGATCTCTAGACCATAGAAGAGTGTGGGTATTAGACAAGACATCACAATAACTAGACGCACAGTAACTGGTAAGGAACATTTATCTAGTGACAAGGATCTTATTAGCCCATATGTTTTGCATATCGCTTTATTTACGTGGTCATCCCAGTTCAATGTTCTATTAAATGTGATACCCAGATTTTTACCGGTTTCCACGTACTCAATTGGTGTGTTATTAATCATCAGGGGGGTTAGTGTATTATTACATAACTTCTTTTTAAAAATGATCAAGCACTTTGATTTTGATGGATTGATGGCGAGACCATTGTTATTTGCCCATTCATTTACTTTACCAAGCTCCATTCTACAAATATCTAAACACTCACTAATTCTATTTGAGGGACGACTAACATACATCTGGACATCATCATAAATGGACATTACATG
>JBAMCJ010000688.1:0-23430 GCA_037075205.1 Drosophila prostipennis
CTAGTACTCAGTTGAGCCTAAGAGTTTCACTAGTCGAAAAATATTATTCTTTTAGTGTGACCGAAGTTTTTCGGGGTTCATCGGCGATGCATGTAGCATGGTCTTACTCTCAATCAGCTGGGTTTGTTGGACAAACAGAAAATCAACCAATTTGAGGAATTTACAAAGTTGCAAAATGTTGAGAACCCAAGACGCAAGCTTTAAATTTGCTGTTGGCATGTTAATGTGTATTGCCGCAATAGAGGAGGAGCAGGCCAATAAAAGAAAACAGAGGCGGAGATATTGGGTGAGCCCATATCTGAAGGAACGGTCCCTTAAAGGCCGCTATGCGTCCGACGTAAGTAATATTGCTGGAAAGTAAAGTTATTTTCGTGCACTTATGACTATTTTCTACTACTTTAAAGTTTCAGAACTTGCTCCACACTCCCACAATGTTTTTTGAAAACTTTCACATGCCGGAGAGCAGCTTCAATACGCTTTTTGGATTGGTGGAGCAGTACCTTGTTCCGAAACGGAATTATCGCCCGGATGCTATACCGCTAAAAGCAAAGTTGGCCATCGTTTTAGAGTAATAAGAATATATACATATGTATATGTTAACTCTTGATACCATAGTATTGTATATTAATATTCCTTTGTTAGATTTCTTGCTTCTGGAGACCTGCAACGCCACGTTGGATCCACTTATCGGATCAGCAAGCAACATTTTGGAGTCATCCTGTATCATGTTTGCTCAGCAATTTGGACTGCGTTGCAGGGAGAATTTCCGAAGTGGACGACGGAGAACATGCTGAGCTGGGCCAAAGATTTTCAAGACGAGTGGAACTTTCCATACTGCCTTGGAGCTGTCGACGGAAAGCATGTGGCGATAAAGGCGCCTTGTAACAGCGGAAGCCTTTTTTACAATTATAAGGTATGCACCTTTAAATTGCGAAGATACTTAAATAACAACATCTTCTATAATGCAGGGATTTCATTCAATTGTGCTTATGGCAGTCTGCGACGCTCACTATCGGTTTACCTACATAGAAGCCGGGGCGTTTGGAAGCGAGGGGGATATGAATGCTTTTTCCCACGGCACCCTTGGAGAACGCCTATTATTAGACGATCTGCCGTTTCCAGAGGACAATGTTATAAACGGGCATCGAACTCCGTACTTCATTATCGGTGATGATGCATTTCCCCTTCATAAGCGCATTATGAAACCATATAGTGGCAAGGACCTGCATCGAAAGGAGCGCATTTTTAATTATAGGCTAAGTCGAGCTCGTCGTTGTATTGAGAACGCATTTGGTATTCTCAGTGCAAGGTGGATGGCTGTACAACGTACTTTGCTGAGCAATCCAACCAAGTCTCAAAAGATTATTGCAGCCTGTTGCGCCCTACATAATTTTATGATGAGGAAGAGTCCAACAACTTACACGTTGCAAGATGCACGAAGCGATATCCTTCTCGACCTGCGACCCTGCCGACGAGGTCGCCCCCAGGATTTCAGTAAGGAAATCCGAAACAACTTAAGAGAATATCTAAATGGAGTTGCTGGATACTCTCAAGTACCTTGGCAAGACGAGTCTGCTGGGGTATAAATAAATACAAAAACCAATAAATGGAATATTCAGTTTATGTTTTATTTATATAATTAATTATAATTAAGTGCTTCTTTTTCAGCCCACAGCAGCTGTGTCATTTTCTTTTCCACCTTCGAAGCATCTTCAGGACGCATGCTGTTGAGCTCCGACTCCCAATAAGCCAGCATGGGCCTTGAAGGAGTGGGCGGCTGTTCTGGAGCGGGGTTGTTCCGCTGATGCTGGAGGAAGGTGCCCAGCATGTCAACCATGGCAACAGATGATGCTCTATCGTCCACCTTTCGCTTTTTAGCGGGTTGCCTTCTACCTCCTCCCTATAAAAGAATTCATATAATTAAATAATTGTTAAAATAATATATTTTAATATGGCAACATACGTAGGAATACGATTCCATGTCTTCCGTCAAGACAGCTTCCATTTCTGCCTCCGCTGCCATGTAGCTATGAGTTGTGGAGTCTAGCGACTCCTCCATGGATAGCTCTTCGGAAATAGAGTTTTTGGTAGTTCTACAAAGAAGTACTTATATTAGTACAACTTAAACAAAATCAATTGGCCAGAACCTACTTGCGTTGGGAAGACACGTCGGGCAGAAAATCCATGAAGGGAGCGAACTCCCACTCGCCGTGGTCCTGTGCTCCACTCGGCTTATCGAGTGGATCTCCTCCAGCACTTCCACTCTTTTGCACCTTCGCCTTGGTGTGGTACTTGCGGCTGTCACGGAGGGACTTCCACGCCAGCTTGCAACTTTCCACTAAAAATAGTTATATAGTTATATATAGTTATATATTTAATAAAACACAATTATAACTTACAATCTTTGTCCATGACCAGCGCAATCTCCTCCCAGGTCCTCTTCATAAACACAGAATCAAAGTGTTTACTGTGTGTGAGGTCCCATAACACTGGCCGACACTCCACAGCTTGGATAAGTTTTATTTTTTCATCTGCGGAAAACTCCTGCAGGCGCTTCCTCCTTGTTTTTTGCGCTTTTCCTTCCATTTTAATTTTTGACTTTTCTCACACACACACAATCAAAGATCAAATTTTGTATTCTTTGGTCGGCAGCTAAAGGCGTTCATCGGAATTCATCAGCTAAATCTAGTATATTTGTGGTATTTTCTTACTATTTCCTTAGCTCAACTGAGTACCGAGGTGGGAAAAAGTCCCCGGCTAAAGGCGTTAGCTACCTATTTGCCTCTCGCTTACTCCTATGCTTAGCTAGCAGTTTTCGTCGTACTGAGTACTAGGCTTAACTCTTAATACTCGTTGTACTAGAAATATACTAGGTCCAGAATAAAAGTGTGGTATTGAATTACGACTGAATTTTATAAAATGTGAATTCTGTAGTATTAATGTTATACTAAATACTAAAAAGTTCATATTTTGTATCAATAGTTTATAATTAATGTACGAATATTTTATTATTAGTCCGCTTTACAAGGGGGCAATTGTAAGCGAAAATTAAGGTTCAGGGTCAATTTCGATTTTTCCACTCCCGTAAGCTGTTTGCTCCTTTCTCTCCTTTCCTTGCCCTTGAATTACTAAATCGAAGTCGCATGAAGAGGATATTGTAATGAAATATTGACGTATTCGGGTCGTATTCGCAAGCTTGTCGCAGCTGCAAGCCGGGCCAACAAAAGCAAAACGGAAAGCACAAGAAAAACAAGAAAGGAAGCTAGCTTCGGCCAGCCGAAGTTTATATGCCCTTGCAGATCATTTCTATTAATTTACAAATCGCAAAAATGTTAAATTTCCTATTATTTCTCATTAATTTCCCGATCGATTTTAAAAAGAGTCATATCCCAGAGTAGTAGAGAATACAATAAAAACAACGAAGCAATAATTTTTTTCCTATTATATTCCCATTATTTTCCGATCGTTCCTATGGCAGCTATATGATATAGTCGTCCGATTTTAATAAAATTTTATTCGAAGTTCAGAATTAGATAAGAAATGGTATTTCCAAAAGTAGGAGATTATATGTTAAAAAGCACCCAAGATATTATTTTTATACCCGTTACTCGTAGAGTAAAAGGGTATATTGTATTCGTGCAAAAGTATGTTACAGGTAGAAGGAAGCTTTTCCGACCCTATAAAGTATATATATTCTTGATCAGGATCACTAGCCGAGTCGATCTAGCCATGTCCGTCTGTCCGTCCGTATGAACGCTGAGATCTCAGAAACTACCAAAGCTAGAAAGTTGGGACTACCAACACATATTCTTGGGCTTCCTACGCAGCGCAAGTTTATTTCAGGTGTGCACCACGTCCCCCTAACGCCCACAATCGCCCATATTCACCCACAAACGATACTAAAATGTGTCTGGTGCCCACATTTTGAAGATTACGAAGAAGTATAAATGCAATTTTGTTGTGTTTAGTTATACTTATTGAAATGTAGAAGATTTTAAATCGGACTATTAGTTAAAAAGTTATGCCGGATCAAAGTTTTATATCTCCATATTCCTCGCACTCCCTGTAGCTGAGTAACGGAAAGTTTCATCTTGATAGCTTTAAAACTGACAGACTAGTTTGATTAGAAACAGACGGACAGATAGACGGACATGGCTAGATCGACTCGTCTAGTGATCAAGAATATATATACTTTATGGGGTCGGAAATGTCTCCTTCACTGCTTTGCAAACTTCTGACCGAAATCATAATACCCTCTGCAAGGGTATAATAACAAACGCGACAGCTGCACAAAAGTTTTTACTTTGAAATATAAATAAAAATCAATTTGAGGTGCATTTTACAGCGCCGAAACTCAAACATGGCGGGCTTCAAAAACAGTTCGTTCAGAGGCGGGGAGCTGAAAATGGTTATAGGGGGTCTTGTCAGGGATGTGCCTCTTACGCAAGCAAATGTCGGCAATAGTTTACAAATGCCGTAGGGGAAAGCCCGGCGGGGACTTCGTCTTAGTACCGTGTGTTATGCACCTAAAAAAAATTGGAATCAAAGTAATGATTTTATTATTGACTTTATGCATTTTATAAGAGTAAACTTTAATGGCTTTCCCCTAATGGAAGCAGTAAGAACCAATTTCATTTTGATTTAATAACAATATTTGCAAAAATGTAATGTTATATACATATAATAAACCAAATGATAATACAACATGATGACAATTTTTGTTGGAATTGCTGCCAAAAAACATGAGCTTGAGTTCCATATGGTTTAAGCTGTAAAACGATTTTCGGTGCTGTGATTTTTCGCGATTCCCGTTCCATGGGCACACGTGCTATTTGCTCACGTGTTTATGGAAATTGAGCAACGTATTTCAAGTATTTCGAGGAGCGTCAGCCCAAAGCGCCGTTTATTTGCTGACTCGGGACAAAGGAGAAAAAGGCAAGAAAAATGCGCATGAAAATTTCACTGATTACGTATTTGCAAAGGAGCAGGCAGCAAACAAGACGAAGTGGGTGTCTCAAACTTTTCGGCAAACAAGAATCTATTAGTCGCATTAGACTCGGCAGGATGCGCCCCTCAGCCGAAGTCTGCAGTCTGGAATACGGGGTGTCCCCACATCAGTTTATGTAGCTTCAGAGGTGTCCGTACCAGTGGTCAGAGTTCGATGCTGAGCACGTGCATATACACGTGCAAATTGGAAACGCAAAACGGGTTCTCCTCCAAGTGGGGCATTGCCACTACAGTGAGCTGTCTGAATTATGCAAACAATCGGTGAAGACAGGTGTCCTCCTATTGAACTCTATAGGAGTCGTATAAATGTCGAGGGTTGGTGATTAAAGTTAGCGTGCCTATTTTACACTCTTTGTGTTGCAACCAAACTAAAATTGCATTTTTTCAAGTTAAATAATCTGAAAAGAAATTGAGTAAAAATTATATAAAATCGGGAACCAATTAGTCGGTTACGAAGATTAAAACTGGAGGTGAAAGTCGTTTTGAGAAAACACATTCTGGATTGATAAATTTAATCAAAACAAATGTACAACATTTTGAACTAATTTACTACCACATTTTTTAAATATCTTACAGATTTGCCGAAAGGATGATGTAGAATGTCTCCAGTGTGCAGTACCACCACGAGAGTCTCTCCAGCTACTTTGATTCGGATTGCATACGTTTTGCCGCTTCAACAGAGGCGACTGGAACAGCTGCTACCGCAGCTCCTGCTCCCGATCCTAGGGTGTCCTACTGCTCCTTGCGCTAGTTGCTGCGTCTTTTACTGGTTCTGCTGCTCCTGCTGCCGCTGGCCATAATTCAAATTTGCAGTTTTCTATGCTAATTCGTTTTATATCGTCGGGAAGAAGACGGTGCCCTTGGATCTGGCCGCAGAAAGTGTGCTGGAAATTTATGCAGCCCTGGCATATGTGGTGTCCCTTGAAAAAGGAGTGTTTGAAATTCAAATTCGAAATATGGAATACGGAATGTGGAATGTGGAATGCGGGATGCGGAGTTCCGAATCCAAAGGACCATCAGGCGACAAGTGAAATGTGCAGAAAACACGCGACATTTGCATTTTGCCTGACCCTCGAAGGCGGCGCCAGCTGTTTTCATTATGCCAATTTGTCTTGGCCTTCCCATGCCTCGAAGTCGCCCGGCATAATTATGTAAGCAGCTGTCGGGGCCTTCCATTCCCCTCCTGGCCCTTTCTTGTTTTCGGACATTTAAGCTGGCTTATGCTTCTGTTTTATGGTCGGAAAGGCAAGCTCCCAGGTGGGTATGTGTGGCAACACTTCCACTTCCACATCCACTTGGCGTTCGGGCTGGTATGACCACCCATAAACTGGCCAATATAACAACGAATCCAGAGACTTCAACAATGTCCAGTAATCTCCCCGTCTCGCGTGACCTCTAAATGATTGATTCGATTTTAATGCGTATCGAAATTTATTATTATTTGGCTGGCTCAGTAATTAGTTGTAGTCAGTAGTTGCCAACTGGGGAGCCGGATATCCTTTTTCAGTTTCAGTTTACGATGGCTCTTCCGCAGCTTCGACTTGGCCGGGATCCAGGACTTCGCCGAATACGAATACAAATATGGCTACGATGGTGCCGGAAGTACTCTTTTATTCTTACTTAAAAAATGAAATCTAGATTGCTCTTTTGCTGAAGGAGTGACACATCTAAAAGAAAATCACTTCGAAAAAAAATCATTTCCAAGGCTTTTATAAATCCATATAATATACATATTCAAGGGATTCTTATGCGTCGCAAGGATGTTTTAGCCGAACGCCACGCCAACACCAATGCCCACAATCGCCTTTAAAGCCCTTAAAATAAGCCTAATGTAAATGCGATTTTATTGTTTATTAATACCTAACGACATGTTTAGTTATACCTATTGTCATGCCAAAACGAGGACGGAAGCTAACTTGGGCAAGCCAAAGTTTTAATACCCTTACCGTTTTCACGAATGAACATTTGACTAGAATAGCAAAATTAATTAATAAAGAACAAAATATTTAATAATTTAAAAAAATTACATTTTTAAATTTTCACCCTGTTGTTCCTATGGGAGCTATAGGATATAGACGTCCGATCGGTACGCACTTTTACCCAGATCAAGGTATGCTAAAAAAAAAAATAGAGTAAAAGGGTATATTGTATTCGTGCAAAAGTATGTAAAAGGTAAAAGGAAGCGTTTCCGACCCTATATCGTATATATTCTTGATCAGGATCACTAGCCGTCTTTCCGTACACACAAAAAAAAACTTGGTAAAATCAACTATTATAATTGTCAAACAGTCCCCAACCACAAAAAATAGTCAATTCTACTAAGTAAATAGTTACTTTCACTACAACAAATACACACAATTAGCAAAGACACACACCTATATCCTTGACAAAATTGACCATTTTTTGTGGTTGGGGACTGTTTGACAATTTTTTTTTGTGTGTATGAACGCTGAGATTTCGGAAACTATAAAAGCTATAGCTTTTATATATATCTTCTATAGAAGATTGGCAAAAAGGTACCACGACCACAATCTGTGGCGCCCACAGTTTCGATGCCATGAGGAAAATAGTAACTGATATGTAGGGGACTGTAGGGTAATGTGACGAACGATTCGTTTTTTTAATGTAACTTTTAACTTTGGAGTCGAAATTCCAACGCAGCCAAATCCCACAGCGTTTGGCGTGAACCCTTCTTTTTTTGCACTTTCAAAAGTTGTAGGGTAATGTGACGAACGATTTGTTCTTTAATGTAACTTCTCCAAAAATCAATATTTTCTAAAAGTGTGAAAGCAGAAAGTTGCTTACATCTACTGAGCATATTTTTGTAAAAGTACGATTCGAAATTTCATCGGAGTTAAATCCCACAGCTTTTGGTGTGAGCCATCCTTTACTACTGACGGCACCACTAAAAACAATACAAAACTAAAACAAAACTGAAGCATTTACTGTTATCTAGTAATATTAAAGTTTTCTACACAAAATCATCAACCATAACAATTAAAATTCTTGAATAAAAAAAATTTGTCACCATACAATATTAAATGTTCGTCACAATACCCTACAAGGTACACTTGGAGCAAAAACGGAGTCACTCTCAAACGGCGCAAAATAAAAAAACGCCAAGTACCAAAAACTGTTCATAAAGATCTCATTTATACGTGTATATATTTATTTGATTTTATTTTCAACACATCTTTACTCTGGCACGTCTGAAACACAAATAAATTGAATAGGTTTGCTAATTTGCGCGCCACCTTTTTAGAAAAAAACCCTCACGAAGAAATTACGGGACTTCTTATTAATATTACTGTAAAAACATTGTCGACACGATAAGGGGAGACGACTACATTTATTTGGAATTTTTGTGGTGACGTCATATATGAGATTCGACGAGTTCGTCACATTACCCTATTCGTCACATTACCCTACACTCCCCTTCATATTTGTTTCGTCAATACCTATCGATTTGCCTAATAACAGTTTGCCACGCCCACTCTAACGCCCACAAACCCATTAAAGGCTTACGGGCTAGTACTCAACCCAACAAAAAGTCGTCCAAAGCCAAAAACTTCATATAAAAACAAGAGAGAACGCTTTAGTCGGGTTGGTGTCCCGACTATCTAATACTCGTCACTCGGCTAAAGGAAGTGCGAGGGAGATGGAGATATAAACTTTGATCAGCTATAACTTTTTAACGAATGGTCCGATTTAAAAAATGTCTTCTACATTTCGATAGGTATTGATAAGCACAACAAAACTGCATTTTTACTTTTCCGAAATATTTAAATTTTTAAAATCGTATACAGATACATTTTAGTATAGTTTGTGGGCGATTATGGGTGATTGTGGGCGTTAGAGGGGGCGTGGCACCTTCTGGAAACAAACTAGCGCTGCGTAGGAACTCCAAGAATCTGTATGTCAAATACCAATCCTCTAGCTTTTATAGTTTCCGAGATCTCAGCGTTCATACGGACGGACAGACAGACAGACAGACGGACAGACGGACATGGCTATATCGACTCTGCTAGTGACCCTGATCAAGAATATATATACTTTATAGGGTCGGAAATGCTTCCTTCTAGCTGTTACATACTTTTGCACGAATACAATATACCCTTTTACTCTACGAGTAACGGGTATAAAAACGTCACAAAATTTTTGGTGGCAAAATTTTGGTTAAAGTTTTTGGACGGAAAAAAAAATACTAAAATACTGCTCAAGAAATAATTCATTTTACATATGTATTTCTTGAGCTATCGATCAATTCCGACAACAACCTAGTTAAATCCTTAACGAAAATCGCTAAAATATACTCTCAAAGGCAGAAGACTAATTACAATGATTATCGAGTACTGTAACAATGGATTATACGGTTGATTTCGCTTGTAAAATACAAGTAAAAAATTTGAATTTTAGGTTTGTTTATGTTTATTATTACCAAATTAATCAACACTGGACCATCAAGAAATAATTGACTGAAAATAGTATTTTTTTTTGGGCCAGTTTTTGTTCGGTTGAGTACTAGCGCTAAACCTGGCTAGCGCCTACATTTCCGCCTTTCATGGCCAGTGGTACCAATTCCATGAATTGAAGCATTTCCGACCCTATAAAGTATATAAATTCTGGATCAGGGTCACTAGCCGAGTCGATTTAGCCATGTCCGTCGTACCGTCTGTCTGTCTATCCGTCCGTATGAACGCTGAGATCTCGGAAACTATAAAAGCAAGAAGATTGTCCTTTTGGCTGCAGATTCTAGGAGTTCCTACGCAGCGCAAGATTGTCTCAAAAGGGTGCCACGTCCCCTCTAACGCCCACAATCGCTTATATACGATTTTAAAAATTTCAATATTTCGGAAAAGTAAAAAAATGCAGTTTTATTGTGTTTATCAATACCTATCAAAATGTAGAAGAAATTTTTTAAATCGGACCATTCCACTATGGGAAAAAGTCAATTTTTATACCCTTGCAGAGGGTATTAAGATTTCAGTCAGAAGTTTGCAACGCAGTGAAGGAGACGTTTCCGACCCTATAAAGCAGTGGCGGATCTAGGATTTTTTTGTGGGGGGTGATATCAGAACAATTTTTTTGTTGCATACTTTTTGAATATGTAAATTTCTTTTATTTTTCACCCGAGTGGGGGGTGATATATCACCCATATCACCCCCCGTGGATCCGCGCATGCTATAAAGTATATATATTCTTGATCAGCATGACTAGACGAGTCGATCTAGCCATGTCCGTCTGTCCGTCTGTTTCTACTCAAACTAGTCTCTCAGTTTTAAAGCTATCGGGCTAAAACTTTCGCAAAAGTCTTATATCTATTACAGGTAGTATATAAGTCGGAACGAGCCGGATTGGACAACTATATCATATAGCTCCCATAGGAATGATCGGGGAACAAAATGTAAAAAAATTATATCTTGGGTGTTTTTGAACCTATAACCTCCTACTTTTGGAAATGCCATTTTTTATCTAATTCTGAATTTCGAATACATTTTTTTCAAAATCGGACGACTATATCATATAGGTGCCATAAGAACGATCGGAAAATTAGTGATTAATAGGAATTATCTGCAAGGGTATATAAGCTTCGGCTGGCCGAAGCTAACTTCCTTTCATGTTTTGGCATGCATTCGTTAAAAAGTTACGCCCGATCAAAGTTTTTATCTCCATGTCCCTCGCACTCCCTTTAGCTGAGTAACGGGTATTTGATAGTCGGGGACCCGACCCGTTCTCTCTTGTTTTCCGATCGTTTCTATGGCAGCTATATGATATAGTAGTTCGATATTAATACAATTAAAATCGAAATTTGAAAATGTTTAAAAAGTGTCATATCCCAGAGTAGAAGAGAATACAATAAAAACCACCGAAGCAATAATTTATAATTATAATTTAATTTAGCTTTCTTATTATATTGCTAATAATTTTCCGATCGTTCCTATGGCAGCTATATGATAAAGTCGTCCGATTTTGATACAAATTTATTCAAAATTCAGAAGTAGATAAAAAATTGTATTTCCAAAAGTAGAAGTTGATATGTTCAAAAACACCCAAGATATAATTTTTTTCATTTTTTTCCCGATAATTCCTATGGGAGCCCGATTTGCCCGATTTTATTTTCCACTCATCTTGCTCTAGCACTGCTGAAACACAAGTAAATTGAATAGGTTTGCTAGTTTGCGCACCACATTTTTAGCGAAACAAGAGAGAACGCTATAGTCAGGTGCCCCGACTATCAGATACCCGTTACTCAGCTAAAGGGAATGCGAGGGAGATATAAAACTTTGATGACTCATAACTTTTTAACGATTGGTCTGATTTAAAAAATTTCTTTTACATTTCGATAGGTATAACAAAACACAACAAAACGGCATTTATACTTCGCCGAAATCTTTAAAAATATGGGCGCCAGACATATTTTAGTATCGTTTGTGGGCGTTAGAGGGGGCGTGGCGTTCGGCTGAAATATTCTTGCGCAGCGTAGGAAGCCCAAGAATATGTGTTGGTAATCCCAACTTTCTAGCTTTTATAGTTTCCGAGATTTTAGCGTTCATCCGGATAGACAGACGGACAGACGGACAGACGGACATGGCTAGATCGACTCGGCTAGTTATCCTGATCAAGAATATATATACTTTATAGGGTCGGAAACGCTTCCTTCTCCCTGTTACATACTTTTGCACGAATACAATATACCCTTTTACTCTACGAGTAACGGGTATAATTACCTCACGAACAAATTACGGGACTTCTTATTAATATTACTGTAAATACATTGTCGACACGATAAGGGGAGACGACTACATTTATTTGGAATTTTTGTCGTGATGTCATATATGTGATTCGTCGAGTTCGTCGCATTACCCTACACTCCCCTATATATTCTTGATCAGCATCACTAGACAAGTCGATTTAGCCATGTCCGTCTGCCCTTCTGTCCGTCTGTCTGTTTCTAAGCAAACTAGTCTCTCAGTTTGCAGGTAGTATATATGTAAGTGGGAACCGGCCGGATCAAACAAATATATTCTATAGCTCCCATAGGAATAATCGGGAAAAAAATGTAAAAAAAATTATATCTTGTGTGTTTTTGAACATATACCCTACTTTTGGAGATACCATTTTTTATCTTATTCTGAATTTCGAATAAATTTTTATTATATTTATATTTATTATATTTACTATATCATATAGCTACCATAGGAACGATCGGAAAATTAATGGGTATATACTTAATAGAAAATAAATTATTGCTTCGTTAGTTTTTATAGTGTTCTCTTCTACTCTGGGATATGACTATTTTTAAATGTTTTCGAATTTCGATTTTAATTTTATCAATATCGAACTACTATATCACATAACTGCCAAAGGAACGATCGGAAAATTAGTAATTAATAGGAACTATCAGCAAGGGTAAGTAATTTTTTAAAGAACTGCCCGTTTGGAACAAACCTGCCTTATTCCAAAAATATTCGAATTTGGTCGATACTTCGTCTCAAATTGAAAGAATTTGTTCTTCAAAACCTTAATCAACTTTTCACATTGCATGCTGGAACATTACAAAACGGGAAGACAAAAATATCGATCAAAATATAATGATTATTTTTTTTGCTTTATTTTTTCGCTCAAAATATAGCTCAAAAGGTCGATATCTCCTTTCTCAGATGTTTCTTTGGACCTATTTTTGTGCAGCATTATACAGTAAATCCCGACGAACTCAAAAAAAACATTTTTAGATTTGCAAAAAAAATGTTTAAAAAATAATTTCATATATAAATTGAAAACAAATTGCTGGCACAGCGTGAACAACTTTTGCCAGCATTAATAAATATGGGTAGGAAAACTTTTTTGTCTCCCAATATTCCATTATATTCTTATTAACGTCAACTGGCTTTGGGTTGTAGTTGTCAATCTCTCGGTGAGCAGCCTTAACGAGTTCACTATAGCTGTCTTCTACGTCCTCGTCCCCTGAGGCAACCTCAATAGTAATAAGAAACTCAAGTAAGAGCGAGCAAGTATTTGATTCCTCGAGCGGTTGCGCATCGTGTACTCCTATTTGCGAACTTGTGGATGGTTGAGCACTATCACTGCACGACGGGGAAACCTATGAACAAAATTGTAAATAATGTTTCCTTTTTAGTACTATAGTTTGTATAAAACTTAACAGAACAAATAAAAATTAAGACAAAGATGCTGTAATCTGATTAACAACTGCAAGTTAACAGGTTATTAAATTATGATCATAGACAGTTGCGGTCAATATAATTTTATTTATAAAGCGTAAAACTTCAAAAATGTTTACTTTTTACTTTTGAAACTTAATTTAAAATTAAAATTTAAATACAAATTTTAAGGCTTCTGAACAACTTTATTTACTTGCCCTTTTAAATATGTAAATTATGTAATAAATTAATTTTCTGATTAAAACCATTACGATTTTGAATTTTTATATTTTCTCACCTGTTACTCCATGTTGAGAATTTGAACTATTAAGGGCCGTTTTCTCGTCCGTACTTCAATTTGCCTGCCGGGACAACGGAGCGATAAACAAGAAATGGTTTACTCGTCCTTATGTTAGCGCAGGTAGCGACAAATTTTGTCGGGGTACTTCTTCCACCCTTTCAAATTTGTGCAGGTGGATTTGTGCGGACATTTGCAAGTGTTGCCAGACATTCAAGCGTTGTCAATCAGGCTCCACTCATCATTCGAAAACAGCTGATTCAATTTACAGTTAAATATAAATTAAAATTGTTAAAGTAAAAGTAATCAAATTTATTCTAAAAATGAATTCCCGAGCGATTTATCTTTAAACTCTGTGGGATATCGTCGAATTGTCTGAAGTGCGAACTTATCTACGCAGATGTCAAGGCCAAAGCAATTACTTCGAACATTACAGTAATGAAGAATTTGTTAAATGGTTTCGCTTGTGTAAAAGCTCGGCTCTATTTGTTTTGCAAAAAATTGTTTTGCGACTTGAATCTAAAGTAAAGTAGTAAGTGCATTCATTTGGTTTAACTAATTTCATATAATCAAAAACCATTATTACAGGGAAACGACAATACAGCCATTTGTTAAGCTTCTAATAGCACTTAGTTTCCATGCAAGCGGCAGTTTTCTTATTACTGTTCTACAAGAATTGCCTCCTGTTTATCGGTATAATTTTTACCGCGAGTTTTCTTTCTGTCGACCTTGGTTATTTATTAGTTAGAAATTTTGTTTATATTATCAGCTGTTAGTGGGACTGTTTTCCGGTATTTTTCGATAGTTTTTCGACTAATTTTTGACAATTAGTTAAGTCTTCTGTTGTGGGGTTGCCACCTTGTCTCAAATTAGTTCGCCTTTTATTTGGAGTTTTAAATGACGGACGAGAAAATCAAACCCGATTTACCGCCTGGATAAATTTATCCTTCCATTAGCTAAATTCTACTTTGCAGGACGGACGAGAAAACGGCCCTAAAAGTTTAAGTTGAGCTTTAGCCAGCATCAAACTTATTGAATTTTTTAGCAAAACCCTTCTTATTCGGGGCCAAATAAACACTGCAGACGACAGCGTTGTTCCCTAACAGAGCTTCTTCTCGAGTTTTAATGCACGACTTCAAAATGATGCTACTTATATAGCTTACTGCTCCAATTGTCAGTTTAAGCTCTAACCACAGCTTGTAAAAGTCACCCATATATAGTTGGGTGCTTTGTAGTTTTTGCGTGGCAATGTCAACCAATACTTTCAGTTCCTCCCATTCGCTACATGTTAGGTTTATATTAGGGTCAAAGTGACCTTCACAAAACTGTTCAAAACTTAACAATTTCTTGAGCATCGAATAAGATGAGTTCCAGCGCGTAGGAACATCAAGCTGAGGATGTGGCAGAGACTTTTCCTTAATTAAAGGCTGGTATGCAGGAGTTCTCAAGATCTTAGCAATCTTTTGGGCATTGTTAATAACATCAAGTGACTCCAGCTTTTGAAAAAAGTCTTTAATAGCGAGCTGTAATGTGTGTGCAGCACACTTAACTGTTTGAATTGAGTGAATCCGTATGCCCTTAAGAAGGTTTTCATCATCCAACCATTGCTCACTTTCATCTTCATCCTCAAAAAAGAATTAAGGTCTTCTTCATCACCATCGACCGACAGGCCCAGGAGATCAACTGCTTTGGTCATGTTACGCCCGTTGTCTGTTGTTACGGCATGTATTTGGTTTTTAGTTAGGCCAAAGCCATTCAAAATGAAAGTTACCTCTGTGCACACATTTTGGCTAGTATGCTTGTTATTGCGCTCTATGAGTCCCAGAGTGCATACAAAAATTTCGCCTCTGTTATAAAATTGAGCATTTACTCAAAGAATGCCACGATTACATCGAGTGGCTGTATCCATTTTTAAGCAAATAATTATACCCGTTACCCGGTATATTGTATTCGTGCAAAAGTATGTAACAGGTAGAAGGAAGCGTTTCCGACCCTATAAAGCAATGACCGTAACAGTTATAATTATACCCTTGCAGAGGGTATTATAATTTTGGTCAGAAGTTTGTAACGCAGTGAAGGAGACGTTTCCGACCCCATAAAGTATAAATATTCTTGATCAGGATCAATAGGGGAGTCGATATAGCCATGTCCGTCTGTCTGTCTGTATGTCTGTTTCAATACCGTGTGCGAGCTCAGTTTAAAAGCTAGCGACTTATAACTTTCACAGTCGTCCTAAAACATGTGTACGTAGATCAAGTTTGAAAACCGACCCGATTGGACGTCTATATCCTATAGCTCCCATAGGAACAATCGGATATAGCTTTCAAACAAGAGAGAACGCTATAGTCGGGTGCCCCGACTATTAGACACCCGTTACTCAGCTAAAGGGAGTGCGAGGGAGATGAAGGATATAAAACTTTGATCAGGCCTAACTTTTAAACGAATGGTCCGATTTAAAAAATTTCTTCTACATTTCGATAGGTATTGATAAGCACAACAAAACTGCATTTTTACTTTTCCGAAATATTAAAATTTTTAAAATCGTATATTAGCTATTGTGGGCGTTAGAGGGGGCGTGGCACCTTCTTGAAACAAACTTGCGATGCGTAGGAACTCCAAGAATCTTCATGCCAAATACCAATCCTCTAGCTTTTATAGTTTCCGAGATCTCAGCGTTCATACGGACGGACAGACAGACAGACGGACAGACAGACATGGCTAGATCGACTCGGCTAGTGATCCTGATCAAGAATATATATACTTTATGGGGTCGGAAAAGCTTCCTTCGGTCAAAAT
Source organism: Drosophila prostipennis (assembly GCA_037075205.1). NCBI lineage: Eukaryota > Metazoa > Arthropoda > Insecta > Diptera > Drosophilidae > Drosophila > Drosophila prostipennis. Next base: position 16,261 of record JBAMCJ010000688.1, read on the forward strand.
TTGTCGTTTTCAGGATATTTTGCGCAGTATATAAGCTATTGTCATGAAACTTTCCAAATCTTATTCTTTTATGCACACCTTGAAAAAAGCGCGTGCCGATCGGACGACTATATCCTATAGCTCCCATAGAAACAATAGGGTGAAAATTTTAAAAATTTTATTTTTTCCAATTAAAAAATGTTATGTTGTTTATTAATTTATCTTGCTTTTCTAGTCAAGTTTTCATTCGTGAAATCTGCAAGGGCATTAAAACTTCGGCTTGCCGAAGTTAGCTTCCGTCCTCGTTTTTAAAATTAAAATCACAATTTAACAGTTATACTCTGATTTTTATTTTAAAAGTCAAAGCATAACAGTTATTCTGTGATTTTTATTTTGGCATAACAGCTATTCAATGATTTTTATTATAAAAAATCAAAACCAAATATCTTTTAAACCACGTGGAATACAAAAAAACGGAAAACGCACTTTCAGTTTTCGGATAAATACCTTTCATATGATATATCACATGTCCATTAAAAACAAATGTTCAGGATTCTAAAATTAATATTATTAATATGCAATATATTAGGTTGTCAAAAAAGCCTTGCGGTATTTTTGCTAGTTGGCGTTTTAAAACCATTTCAAAAACAAGAAAGGAAGCTAGCTTATAAGCCTATTAATTACTAATTTTCCGATCGTTACTATGGCAGCTATATGATACAGTAAATATTGAAAAAATTTAAATCGAAATTCGAAAACATTTAAAAAGAGTCATATCCCAGAGTAGAAGAAAATACAATAAAAACCAAAGAAGCAATAATTTATAATTAATTTTAATCGTCCGATTTGGATCAAATTAAATTCAAAATTTAGAGTTATTAAACAAGAGAGAACGCTATAGTCGGGTTGGTGTCCCGACTATCTAATACTCGTCACTCGGCTAAAGAAGTGCGAGGGAGATATAAACTTTGATCAGCTATAACTTTTTAACGAATGGTCCGATTTAAAAAATTTCTTCTACATTTCGATAGGTATTTATAAGCACAACAAAACTGCATTTTTACTTTTCCGAAATATTTAAATTTTTAAAATCGTATATAAGCTATTGTGGGCGTTAGAGGGTGCCACTTCTGGAAATAAACGTGCGCTGCGTAGGAACTCTAAGAATCTTCATGCGAAATACCAAACCTCTAGCTTTTATAGTTTCCGAGATCTCAGCGTTCATACAGACAGACAGACAGACGGACAGACGGACAGACGGACATGGCTATATCGACTCGGCTAGTGACCCTGATCAAGAATATATATACTTTATGGGGTCGGAAACGCTTCCTTCTAGCTGTTACATACTTTTGCACGAATACAATATACCCTTTTACTCTACGAGTAACGTGTATAAAAAGTGTTATTCCCAAGCGTAAGAGGTTATATGTCAAAAACCACCGAAGCTATAATTAAAAAAAAATTTTCGAATATTCCTAAGGGAGTTCAAACGAATCTAACAGGTTTCCGAAGTTATAATTTTATATATATTCTTGATCAGAAACACTGGCAGAGTCGATCTTTCCATCTACGTCATTTTTTCCGCGTGAACACAGAGATTTATAAAAACAGATTCTTAAGACTGTGATCTAACGCAAGTTTTTTTCCACACTCGCCACGCCCACTCGAGCGGTATAAATATTATTTATTTATTTTGTCAATACGGACCCAGAAAATTGTTAAAATTGGATCATTAGTAATTAAGCTTCGATAAATTATGATCACTGCCAGTAGATGGCAAAAACAGGGGTCAGTAACGTCACTGCTAGTATCAGTTAATTATCATTAAAAAAGTAATGCTAAGCAGTTCAATATTTTTCAAAAAGTAATGCCAATGTAGAAGAAATTTTTTAAATCTTACCATTCATTAAAAAGTTATGCGCGATCAAAGTTTTATGTCTCCATCTCCATACTCCCTTTAGCTGAGTAACGGGTATCTGATAGTCGGAGCACCCGACCTAAGAGAATATAAACACCAAAAGGGGTAATGCCCATACAACTGAATATACGGTAGAGTTGGTGTGGATTCAGAAAGTGGCTCTTCAGTTCCAGAAATCCATTTTTACCAGTGACAGGTCATTTGTCCCTCGTGACGCACTCATGACATCACATAGAGAAAATTGTATGGGAGTTCCGCTTTTTCACTCGGGACAGCTCAAATAAAATTTTTTCGAAGTCACCTGTGATATCACCAGTGCCTTATACGAATTTGGCATATGAGATGTCATCACCCCGTGACACCTTGTCACCTTGTGTTATTCCAACGAAGAAGCAAGCTCTCGATTAAAAACAAGCTTCTTCTGTACAAGGCGATATTAAAACCATGGATGTACGGGATTGAGCTCTGGGGCACTGCCGCAAGCACCAACATCAAGAAACTCGAAAGAAACACGCCTTTCTATGTGCGCAACACTACAATAAAACGAGACCTGGAACTGCCTTTTGTAGTAGAAGAAGTGGCGAAGCACAGCAGCAAACACCTGGACAAGATGCAAATCCATGAGAAACCCCTAGCTACAAGCACTCTGAACCAACAGCCTCGACGTCTGAGGAGATGGCACCCAACGGACCTGCCCTTCAGGGTTCCATAAGGCCCAGAGTTAAGAATGACGATTTTATTACACATCACACTTTACACAACCACTTCCCTTTATTACACTCCCTGTTAACACATCTACACAAAATACAATTAAAACAACATAATTTGTTATCCCACCGTTAAATATAATCACAACATTTAATATAATGCCCCTTGGGCAGATGTAAATAAAATGTACGTCAAAATAGCGATGGCCAAGTACTCAGTTCGGCTAAGAGTTTTACTAGTCAAAAAATAGTAATCTTTTAGTGTGGCCGAAGTTTTCGGAGTTCATCCGCAATGCCTGCAGAATGGTCTTACTGGGTTTGTTGACAAACAGCAAACATCAACTGGCGCCAATTTTAAAATATTTCAAAATGTTGAGCCGACCTGGGTCGCAAGATTTAAATTTGCTGTTGGCATGGCGATATGTATTGCCGCAACTCCTACAAGCAGTTTTCCATTGGTTTTTGGGGTTTTCCTTCCATTTATAATTTGTTATTGGCACACCGCTTCTGCACAAACACAGCCAAAGATCAAATTATCTATTCTTTGGGCCGCGGCTAAAGGCGTAATTAAAACAGCTCTCACAGAGGTTGTGCCAACTTGCACGGTATCGCATACGAAGGGGCATAATTATAGCTGTTTTGTGAATTAATTTCGGGAAAATCAAACCCACAGATTTCGAGAAAATCAAGTCATTTCAATTTCCACGCGGTCACACTCTCCAGGCAGCGAGGCAGCGAGTATAGCCAAGACATTTATAAAAAAAAAGGTAATTCTATCGATATATTATCAACTAGCAACATGTAGCGCCCATTTCGAAAAAATTATATATTTTTTGTTATAGGAAATTCTCAATGTGATATGTATGCACCCCCTAATTGGACTTGCCCTTCTGATGATTTAAATGTATAAATTATACAAATCGAGCCAGTGATTCGGTAGAAATCAACATTTTAACAATATATATAAATCACTAGCTATACCCGGAGCGACTTCGTTCGCTTAAAATTAGTTTGGAGTACGGTTGTCAGGACTTTCTCATTGGGGCGTTTTTTTAAAATCCTTTGTATAAACAACCTTTTTAGATGATCCTTCAGGAGCGAGAATCAGAAGGCTTGTGGCAGAGCTATTATAATAAACTAGCTATACCCGGAGCGACTTCGTTCGCTTAAAATTAGTTTGGAGTACGGTTGTCAGGACTTTCTCATTGGCGCGGACTATTGATCGAAAATCATATTGATCGGAGCAGCAGTTTAAGTTTTTAAAATCCAAAACAAATTTAAACTTAAATTGCCGTTTTCCCCTCCCCTTTTCCACACAGCACTACCCCTCCCCTTTTTCTCACAGCACTACCCCTCCCCCTTATAATTTTTTTTTGGCTGTTGGTCTCTCGGCCGTCGCTCTCTTGGCATCCGCTCTCTGGGTTTCGCACTCTCGGCAGGCTCCCACAAAATACAACGCAATAACTTACAAAATCGAAATAAATTCATTAAAAAAATACTTAAAAAAATGTTAAAAACTTGAAAAATTAAACTTAAGCACTTGGGCCATAAAATAACTAATGATCGAAAAATCATCTTGATCGGAGCAGCGGTTTAGATTTTCAAAATCGAAAAGTTAATTTTAAACGTAGCCCCCAAATTTTGGGGGATATCGAAATTTCTTTTAGATTTCCAATTAGGCCTTTTCAAAACCTAAAATTTAGCAAACTCCAAATTTCGAAATTCTAACCACTTCAGAAGTTAAGCATTAACAAATTTCTTTTTTTTTGCTCAAAATATGGATGTTGGAGCTGTTTGGGGCCTCTGGGGGACATATTGGACCTTAGTGGGCGCCTACGCCCCCAATGCAATACCGTGAAAAAATTTGGCTGCTCTAGCTCTTACGGTTTGGGCTGTGGTCGTATCCCCTTAAAAATCGGTCTTTCATTTTATAATCTTTAGGGATGAATGTGATCTAAGTAAAAGTAGTGCATTTTTATACTTTCTATCAGTTACAATGTTATCAATGCAATTTTAATTTGCGCACAAATTTGTATACGTGTTTGTAAATTGGAATTTGTTGTTTTCAAATTTTTTGTTTTGAATGAAACGAAAACATTTGTACACACACGAAAAGATTGGCCACCAACACAAAAGTAGCGAAGTAACTTATTATTTTCCGATTCCACATTTGATCGATAATTATTAATTTTAAACTCGACAAATTTTGCATTGCCTGAAAGAAAATTATTAATTTTTTTTGTTTTTAAACACCTTATCTACTTTCAAGTAGAAACATACACACCCATTGTGTGTATGTATTGTATTGCACATGTATTGTAAGCAAATCAAAACATATCCAAATATACATATGTACAAACCAAATACGTTTGTCAAGAGTTCGAATCTTAAGATTAATAGTTAACTTGGAGCTTGGCTTTGCTTTTGTAGTAATTTTTTATTTTAATCCATTACGGAAATTAAATAGGGCTCTTACTTCTGCTACAAAATTCAAAATACTTTTTGAAAAATAACACCTAAGCTTTTGATCCACAGAACTGACTATTGATCGAAAATCATATTGATCGTAGCAGCAGTTTAAGTTTTTAAAATCCAAAACAAATTTAAACTTAAATTGCCGTTTTCCCCTCCCCTTTTCCACACAGCACTACCCCTCCCCTTTTCCGCACAGCACTACCCCTTCCCCTTATCAGTTTTTTTGGCTGTTGGTCTCTCGGCCGTCGCTCTCTTGGCATCCGCTCTCTGGGTTTCGCTCTCTCGGCAGGCTCCCACAAAATACAACGCAAAAACTTACAAAATCGAAATAAATTCATTAAAAAAAATACTTAAAAAAATCTTAAAAACTTGAAAAATTAAACTTAAGCACTTGGGCCATAGAATAACTAATGATCGAAAAATCATCTTGATCGGAGCAGCAACCCAAACTATTGGCAGCTGATCACAAGAAGGTCCAATATTATTTATTTATTTGGTCAATACGCACCCAGAAAATTGTTAAAATCGGACCATTAATAAATAAGCTTCGATAAGTTATGATCACTGTCAGTAGATGGAAAGAACATGGGTCAGTATCGTCACTGCTATAGCAGTTAATTATCATTAAAAAAAGTAATGCTAAGCAATTCAATATTTTTCAAAAAGTAATGCCAATGTAGAAGAAATTTTTTAAATCGGACCATTCATGAAAAAGTTATGCGCGATCAAAGTTTTATGTCTCCATCTCCATAGCACTCCCTTTAGCTGAGTAACGGGTATCTGATAGTCGGAGCACCCGACCTAAGAGAATATAAACACCAAAAGGGGTAATGCCCATACAACTGAATGTACGGTAAAGTTGGTGTGGATTCAGAAAGTGGCCCTTCAGTTCCAGAAATACATTTTTACCAGTGACAGGTCATTTGTCCCTCGTGACGCACTCATGACATCACATAGAGAAAATTGTATGGGAGTTCCGCTTTTTCACTCGGGACAGCTCAAATAAAATTTTTTCGAAGTCACCTGTGATATCACCAGTGCCTTATACGAATTTGGCATATGAGATGTCATCACCCCGTGACACCTTGTCACCTTGTGTTATTCCAACGAAGAAGCAAGCTCTCGATTAAAAACAAGCTTCTTCTGTACAAGGCGATATTAAAACCATGGATGTACGGGATTGAGCTCTGGGGCACTGCCGCAAGCACCAACATCAAGAAACTCGAAAGAAACACGCCTTTCTATGTGCGCAACACTACAATAAAACGAGACCTGGAACTGCCTTTTGTAGTAGAAGAAGTGGCGAAGCACAGCAGCAAACACCTGGACAAGATGCAAATCCATGAGAAACCCCTAGCTACAAGCACTCTGAACCAACAGCCTCGACGTCTGAGGAGATGGCACCCAACGGACCTGCCCTTCAGGGTTCCATAAGGCCCAGAGTTAAGAATGACGATTTTATTACACATCACACTTTACACAACCACTTCCCTTTATTACACTCCCTGTTAACACATCTACACAAAATACAATTAAAACAACATAATTTGTTATCCCACCGTTAAATATAATCACAACATTTAATATAATGCCCCTTGGGCAGATGTAAATAAAATGTACGTCAAAATAGCGATGGCCAAGTACTCAGTTCGGCTAAGAGTTTTACTAGTCAAAAAATAGTAATCTTTTAGTGTGGCCGAAGTTTTCGGAGTTCATCCGCAATGCCTGCAGAATGGTCTTACTGGGTTTGTTGACAAACAGCAAACATCAACTGGCGCCAATTTTAAAATATTTCAAAATGTTGAGCCGACCTGGGTCGCAAGATTTAAATTTGCTGTTGGCATGGCGATATGTATTGCCGCAACTCCTACAAGCAGTTTTCCATTGGTTTTTGGGGTTTTCCTTCCATTTATAATTTGTTATTGGCACACCGCTTCTGCACAAACACAGCCAAAGATCAAATTATCTATTCTTTGGGCCGCGGCTAAAGCCTAGTACTCAGTACGACGAAAACTGCTAGCTAAGCATAGGAGTAAGCGAGAGGCAAATAGCTAGCTAACGCCTTTAGCTGGGACTTTTTCCCACCTC